>VDFB02000013.1:238244423-238459113 GCA_007258455.2 Sequoia sempervirens
TGTAGCTACTGCAGATATTGGGGTAAATGTTGCAAAGTTGAATAAAGCACAAATTCAGTTATTGATAAAAGAAAGAGAAGTGTATAAAGCAAATAATGAAAAATTGCTGAGAGAAAATGATAGACTCAGAGACTTGGTTGGTGTTTCAATGGGGCCAACCAAAATGCTCACTTAATGAGAAAGCTCTCAAGCAAAAGATCATTGGGTAGGGTCAAGTGCTTATGCTCAGGGAAAGTATGATGCAATTGCAGCAATTGTCAAGAAGAGGCAGGAAAATTTGACATCTTGGTTGAATAAATTGTGGGGAAAATATTCTCATACTCTGGCTGCATTGAAGGAGCATGAAAGGATGGATGGACGAATAATGGAGAAGTTTCATGAACTAGCCCAAAGTGATGTTTCCAGTAGTGCAACACTTGAAGCTGCAAATCATATTGTGAATCGTCATTGAAACTTCTATGAGGAATTGGAGGGATATGAACAAGGATTAATTGAAGCTGCCAATAAAACTGTGATCATATTCTCTGATGATAAAGGGGAATTGAAAGATGCCACCAGATGGAAGAGTGAATGTGACTCAATGCTGAATAAAGTCGTGAAGACAGTTTCTGCAGAGGATATAGCATTGGAGGAAGTGAGCAAGCAAAATGAGGAAATGGTCAAGATGGAAATCACGGTCCGGAATGTTGTTGGAGATGTGGACACGTATGAGCGCCATGATTATTTGGACCACCTCGCTAAGACTCATTTGTGGCTAAATAGAGCCTAATTATTCTATATCTTTTGTTTTGTAGTTTGATATTTTCTATTTCCAAAAGGATGCGTCCTTTCGTATTCTCAATGTATAAATATCCATTTTGAAAACAATATGAAGGCGATAGGTAGAATAGGATAGAGAATAGAGAAGAGACGGTAGAATACAATTTTTTGGCAAAGATGAGACTGGTTGTATATGCAAAATCATGGAGATATCAATGAAAATCTAATACTATGGTGCAATTGTTTCTGGTATTGGTTGTTTATGGTATTCATTGAAAAATATTATTGAAGTTGTCTCCGTAATGGTGTTTTTTGGTTTTTCGAATTGGTGTAACAAGTTTATACCTAGTTCGTCAATGCACATTTGCTGCATCTGTATGGTCAATTAATAGTTTCTTTCCAGTAAAGATTAAATTCTTTGAATTGATCATAGTAATTAGGGAATGTCTATTAGATTACTAAGAAGAACTCAATAATCACAATCCTACATGTTTATACAAGCTATAAACCAAATAAAATGTTAAATAACTTGAATGTCTGCCAAAACAATGTACTTGTTTCAGATTTCTCTTCACTCCGTAAATCCTATAAGGCACTGGTCTTTTCGTTCACATGCTTTAGTTTCACTCACATTTTTTACATCTGTTAACTGAGCATATTAGGGTTTAGTTTTGAATACTGGTATACAATATATACCAAATTTGTTTTAGTTTATTCATTTTCATATGCCAACGTGGACAAATCATTGCATGAAAGATAATTATAAGCCAAGCCTGCGTAATTCAGATAGGTATACCCGCCTAGGTCTAGCAACACCTGAAGAGTAGAAGGTCCAAAGTCTTTTCAACCTTGTCTGTTACCCTAAAACATTGTGAAAGATTGGCAACCTTTCGTGGTTCAAACCTGCATTTTTGAGAGCTAACAGTGTGAATGTGGCCAACACATTCACATTAGGTCTTGGACCCTTGAGAATCATTAAGACTTCTAGGATGTCTTGTAAAGGTGTTTTGAAGTGTTGAAACCCACTTTCACACTTTTCTAGGACCAATTTTTCATTATAATTCACTTAAATAACTTCCTTTCATCACTTACCAAGTCTTATTTCAAAGTGTTGTAAAGAGTTGTAACAAACTCTCACACTTTTCTAGACTTTTCATCACTAATTCAACCCTTTCTCATGATTAAATGTCCACTTAATGCACTTTTTTGGCCATTCTTCAGTGTATTTTTGAGGATATTCCTGCTATACATCATTTAATGCACTTTAAACTATGAAACCCAGTGAAATTTCCTTGGTGGGACCAAGTTGCCACCTGGGGCGACTTAGTCCCATTGGGTACAAAAATCAAAATAATTTTGATTTCTTGGCAGGATTTTATTCTATTACCCTTGAGGTCAGCTTGTGATGTGTTATTTTTGACAATTAATGGAAAATAAAGTATAAATAAGAGTTTTCCTCTCATTTTAAGACCTAATTCATTCAAGCATTCACTCATCCAATCGTTCATGCAATTATCAAGCATTCAAGCACTCTAAGCATAATCAAGTCATCCATTGGAACACTTCATTGCATATCTTCAGATTTCAACATCAAGGGTTTGGTAATTTTATGACATTGCATGTTATCTATCTATCATTCTCTTCTCATTTCATTTCATTAACTAGGGTTTGATTACCAAATCATGGTTTGGCCAAGGAAAAACCCTATACTCTAACCCTTAACCATTTTCCCCCTCCTTGCATGTGTGTTTTCAAAATTTGTATGCATATTTGTCAAAGATTTTGGTGTCAAAAAGTGTTCAAAAATCCATAAAAGTAAACATAACCCTAGTTGAAGCTTGGAGACTCTTTTTAGTTTGTTTTCTATAGAATCAAGATCAGACACCTATCAAAAAAGTAAGTCCAGACCGAGATACAAAATTCTTCACCGAATTTACAGAAATCCTCAAGTGGACTAAGTTTCCATCTGTGGAGAATTAGTCCCACTGCCAGGACTAAAAAGTGGTTTCTGCATTTTTGGATACCCATTTGGTAGATTCCTATTCCGACAGATTTCCCTCAAAATTGGACTAAGTCACCCAGCTTGGCGTAAGTGTCCTAGTCAACATTTCCAGTCAACTCTGTAGGATTCTAGATTTTCTCTAGATCATATTCCAAATTCTAGGTGTACCTCTCCAATTATGTTAAGATATTTCATCATTTATTTGCATTCTTAGGTGTTTTTGCATATCACAATGTGTTTTCCAGCACTTTGTATTTCTTAGGTTTAGCATCATTAAATCACTTCATTTTTAGTTTTATGCATTTAGACATCATAATTAGATACATTTCACCCCTTTTACATTTATCTTGAGTGTAGAAATTTGCATTTTGGCCCCAATTCCTCTCCTTTTAGGTGAAAAACCTAGAAGAGTTAAAGCAACTTTGGGTAAACCAAAATCATTTTCCACAACAAGAAATATTACAACTCAAATTAAAATAAGTGTTTTATATATGGGTATAACCTTCTACATAGAGGATATATAATTATTTGTATATATTAAAATAATATATGTTAGTTCAAGTCATTCTTGTCATTTTTGAGAAAGTCTATGAATTGGATTGGGAGAAAATATGCTAGACAAATTTTTTGATTTTGGTCTTGTGCCATAGAAAAATGGCTCTTGGAAATTTTCATGGTCTGTTAGGTCTTTCTATGATGATGATTGGTCCATTTTTCTCTGATTTGATGTTGTAATGTGACTTAAACATTCACATTATGTCCTTAAAATTCAAATTGTGACATCTTGTGAAGGTGTTGTGAAGTGTTATAAAACATTTCTACACTTTTCTAGACTCTATTCATTATAATTCACCTAAAAATCACCTTTTCATCACTTTTCAAGTCCTATTTTCAAGTGTTGTAAAGTGTTGTAACAAGATTTCATGGTTTGTTAGGCTTAATTTAACTCTTTACACCTTTCTCATGCTTTATTTGACCCCTTTATGCACTCATAAGATTTAATTAAGTGTGTTTTTGAATGTAAACCTAACAAACAACATTAAATGAAAGTTAATTCCCAACACCCACTTTCAAATCCAAGGTAGGACCCATTCACCATGGGTGATGAATGAATCCCTCTTGGCTCAAAATTCAAAATATTTCAAATTTTCTTTCAGGTTTTTATTCAAAATTACCTTATGTTGGCCTGTGATGAGGTATCATTGGGTTACTAAGGCACAAGTGTGTATAAATAAGTTTCTCCTCATTTTACATCTCCTAATTCATTCAAACAATCTCCTTATTCACTAAGCATTTAATTAGCATTTGAGCACTTTGCATCATTCAATCAAGCATCTTGAAGTAGCCATTGATATAACTTCAGATTTCTTCAACAAGGTTGTGGTGAGTTTAGGACATTTTCTTGTTGTTTATTCATCTTTCCTTGTTCATTTCATTCATTTTCTTTCATATAATGACTAAAGTGGGATTTGACCAAGGCAAATCCCTTTATAACCTAACCCTTAACCATTTTTCCCTTTTGCATGTGTGTTTGCAGACTTGTGTATGTAGATTTATCAAGAAATTAGGTGTTGAAAAGTGGACAAGTCAACAAGTGTTTCAAGTCAAATCAAACCTATTTCAAGCTTCGAGACAACCTACAGTCCATTTTCTACAGATTTGACTCTGTCAACCCGACAAGAAGACAAGCTCGGATTTGGTGTTACAGAATTGGTCCCTGATTTCATAGAATTTTGGGAGAGGATTGATTCACGATTAGTGGCGAATGAATCCCACCTGATGGCTGGAAAGTTATATTTTGTCAAATTTTGGATCCCAACTGTTAGAAATCAGTTTTTAGAAGTTTTTGCTAGTAGCTAGACTAATTTGTCACCAGTGGCGAATGAGTCCCATTGGTAATTTTCACTAATTTTTACCAACATTCAGGACACTTCAGATCCATCATTCATTGCCTAGGTGCACTCCGATTCATCCTTCTTCATTTATGTTATGCATTTATTCATCTTTTAGTTTATGCTTGCATATCACATTGTGTTTTCAAACATTTCATATTTCCTAGGTTTTTAATTCATAATCAGTCAATTACATTACTTAGCTGATTTAGATCATCTCATTTAGTCATAATTACATCATACATACATTAGATTGAGTGAACCACATTGATTTTGAGTGAGTTTTATCTCTCTCCTTTTAGGTGAAACATCATAAGAGTGCAAGAGTAGCCTATAAACCTCATTCCCAAAAATATATGGTTCATTTTGGTGAACCTACATATTGATCACTTTATCTTTCTGATTTCAATTGCATCTTGCATCCTAGATTTCATTTGTGCCAACATTCAATTAGGTTTTTTCTATTTTTGCATCCTAGGGTTTCTTAAAATTGCATTACTAAAAGACTCATTTAGACTTCATTTTTGCATATCATATCATTCAAAAACTGAAAATATGCATTTGCATCCTTAGTTTGCATTTGAAAAGAATTAAAGTCACTTTAAATTTTCTGAAAACACAAAAACAATCTCATAGCTTGACTCATTCGCCACCCTAGGTGAATTAGTCCACCTGCACATTTTATACTACATTTTTAGGCATTTCTTGCATTTTTGTTCTCTGCTGATATTTATCTGTTTCAGTTTGCAGAATTCCTGTTATTTGCATTTTGCACTCCTAGACTACATTACATTTATATTCACCCCATCTTTTTTTGTACTTGTATGAGTGTTTGGTGCCCCATTGATAATACTTTAGTGAGACAAATTTATAGACTCATGGCTTCCCACAATAGCACTTTCATTGTAGACCTTGGGATCTCAAGAGCTCCTACTCCTAGTATGAACAATGGTGCATTAGGAATGGGTACTACCATTACTATTCCTTCACCTTTCCATCCAATGAATGTTGACACACAAAACAATTCCATTCCGTAAGAAAACGTCATTAGTGTTCATGAGGATTTTGCACATTTACAACAAGATTTATCCCTTGAAAACATTTCCACCACTGCCATACCAGCAATAGAAAACCTTCATCGTTTGATTGAAAGTGATGATGGCTTACAAGTTATGAAAATAATAGCTGAGATATACAACAAACATGTTCCTTCTACTTCCCAGTCAACCAACATTGTTGTAAGCCAAGGAAGACCTCACAATCCTCCTCCTTCAACCATAACATCCATACCAACTTATACCACTCCTCAAGTTACAAAAACTATGCAATAGGTTAGTCATGTGACTATTCCAAATAGCAATCCTAGTTCTTTTGTGGCACCACATATTCCTTCTTCCACCTTCACCCCCCTTAGTGTCCCTTTCACTTCCCCTAATAGTACATACACTCCATCACCATTTTCTCTTCCACCTCATACCACTTATACCAATCCCATTATTACACAACTCTTTAACATTGTTTCATCCATGCAACAACAAATCTCCACCATTAGCCAAAGTCAAAATGCTCCACCCACATATCATGTTCATAGTATTCCATTATCCTTAGAAATCTTACACACATAGATGCCACAAGGAATTGAAATGTCTATGTTTGAGAAATACATAGGTAAAGGAGACCCTACAAATCATGTCAATGCTTACACAGCCTTGTGTAGTGATTTTTTCCTTTATGATAAACTATTAGCCAAACTTTTTCCTAGGACCTTGAAAGACACTGCATTGGAGTGGCTTAAACTTACCCAATCCTACCAATCTAATCATTTGAACTTCTAGGATGCCTTCATATAAGTCATTTCCAAGTCCATATGACTCTTAAAAAGACAATGACTAATTTAATGTGATGTAAACAAAATGCAGATGAAAAATTCACTAACTCCTTTTCATGTTATCAGTCATTGTATGCTCAAATTGATGTCAAGATTCCTGATTCACATTTGTAGAATATGTTTATTAAAAACTTGCACACCTAATCTTCAAGATAAATTAACTATGATTAAATTTCCCTCTCTCATGCATTTATGTACAACACTATGTTACTATCACAACTCAATTTCTAGTCGTGATTCAAAATCCACTTCTAACCAAGCTGATAAAAATGAACCACAAAATCAAAACAATACACAAAACTTTATAAAACCAAATAGAGGCTTTTATACTAAATCACTTTCACAACCAACCAAACTCTTTTCAAATTCAAGGATAGTTGTTAAAGTAACGAGTGCCCTTTACCATGGGGACCCAAAGAGACAATTCTATCCTACCTAATACCCTCCCATAATACAATGAACCAATTGCTCCAAGAACAAATGATCACTTTTCCTATTGTTAAACCACTTGATACCACCAATCCTTTACCACCCACATTTAAACCTAATCCTTATTGTCATTTTTATCACCAAAATGGCCATGAAACCAAACAATGTAAGGCGTCTCAAACACTTAGTTCAAGACTTCATTGATTCTGATCATTTGTCCATTGCAGGTGTCAATGATCAAGGCAATAAGTTTGTTGCACCCCCTAATCAGAATTTACAAATCCTTACCAAGCCCATTCCTAAACACAATGTTTCATTTTTCAAGCTAGTGAACCTTTCAAAACACTCATGTAAATGAACATTGATACAAATAATGAACATGTTATTACTCCAAATGTTACCCAAGTTAATCCTATGGATGAATTGTGGGTATGATAGATGTTATCCCTCATAAGGGCCCAACTAACAAATCTCTTGATATTACTTTTTCTTCTCATGATATACTTAAAAAGCTTCCTGACGGTCCTCTTTACATAGCCGTAGAATCTATGATAAGCCCACCAATGGGATATTAATAGATCTCGGCTGTGGCGAGAATGTGATCACGGAAGAGTTTTTAGTATTATACAATCTCTATCAAGATGATTATAATAAACTGTCCCATAGGATTAAACACATATTGGTTTCATGGGTATGTATAGAATAATCATGGAAAAACAAAGCCATTAAGCGGCAATGAAAAATTCAACAAATTAGAGTTAGTAACTTGGCATAAAAAATTTGAATAAGCATCTATATTATTTCCAAAATATGCAAGAATAGAAATCTGTGGTGAAAATTGAATTTTGTTTCTAAACTACTAGGTTTATTTAAAAAAAAATCCCACGACCAAATTTAAAATTTCCAATGCAAGAGGTACTTTCTAAATTTCACAGTGGAAAAATAAGTATTGTCCGTCTCTGACCACCCTAACCACAATGAAATGATAATATTTTTTTATAATGATTTCTGATATAAGTAGAGGACTCCATGTCCTCATGTATGCTATTTTTTGTAAATTTTCCAAGTAAATAATTAATTATGAGTTTTTTCATAACTTTTCAAAATATAAAATTGTATGTTTGACCCAATTTAACTTGTATCAAACTTCATGAAATCAATTGCTTTTTTAATCCTATATAGTATGTGAAGCATAGAATGTGACACATGTTTTAGGATTCAAAAAAATACACAATGCTGAAATCTATAAAATGGCTTTCAATGGCTTCTATCAATCTGTGCCTTTGAATGAATTCAAATAGAAAATGAATAATTATTATTAAATTCAAAGTAAAGCATAATTTATATTGGTGGAAAGCTAAGAATCTCCTTAAAACCCTTTTGTTTCATCAATTTTTGGTAAAAATCACAGCCATATACCCTACACATACCCATCATATCGCTTCACTTTTTGGGCCCATCATGATCTCAGACAAACCTTATATTCCACACGACATTGGATCGATCGTACTCCCATTACAAATAGGACCCAAAAATTTGGATGTAACATTTTTGATCATTCCACAATCAGATCAATTCCATCTATGGCTAGGCCACCCTTACCTTTGCTCGATGAAAGCGATCCTCTCAATTGTTCACAAATGTTTGAAGTTTCTGCATGGCAATGAAATATTTACCATACACCATAGTGGTTTTCATCCATTGTCTTCTAAAGGTAATTTTTCCTTAGAAGACTTTTGGCTTGAACCTATGGAGCCCATCACCCCTCGTAATGATTTCTTTTTCATAGCCTATCAAAAGTTCAAAGCCAAACGAATAGCCGAGTTGTCTCTTCGTAACATGTCCCTGTCCACTTCCGCTCCCCCTATTCTAGATGAAATGATGCTTCAGCTTGAGTGAGACATTGAACAAACAATAAAACCCCATGCGCAACCCACCATAAACACTTCCCCTTCCTCATTTAAATGACCAAGAGAAAATGAAACAAATCCCGCCATGCCTCCTCGCATTAAAAAAGTGTATAAAGCTAAAGAGAAAGTGATTGACCCATCTTCTTCGGTTTCTTCCGTTCTACCCCCTTTAGAAGAAAATGAACCTATGATGGATCAACCCTCTCTTACACCTCAACAACTTCAAAATTAAATAAAATGAAACCGCAATGCTAGGGAGCATAGGTGTTGTCATCTCCTTGCTAGTCAATCTCGAATGGAAGAAAAAAAAGAAAACCAACATCCACCTTTGACAAAAGAAATATATGATCACCCTCTTCCCCATGACCTTCCACAAGATAATACAGTCTAGTCCTCACAACAAAATGAACCCATCCAACAACCACAACTTTTGATACATCCTTCCTTGGAAATAACCCTTTGTCCCCCTATCGCAATCAATCTTGATGATGATGATGAGGAAATCACAAGAATAGATGAAGAAGTGCATAATGATCTAAACTCTTTATTTTCATCTAGCAAGATATTAAATGATAAATATTCTATACCAAGTGAAGAACCTAGTACATCTCATAGTTCAACACTTGTAATTCTTCATTTAGACAATCAACCGCCCTCGCATTATACTGAACATGATTGGGAGGTGGATGACTTGTTAGATGGTTGACTTGCATTCGCCTTACTAGCCTTTTATATTCATTTTCCTCTCTTTTTATTTTTATTTGATATGCATATTGTGTTCCCCCATAACATGTGTTTGATCTTCTCTCTCTTTGTATACTTCCTCTATTTGTACCTCTATTCTTCTATATATTGTACATTGCTTCTTTTTTTGTGTTCCTCCTTTTGGGGATGACACAAAGCATTGAGACGCCTCATGTCTCTTCCTTGTTGACCCAAAATGTCCTTTTCCTTTTTTCCTTTTTTCTTTTGTGTTTTCCTTTTGGGGATGACACAAAGCGTTGAGATGCCCTATGTCTCTTCCATGTTGACCCAAATGGTCATTTTTACTTTTTGTTTTGTGTTCTCATTTTGGGGACGATTCGAGGCATTGAGACTGTAATGTCTCCTTCATGTTGACCAAAAAGGTTTTTCTTTTTCATTTTCTTTTTGCTTGTGTTTTCCTTTTGGGGACGATGCAAAGCATTGAGACCGAAATGTTTCTTCCATGTTGGCCCAAAACAGACTTTGTTTTTCTTTTATTTTTGCTCTCTTTGTGTCATTCTTCCATTTCTATGTGCTTTGGGGAATGATGACAGTTCTGAGCTCTTTCATGAAAACATTGTAGCAATGAACATACTGACCCCAAATCCATAGATCCCTTATGTGTTTGGTGTGTTCCTTTCTGGGGGCCAACTCCCTTTTCTTTTGTTCTCTTATTCATTCACATGAGGCAACCTAACTTAGAAACATATGACTTGGCATAGGGGCTTTCAAGTTGGCTCTCATGTCTTGATTTCTTTTTGCATTTTCTTTCCTTCGCTACTTTAAACTAATTGCTCACAGAGCGATGTGTAGAAATTCCTTTAAAGTGGGGGAAATACATTGGCATAATTCCATTTGCATTTTGGCTCTTAGTGCAGCCTTTTCACTTCATACGATGCGTTCCTCACTTTGTGGATGACATTGGATTTTATGTCCTTCATGAGTGTGATCTCTTTTAGCATATTATGTTCCTCTTAGTGGCTTGATGCGACACATTGGATCCCCTACATTGTGAATATTTTGTTCTTTGATCAGTTCGCTCTTTGAGACGTTAGACACAATGTTCCCTAAGTGATTGACCTTGCATGAACTTAACAAGACTCCTTTGAACTTTCTTTTACACTTTTACATTTTTGCATTCTTACATTTTACATTTTTACCACTTTGCATAACGTAACTTGCATGCCTATGGTACCTTGCTCTTTGTTCATGAGTTCTAACCATATGAAGTTTTGCTTGTCTCATGAAGCACGAACTGAAATTTTCCCTTGTGGCACCTTGTTAAAATTATCGAGAGGTATAAATTTAATATGGTTGAGCAGGAAGCCCATTCAACGACATGACTTTCCCCATAGCCACCTATGTGTTTGTGAGTGCATACCAACTAGCGTATGTACTTCACCTTTTGGGTCTTCTCACCCGGTGGACTGCCATGAGTTATGTCACCCCAGAGTGAGTCTACATTATCTTTTTCTCACAAAAAACCTAGATCTAATCCACAACTAGTTCGATAGACAATCGAAGCTCAATCCAATTCTCCCCTTTCTTCTTTCATTTCACACTTGTGTTCCTTTGTTCTTATGTTTAGTTTGCCATGGGATCTACATCCTGGGGGCTTGATCATCCCTCTTGATCCTTGTCATTCCATCTTTCTAACATAAGTGCATTTGGATCCTTCTTCATATGCATGGCTACTTTAGTATGAGTTTGAAGCAAGTTCATCCTCTCACTAAAGTGGGGGCTAAATGTACCATAGAAAAATGGCTCTTGGACATTTTCATGGTCTTTTAGGTCTTTCTCTCATGATTCTTGGTCCATTTTTCTTTGATTTAATGTTGTAATGTGACTTAAGCATTCACATTAGGTCCTTAAAATTCAAATTGTGATGTCTTGTGAAGGTGTTGTGAAGTGTTGTAAGACATTTCTACACTTTTCTAGACTCTATTCATTACAATTCACCTAAAAATCACCTTTTCATTTTTCAAGTCCTATTTTGAAGTGTTGTAAAGTCTTGTAACAAGATTTCATGCTTTTCTAGGCTTAATTTCACTATTTACACCTTTCTCATGCTTTATTTGATCCCTTTATGCACTCACAAGGCTTAATTAAGTGTGTTTTTGAATGTAAACCTGACAAACAACATTAAATGCAAGTTAATTCCTGACACCCACTTTCAAATCCAAGGTGGGACCCATTTGCCATAGGTGGTGAATGAGTCCCTCTTGGCTAAAAATTCAAAATATTTCAAATTTTCTTTCGAGTTTTTATTCAAAATTACGTTATGTTGGTCTATGATGAGGTATCATCGGGTTATTAAGGCACAAGTGTGTATAAATAAGTGTTTTTCTCCTCATTTTACATCTCCCAATTCATTCAAACAATCTCCTCATTCACTAAGCATTCAATTAGCATTTGAGAACTTTGCATCATTCAATCAAGCATCTTGGAGTAGCCATTGATATAAATTTAGATTTCTTCAATAAGGTTGTGGTGAGTTTAAGACATTTACATGTTTTTTATTCATCTTTCCTTGTTCATTTCATTCATTTTCTTCTTTAAGGGTTTGATTACCAAAGTGGGATTTGACCAAGGAAAATCCTTATAACCTAACCCTTAACCATTTTTCCCCTTTTGCATGTGTGTTTGCAGGCTTGTGTATGTAGATTTATCAAGCAATTAGGTGTTGAAAAGTGGACAAGAAGTCAACAAAGTGTTTCAAGTAAAATCAAACCTATTTCAAGCTTGGAGACAACCTACAATATGTTTTCAGCAGATTTGACTCTGTCAACCCGATAAGAAGACAAGCTCAGATCTAGTGTTACAGAATTGGTCCCTAATTTCATAGAATTTTGGGAGAGGAATAATTCACCATCAGTGGTGAATGAGTTCCCAACTTAAGGATGGAAAGTTAGATTTTGTCAAATTTCGGATCCTGACAGTCAGAAATTAGTTTTTAGAAGTTTTTGCTAGTAGCTGGATTGATTCGCCACTAGTGGCGAATTAGTTCCACTGGTGTTTTTCACTAATTTTTACCAACATTCAGGACACTTCAGATTTATCACTCATTTCCCATGTGCACATTGATTCAGCCTTCTTCATTTATGTCTTTTATTTATTCATCTTTTATTTTATGCTTGCATATCACATTGTTTTTTCAAACATTGCATATTTCCTAGGTTTGCATTCATAATCAGTCAATTACATTACTTAGCTACATTTAGATAATCTCATTTAGTCATAATTACATCATACATACATTATATTGAGTGAACCACATTGATTTTGAGTGAGGTTTATCTCTCTCCTTTTAGGTGAAACATCCTAAGAGTGTAAGAGTAGCCTTAAACCTCATTCCCAAAAATCTATGGTTCAGGTGTCATTTTTAAATAATGGAAGATCTAGTCAATATTCTCTAAAGTTGGGATCTTTTATAGACAAAATTCTTCTTTTTTGACAAAACTTTGATTCCATCTCTTTTTTCATGTTCCTAGAAAATGGAATGTTGTTACAAACTATTTTATCAAATGGGTCTCTAATGTTAATCACATTAGAATGGAATACATTAGGATTCCTTGCCTTTTGCTCTTTCTTCCCAATTTCTTTAGCTCCTTCAAATGATTTGATTTAATCATTCTATAATTTTTTAATGAATATTTTTTGTTTTGTTGATTTTATGGATTCTTTTATTTCTTAAATGTGATTGTTGGAAATATGTGCCTCAATCCCATAGGCTAAAACCCTTGAAAGGGCCATGTTGGTGTGAAATCTTTAGTGTCTAGCCGACTAGCAGCTTGAATCTTGTTGAACAGTTCAGGTCATTGTGACCTTCCAGGAGTCTCGCCGAATGCTTATACATTGGAGTCATCGGGATAACCTACGGTGGCTCGGTGCGAAGTCTTATCGAGTAATATGTCTCACCGACAGTATGTTACATTTTGTGGTCTTCGACGTATCTTATATTCTTCGGTGAGAAGTCCTGTCAATGTGGAGTGTCTCGCTGAAAGCTTCACCTTTGAAGTCATTGGGGAGACTTGGCCGAGAGGGATACTATCGGTAAGAATTCTTACCGATGTATGAATGTCTTGCCGAACAGTTACACTTAGGAGTCTTCGGTGTGGCATGTGACTTCGCTATGAACTCCTAGCGACATGTGTTTCTCTTGCCAATGTTCATCGGGGTAACATGAATGTTCCAGTATGAAGTCTGGGTGATGTGTTTATGTCTCACCAATGTAGTTTATTCTTGGTATGAATCCTAGCGACTAGTGGTCTCGGGGTAACTTGGAGAACTCGGTAAGAGCTCTCAGCGAGAGTGGTAAGTCTTGCTGACCATTCAGTGCTCGATGTAACTTAAAGTCTTTAGAGTAAAGTTTCAACAATGGATGTGTGTCTCAATTATGAAGAATTTTGTTGTCGGTATGACTTGAGAACTTGGTATGAACTCTCTGCGAATGTGATAAGTCTTGCCGACTATTATTTGGCACTCGGTATAACTTGATACTTCGGTGCGATGTCCTGGCGAAAGTGATAGTCTCACTAATATGCATGTTGATGTCGATACAAGTTGTAAGCTCGATGGAACCTCTTGCCAATGGAAAGGACTCTTGGTGATATCGAATGCTGACTGTGTTGGCATCGAGGAGACATGATCAGTGTCTCACCGATATGCCAACACAGCTTGATTGCCTTTTGATCGTTTGACTTTCCTATGTGGCATCTCGTCGACCAATCAGAGAAGTCGAATGGGAACCGTTGGAAGATAGTTCATTGTGACAATTTTGAGAGGAAGCTCGACAGACAGGGGTGACATGGTTATACTCTGTGATTACAGATTATGACTGGTTCGATGGTTTGACGGATTGTCATGTGATTGTATGATCAGTGGATGAATTCTATTTTTTGAAGACTGTAACGTGAATTTTTTGTAACAAGGTTGATCATTGTGAAAGCTACTGAAATATGACATTAGAAAGATAAGTCTGATATTTGTATGTAATCTTCATTACTGTAATACAAAGTGATTTCTCTTGGTGTGGTGGGTTTTTCTCCCGTAAGGGTTTTCCCACATAAATCTGGTGTCCATATGTGTGTGTCAAGTACTTTGTTTCTATTATCTCTTTCATGTGCATCTTAATTAGACTATAATTGTAATTTTAAAAGGTATCTCTGCATTCTTCCCTGAGGTTTTGACATTAGGTGAGTTGTTTCTGCATCTAATTTTCCTTACAAGTGGTATCAGAGCCTAGCCAGTTGTGTTATCCTTGTGGGTATGTTGGGTTTTTGTGTCAATTTCCATTCAGTGGGAGTCTTGTAGAAGTTTGTAATTTCTAATTACACAAATTGAGATGGCAAGCATGTCAAGAAAGATTGAAATAGAAATTCAATGGCAACAATTTTGAGTTGTGGAAACTCAAAATGGAGGATCTCTTAGTGGATCGTGATGCGTGGCTTGTTGTGTCTAGAACTAAACCTATAGGCATGAAGCAAGAATATTGAGACCTTGCGGATAGAAAGTCTAAAAAGGTGATAAGGCTACATTTGGCCGACTCCGTTTTTCTCAATGTGCATGAAGAAGGCATCTTCCTTGTGGAAGAGGCGGCATCTATTTATAGGGAATTCCTTGTGAATAAACTGTTCTGAGGAAAAGTTGTACACTTTGAGAATGCAAGAAGGAGGGTTTGTTCTGATCATTTGAAGCGCATTCAACATGTTGATTGCATAGTTAACATCTGTTGGTGTGAAAATTGATGAAGAGGATCGTTGTATGTTGATATTGTGTTCTTTGCAGATTCATGGGATCACCTTGTGATGGCTATTGGGAGTACAACATCCAGTTTCAAGATGGAAGATGTTGTTGCTTCTTTGTTATCAGAAGAAATGAGAAGGAAATCTTCTAAGATGGCGAAGGAGGCCCTTGTTGTTAGAGGAAGGTCGAGGCAAGAAAAGGACAATAAATCTAAATCAAAATCGAGAAGGGAGATCAAAGTCTCTGGTAAGAAGTCAAGGTGAAGTGCTAGAATTGTGGGCAACCTGGTCATGTCGAAAGGATTGTAAAGAGGAGAAAAAGAAGAAGAAGTATTCTTTGACAATGATTCATCTCATAGTGATGCAAACACCTTCATTGGTGCTGCTCTCAGCAGCATCGATGATGTCTGGTGATTGATTCGAGCATCTTTCCACATGACATCTCGCAGAGACTAGTTTCTGATATGAAGAATATGATGGTGGAAGGTGTGCTTAAGCGGTGATTACTAGACACTTAAAATGACCTAGGCCTAAGCTTCATTTTACCACTTTTGTCCTAGCATAATTAATACATTTAATATGTCCTTGGTCCACATTTGACTATTAATTAAATAATTTATAATTGTTTAATTAATTCATGTCTTCATTCTTCATGATTATTAAATAAATAAATTTTATTTATTTATTAAATATATCATTAATTGTCTAAGTCTTCCCTTAATTAAATAAATTTCTTAATTTATTTAAGTACCCTTATCATATATTTCTTCCTGATTATTAAATAAATAAATTTTATTTATTTATTTAATATGTCACTAACTGTCATAATTAAATGAATTGATTAATTTATTTAATTAATTAATCTTATCTGCTAAATTAAATAATTATCTTTAATTATTTAACTGTCAAAATTAATGTTCCTCTCATTTTAAATAAATGAAATTATTTAAAATGTCATCACTTTCTTAACTGTCAGTCCATTTTGGTAAATAATCTTAAAAAGATTATTTATTGTCTCACAAAATCATTATTTTGAATTAATTTAATTCAAAATAGTAACTAATCTTCCAAAAATCAAGTAATCGGGCAGATTCTTGATTTTCCAAATTTGATCTTCAGTCCAACTCTTATCTTCTTGATTTTTTGAATCTCACAAATCACGCAGCCTTTATCTTCTTGATTGTCGAAAATCTTTATTTTCTAATTAATTTCTCATTTATTCTCCACCGCCGATTTGATTCTCTTAGATGACATCTTGCCCACTCACTTAAGGATTTTTCCCTAACCCTGATTAGGGATTGTCAAATTAAATCTTGTGTGCTGATTTTAGGTCTTTGTCAAAAATCAATCTCGTTCGTCCATTCAAAATGGCATTTTCTATAAAATGCTATTTTACTCTCATTTCTACAGTACGCACATAGATTACAATATTCTAGCATATTAATACTTAGATTAATTTGACATTTTAAAGTCATTTTTATCATATTCATTTAGGCATAGGCATTAGGCATTTGTTCAAATCCTTCAAAGTTTGGTGTAGGACATAGACATTTATTTGCAGATTGCTCGCTCATCAAATCTAAGAGAAAAACACGTCAACTAGCAAGTAAGAAGGTACTATCAAGGCGAATCATGGAAACTCATGTGAATCAAAGGTACCTATAATTGTTCTTGTTTTCATTGTTCTTGATAGGATCTTTGGATTATATGCTTTATGTGTTAGTTTATCTCATAATCTAACCTTAAGAAATTAACCATAGATACAGATTCAACTTTAGAGATTGTGGGCCATGGAAGAGTCAAAATCCAATTCCCTGATGGAAGAGTGAAGGGAATCAAGGATGTTATGCATATACCAGGTCTGGCTCGAAATCTACTATCTGTTAGTAAGCTGAATGATATTGGAGTGCAAGTCACATTCTCTGGAAATGGATGCAAGATGACTAGAGGCTCAATGGTGCTAGCAAGGGGTGACCGTATTGGTACCTTGTACAAGCTGGATGCACATGTTGTTCAATGTAACAGTGTCTCTGTAAAGTCACAAAAGGCTACTCATGGAGGAAAAGAGGGAAATGTTCCTAATTGTGTAAACTCTATGGAAGTTAAATTTCTAGTAGAAAAGACTATGCTCTGGCATCATAGGCTAGGCCACATTGGAGAAAAAGGTTTAAAAACCTTGAAGAATAAAAACCTGGTTGAGGGGCTTGAAGATTGTAACCTTGAATTTGAATTCTATGAACATTGTATATATGGAAAACAACACCGTGTTTCATTTTATTCCAGTCCTCATAAATCTTCTGATTTGCTAGATTATATTCATTCTGATGTATTTGGTCCAGTGAATGTTCCTTCTTTGTCTAAGTCAAGGTACTATGTATCATTTATTGATGATTATTCAAGAAGAGCATTTGTCTATTTTTTGAAAATTAAATTAGAAATGTTCAATCGGTTTAAGGAATTTAAGAACCTTGTAGAAAATTAGACTAGAAGAAAAATAAAATGTTTAAGTACTGATAATGGCGGTGAATTTTGTTCTGATGATTTCAAGAGGTATTGTAAAGACCATGAGATTAAAATACATAAGACTACACCTTATACTCCACAATAAAATGGAGTTGTAGAAAGGTTCAATAGGACAGTGATGGAGAGAGCACGAAGTATGCTGAGTAGTGCTAGCTTGGAGGAGAAGTTTTGGGCTCAGGCTGTTGCTACTGCATGTTACTTGATTAATCGTTCTCCAAATTTTTCTCTTGTTGAGAAAACACCTCTGGAAGCGTGGTCTAGTAAGAAGCCCTCTTTAAGACATATTCGTGTTTTTGGATATGAGGCAT
The DNA here is from genome assembly GCA_007258455.2 of Sequoia sempervirens. Lineage (NCBI taxonomy): Eukaryota > Viridiplantae > Streptophyta > Pinopsida > Cupressales > Cupressaceae > Sequoia > Sequoia sempervirens. The sequence continues at coordinate 238,262,623 of VDFB02000013.1, forward strand.
ATGCTCATGTGTCATATGAGAAAAGATCCAAATTGGAGAACAAGGCTGTCAATGTATTTTTATTGGCTATAGTGCTGGTATAAAAGGATACAAGCTTTGGAATCCTGATACAAAGAAGGTTGTATACAACAGAAGTGTAATCTTTCATGAGCTAAAGCTTTCTACCTTGGATCTGTAGTCAGACACAAAGTCAGAAAAAAATAACGATGTAGTTGAAATTCCTCCAACACCAGATAAAGAGGAATTCAAAATTCAAAATATATCTGAAACTAAGGAGAGCTCAAGTAGTTCTAAAAGTTCTGAAGAAGAAGAAGAACCTTAGCATCAGCAAGTGAGGAGGTCAACCCGTGAAAGAAAATAACCCGATAGGTATGAGTTCTCTTTGATAGATTGTACTTGTGCCTATGATTTAATTTCTAGCACTGATGAGCCTAGGACTGTAAAGGAGGCATTTAAAATGTCTGATTCAGACTCTTGGTTGGAAGCCATGAATGAAGAAATGGCATCATTAGAAAAGAATGATACCTGGAGTTTGGTGCCATTTCCTAAAGGCAGAAAAGCTGTGGGCTGCAAATGGGTATTTAAAAAGAAGATTGGTCTGGATGGCAGTGTGGAAAAATATAAGGCGAGATTGGTTGCGAAGGGTTATTCCCAGCTAGAGGGAATTGATTATGGGGAGATTTTTTATCCTGTAGCTAAGCTGACGTCCATTAGATTTCTTTTGTCACTTGCACCAGCGTATGACTTAGACATCGAACAGATGGATGTGAAGACAACATTCCTTCATGGTGATCTTGAAAAAGAGATTTACATGTCCCAGCCTGAGCACTTTGTTGAAAAAGGTAAAGAGAATCTAGTTTGCAAGTTGAAAAAGTCTTTGTATGGGTTAAAACAGTCGCCTAGAATGTGGTACCAGAAATTTGATACTTTTGTATCAATTGTCTTTGGGATTTGTGAGATCAAAATTTGATCATTGTGTTTATTATAAAGTTGAAAGTGATCAAGTTCTTATTATTGCTCTCTATGTTGATGATATGTTGTTCATAGGCAATAGTAAACTAATGATTTATGATCTTAAGTCTCAGTTGTCTGCTAAGTTCGAAATGAAAGATCTTGGTGCAGCAAGGTATATTCTAGGGATGGAGATAACCAAGGACATGAATAGTAGAAAACTTTGGCTCAGTCGGAGTAAGTATATCAAGACTGTTCTAGAGATATTTTGCATGAATGATTGCAAGCAGCTAGTTGTTCTAGTCTTGCAGGGAACGAAGCTATCTATTGAAGACTGTCCAAAATCTCCTACTAAGATGGAGGACATGACCAGTGTACCCTATGCTAGTGCGGTTAGAAGTCTTATGTATGCAATGGTTTGTACAAGGCCAGACATTGCCCAAGCAGTGGGAGTTCTTAGTCAGTTTATGGCTAATCCTGGAAGGACACATTGGGATGCTGTAAAGAGAGTTTTCAAATATTTGAAGGGCACTTCAGATTTTGCTTTGTGTTACCATGGGAACCTGGTTGAATCATAGAGGACTCTCAATATTCGAGGCTATGTGGATTCTGATTGGGCAGGGGACATTGACAGCAGGAGGTCCACCAATGGATATACTTTCATGTTGAATGGTGGTGCAGTGAGTTGGATGAGTAAGCGGCAGGTTGTAGTCACTTTGTCCACTATAGAGGTTGAATACATGGCAGCCACCCATGCTTTTAAAAAAGCAGTTTGGTTAAAACATTTGTGTTCTAACATTGGTTTTTATGTAGGGAAAATAACTATTTTTTGTGACAGTCAGAGTGCAATTTTTCAGGAAAAGAATCCTACTTTCCATGCCAGGACGAAACATATAGATGTACAGTACCACTTTGTACGAGATATGGTGGAGGATGGAAAGGTCAGTTTGGAAAAGGTTGATACTCTAGAGAATGTTGCAAATGCATTGACAAAGCTAGTGAGCATAGACAAGTTCAGGTGGTGTGCTAGTTTGATGGGCCTTAGTGCCCATGATTTTTAGTAGGTTCGTTGTGCTCTGGAGGTGCCTGTGTGATCTTCGTCAAGTGGGAGATTGTTGGAAATATGTGCCTCAATTCCACAGGCTAAAACCTCTAAAAGGGCCAAGTCGATGTGAAATCTTTAGTGTCTGGCTGACTAGCAGCTTGAATCTTGTTCAATAGTTCAGGTCGTTGTGACCTTGTAGGAGTCTCGCCGAACGCTTATACATTGGAGTCATCGGGATAACCTATGGTGGCTCGGTGAGAAGTCTTATCGAGTAATATGTCTCACCAACAGTATGTTACATTTTGTGGTCTTTAGTGTATCTTATATTCTTTGGTGAGAAGTCATGTCGATGTGGAGTGTCTCGCCGAAAGCTTCACCTTTGAAGTCATCGGGGAGACTTGGCCGAGAGGGATACTATTGGTAAGAAGTCTTACCGATGTGTGAATGTCTTGCCGAACGGTTACACTTAGGAGTCTTCGGTGTGGCATGTGACTTCGCTATGAACTCCTGGTGACATGTGTTTCTCTTGCCGATGTTCATTGGGGTAACATGAATGTTCCGGTATGAAGTTTGCATGATGTTTTTATGTCTCGCCGATGTTATAGTTTATTCTTGGTATGACTCCTGGCGATTAGTGGTCTCGGGGTAACTTGAAGAACTCGGTAAGAACTCTCAGTGAGAGTGGTAAGTCTTGTCGACCGTTCGGTGCTCGATGTAACTTAAAGTCTTTGGAGTAAAGTCTCAACGATGGACGTGTGTCTCAGGGATGAAGAAGTCTGTTGTCGGTATGACTTTAGAATTCAGTATGAACTCTCTGCGAATGTGATAAGTCTTGTCGACTATTATTTGGCACTCGGTATAACTTGAGACTTCAGTGGGATGTCCTGGCGAAAGCGATAGTCTCACTGATATGCATGCTGAGTTTGATACAAGTTGTAAGCTCGGTGGAACCTCTTGCCAATGGAAAGGACTCTTGGTGATATCGAATGCTGACTGTGTTGGCATCAGGGAGACACAGTCAGTGTCTCACTGATATGCCAACACAGTTTGATTTCCTTTTGACCGTTTGACTTTCCTATGTGGCGTCTCGTGGACCAAACAGAGAAGTCGAATGGGAACTGTTGGAAGACAGTTCATTGTGGTAGTTCTGAGAGGAAGCTCAACAAACAGGGGCGACATGGTTATACTCTGTGATTGTAGATTGTGACTGGTTCGATGGTTCGACGGATTGTCGTGTGATTGTATGATCAGTGGATAAATTCTATTATGTGAAGACTGTAACATGAATGTTCTGTAACAAGGTTGATCATTGTGAAAGCTGATGAAATATGACATCAGAAAGATAAGTCTAATATTTGTATGTAATCTTTATTACTGTAATAAAAAAGTGATTTCTCTTGGAGTGGTGGGTTTTTCTCCCATAAGGGTTTTACCATGTAAATCTGGTGTCCATATGTGTGTGTCAAATACTCTGTTTCTGTTATCTCTTTCATGTGCATCTTAATTAGACTGTAATTGTAATTTTAAAAGGTATCTCTGCATTCTTCCCTGAGGTTTTGACGTTAGGTGAGTTGTTTCCGCATCTAATTTTGCTTACAGTGATGGTTTGCTAAAAAAAATCCTTAGATTTTTATCTTTCGTACTTTGGTGATAATTGTTGTTTTAAGAAATCTCTCTCTATATTTTTTAATACTTAAATAAGTATTTTTATTTATCATTTTTTATTATATATATATATCCTTTTTTTATAAGATTTGAATTTATAAATTTTTTTCTAAATATATATATTTTTTAACAAAAATATAAAATCATACAATGAAGAAAAACTTGTTTATAAACCTTTGAGTAAATGGTTTTTTACCATTTACTCGCTTAAGCTTACTTAGGTAGAATAGTTTAATTAATTATTCTAGGTATTTTTGTCTCCCATATCAAGAAGCTTTATATTTGTTACCTTTTTTTTCCTTTAAAAGGTTGTACAATATGTAATTTAATCACCTCATTTTTCCTCTTTCTAGTGAAATAGTGTATTTTACTCCTCTTGGTTGTTGTGAAGGTTTATTCTACAAATGGCGATCTTGGGCTCCACCTACATGGTATCAAAGCCAACAATTCTGCAATCCTTCCTTGAGATTTTTCATCAAAGGTTTTGAGATCGTTAATTTGCTAAATGTTTTTTTCAGCATTTGAAAATTTTCAAATTTCAAAATTGCCCTATTTTTCCATATTTATTTTCAATTATTCATTTTTTTGTTGTTCATGATTGTTGAGAGACATTTTTGTACGGCCTTATTTTTGTATTGGAGGCATGATTTCTGCATTAGAGTCTATGACTGTCAATCTTGAGGCGATTTCATTGTTGCAATTAAAGTTTTTTTGAAGAGCTTGATTCTCTCTAGAAATGATTTCCAAGAGGATCAATTTTTTTTCTATAACAAAGGGGTGATCTCTTTTTGAAAGGATGTAACATTCTCCTATTGAAAGCATTTTATTTTTGGAAGTATTTGGAGGCACGTAAATATCATTTTTGAATCAGTCAAATTCCTTTGGGTGCTGGAAACTTGGAGGGCACGAATTTGTAGCAAGGATTTATGCTATTGAAAACACATTTAAGGAGGGCGCGATTTACTTCCCATGTGGAGCCAGACACACAGTTGTTTTATAATCTCGTTTTGTGAGGCATTTTTTTTAGAAGCATCACCATTTGAAATTTCTCTAGTTTTTCATTAAGGAGGATGGTAGAATGTGGCATTGATAGCTACAAGGGTGGCATTGATTTATCTGACTGGTATTATTAGTAGGTTTCCTTTGCTTTTGTTGAAGGCTCAATTTTTCACTGTGAATATACCTTTTTTTAAAACTTTATATTTTATAAAGTTTTTCCCCAAAATATTTATTTAGGAATTTTGTGCAACCAAAGTGGAGGTGGGCCCATTTAGAGGATTGCTTGAAAATTAATCCCACATTGGTTGCATGGGACAATTTTTTGTTATTCTAATAGTGTTGCAGTGCTTTTGGTTGGTGTGAGCAAGTCTCACAAGCTATGAAGAGGTTATCTTGTTCATGTGCTAACATAATGGGATGTATCATTTTTTGTTGAAAAATAGGTTTAATTCTTTTTTGGAAGTTTTTGTACTTGTGAAAGCACTAACTTTGAAATTTTGAAGAATTGTTAAGTTATAATGGTTTCTTTGGAGAAATGGAACTTTAGGCAATGGAGTGATGTTGTTCTCGCCCATCTTAGTGAGGAGAATCTATTACCATATTTGTATAATGAAGTTTGTATTTCAGACACAAGTAGTAGGTATACAATTTGGAAGGGATTTAGGGCTAGAGACTATGGAGTTATTTTTTAGCATATCAATGATGAGGAACTTTTGGATTCACTTTTTCATTTTGAGATCCCTCATGCTCTTTGGACTTACCTTCGAGAATCATATGGAGATCTTGATACTCCACCATCTCTCAATGACCCTCCTTCCAATACCAGTGTGTCTCTTTGTTCTTCAGAGAAGATAAACCATGCTTGTGATCCTTTGGAGGTTGTTGAGACTTCAGATGAGGTTGTGGTTGCTTCAGAGGTTCTTGATTATTTTTTAGAGATAGTTTATCCACATTCATTAAGTACTTCCATCATTCCTGAGCAACATGTTTCTCATTGTCTTCCTAATTGGGATTCCTATTTAACGGATATTGGTTCCTTGTTTGTGGAGTCTCACATTTCAAATTTGGAGGATACATTTGAGGGGTTATCTCTCCTCTTTGATGATAGTTATTGCACAACTATTGTCAAACCATCTATGTCTTTGGATATTGTTCAACATCAGTTTCTAGTGGTACCTTGTTTGTCACCTTCTATTGTGATTGGACATGTTCTTGATTGGTTTGTGGCATCATCTTCCAAGGTCTTGAGGACACATGAGCAGATTTCAAAGATATCATAATACATCTTCATGCTTCCTTATTTCAATTCCTATCGAGAATGGGAAGCATACTTTCATTTATATTTGGCTTTTTTTCTTCCAAAAGGGAGACAAGTTGTTTGTCGACATTGGATTATGTTTTGTCTTTATGCACTTACCATTTTTGCAGGTGATTACACATTGTGGGGGAGCTATATAGTCTCTCTCTTTCCCTCTTATTAGGCAAATGTTGATTGTATATACATGATGTATGTAGTCCTTGGGGGGTGTGATTGAGTCCTCCATCCATGCATCATTTTTTGTTTCCTTTTCTCTCTTTTTGAGAGGGGTTTTTTCCCACGAGGTTTTTCTCCTTTTCTCTGGTTGTGAGAGATTGTATTGTAAATGGGTACCTAACATGGTTGTGTAGATGAGACCCATATTGCATCTTCATTTTTACATAATAATTATCCCTAATTTGCACTTAAGGGAGGGTGTTGTAGTAATTTTTTTTTACTATTTACTCACTTAAGCTTACTTAGGTATAATAGTTTAATTAATTATTCTAGGTAGTTTTGTTTCCCATATCAAGAAGTTTTATACCCGTTACCTTTTTTTGCCTTTAAAATGATGTACAATATGTAATTTAATCATCTTATTTTCCCTCTTTCTAGTGCAACAGTGTATTTTTCTTCTCTTGGTTGTTGTGAAGGTTTTCTCAAACAAAAAAATTGTGAGAAACACAAGAATAAAATAAACAAAAATGACTTTTGTAGACAACTGCAAAATCCTTCACTATGTCGATAAGTTTTTTTCATAGATTTTTTTTCGTAATTTTTAAACTAACATGAAATATAACAAAAATATTTTTATTATAGTGAAGCTACATTGCATACATATTTCATTATCTATAGAAAGTATTCCAAACAATAAGTACTAATCTATTTTGAAAATTTATACAATATATTTTTATCATTCAAAATTTAAAAATACTTTTTAGATAGCCATTAGAAAATAATATTAAAAATAAATTCTTGTATTCATTGGGTGTAGGGTGTTCATTCTCACCCAATGGGTAGGTAGTTTAAATGTTACAGCTTTCTTAAGAACCAAAAATAGAGATTGTATCATTATGAGCTAATCTTATAAACAGTTGCACCCATTGAAAGAGCTAATCTTATAAACAGTTGTGCCCATTGAAAATTTTGATGTTACCTAGTCAAGCTAATGCCTTCATTATAAATCCCCAAAAGCTAACAGTAATATTCATAGGTGATTAGGCAAACAAATCTATAAAATATCTACTTGGAAGTGCCAATTACTAACCGAGTTTTTAAAAATAGTGAACAAAACAACAAACTCACAATAACTGAAGTTGTCTAACATATAATTGAAAGAACTAGGACTCTATTAGGTAGAATTTTTTATATAAATAGTTGATATATCATTTATAATTATTCATATTGGTGGATTGAAGGTTTCACATAAATAGTTGATATATTATTCTTTTGATGGATTGGATATTTTATGGAAAAATTTATTGCTTGAGTAGACAAAAAAAATGTCTTATATAAACAACTATTTCTCGATATGTTAGTAGGTAGATTGAGGGTTTCAAATTAAGTAATTGACATAACATTATGTGGGAAGAAAAACTAGGGATCTCATATAAACAATCTACATGAATTGAAGGGCTCACTATATTATCTAATTCAAATCTATAACTTATCTTTTATTAATAACCAATCTTACAACTCACAAATTAAATTATAAGTGGTTTATATATGGGATCACCTCCTACATAGAGGATATTTAATCATTATTTATATATTAAATTTGGATATAAATCCCTCGAGCTCCCTTCGGGTTGATTATATTTTGCTAAGTCTGGCCCACGCCTCATATATTTGAATATTCTTCGACCCCTTTTTTGAAGAACTTCGCCCGCTATCGCCACATGTCCACCATGTGCTCCTCTTAAGGATTTCTTCCTTTACTTCTCTTCTAAGCCTCATCATTCTTCCACATGTCAACAATGCGGGCATTTGAAAGCCTGCTTCCCTTCACTTCTCAATCGAGCTCTGCCCACGTGCCACATATCATTGTTCCACTTGTCTTCTCTGTGGGGATTTCATCAAAGGGAAGGAAGGAACCAGAAACAAGCCATGACCTATTGCTACGTATCCTAATTGACTTCATGGATGAGTGACACATGTTTGCACGAGGCTTTGTTGCTTCTACACTGTGACCACTACCATCATTTGTAGAGGATGAATTTGGCTTGAGGGCGACTGCATTCCATGGCTCAAAATATTTTCTGTTGCAACAAACTTAGGAAATCATTACTATGAACATCACTGCTCGTGATGAAGGAATATTTTTTGTTATTGGTTTTCAAGTGATGGAATTATTTTCTATCTATATTGCTTCTTCTTTCTAAAAATGAGTTCGAAACAAATAGAAAAATTGTGAAAAGACACCAAGCCTTTTGTATTGCTTTTAGATTATTGTATAAGACTCATAGACTGTGCCATTGTTCGGCCTTTTTGTTTCTTGGCTATTTGACAAAACATTATATTACACCATTATTGTATTGAGTAGTTTATTTGTAGAACTTCTATGATTTCAATATAAGTTTGTTGATTTAGACCATGTCTTTGATTCTTCTTTTTAGTAAATCTGTATGGGATTTATTTTATGTTATTGGATAAATTATTTAAGTTTTTTTCTTTGATTTCTATTATTCTAGGACATGCAGATCACTTAATGGGCCCTTAAATCTCATCCAAAAGATAGATTTATCATGCCTACATCTACATATTGGTGCATCACCTTAGTTAGATCTTTACTTTTTATATCTTTACCTTAGTTTCTTCTTCTAGCACGCTCAGTGGGACCACTTTAATGTACCTAAACCTAAAGTGGGTGTATGATCCATTGGCTTGTGACTAGATCCCAAACAACAAATAACCCTAGCTTGCTAGTGCCACCACTAGTAACAGTACGAACTAGAACCCATCTAGTGAACGTTCTAATCCCTCCACCATCCATGTTACCAATTGCTAATAGAAATTATGTGGCATGGGATGTTGGAAGCCCCCTTATAGCACCAGTAGCACCTACCACTTGGGCCCCTATCCCAAAATTTGCTTTAAAATTTGTGCCAAAATTCACCAGGGAAGGCTCAAAAACACCATCCGAATACCTGCAAGATGTGGTGGATGTGTGTTTGGTGCATAGATTCACTGACCAAAATATAGCGCTAAGGTTGCTCATAGCCTCTTTCAAGGGTAAGGCACTAGATTGGTACCACACTCTATAAGCTAACACTATCAATACCTAGGACCAACTCAGAGATCCCTTTTATGAAAGATTTTTGAATGATGGAGATTGGTCTTCGCTATATCATCAGCTGGCAACCATAAAGTGGGCCCCATGTGATGCCATGACTGAACTCAACACCTAATTCCACACAACTTGGCAGAGAATCTAGGCTGCTATCCACCTGCCGCCGAGTTGGCATTCATGTTCTACTTGAAATCTATTAATGTTGACATCTCAATGATGATATAGTCTCTTGGTGGGACCACTCTACTGGATGTGTACAACATTATTGTCAAAGCATAGAACAATCTGATAGATGTTGGAAAGTTTCCATCTTTTCCCACTATGTCTATATTCCCTCAGATATCAGTTCTCGCCTAGGAGATGCCATCTACCATTGCATCCGCTCCTCCCCAATCTATGTACACATTCTCAACACACCACAAAATGTTGCTTCTACATTTTTCTCCTCAAAGGATGAGATGAGCGACGTCAAGGAGATCTTGTGGACCATCGCCAATGAAATAACTACCATCAAGCAGAACCAGTTTGTGCCTCTAAAGCCAACCTACCAAAATTATCAACTCGCGCACAAATTTGCAAGCTCAAACAACTAATTAGATAGTGTCAATGCCTACTCCATTACAGAATGCTTACCCGAGCTCGAGTAGAGAGCTGACAATAGGGAAAAACAATCTCGTCGATGACATCAATCCCTGGTGCTTCCCCTGTGGCGATGCACATATGCCCCAAAACTGCCCACATGACAACCTACAACAAAAGGTGGTGGAACAGTGCAGCCAAGGTGTGGCATCAGACCCTAGAGGTTATGTATATGCCTCTCCACAAATGCAAAATGTGGTACTTACTGTGCAAATGCAAGGGATGTCCCTGGAACAAGAAATGGATATAGCTCTCGACCATGCGCTCTTCTCATGGATGGAAAAAGAAAAGGTGTTGTTTGCAAACGATGCATCCACATCAAAAGCCCCGTAAGTGCAGTCCAATTACAACACTCACTGTAAGAAGAGATTTATAGGTGAACCAGTTGTCCCGCAACTCAAAAGTGCCTCTGAACAGAATCTTAGTACCTCCACAGTTGCACAACAATTTCAGGTGTGAAAGAAAATTGTTATAACTGGGGCTAAGGAACAAAAGCCTTCAAATCTACCGCCATTCAATTTGGTGGAACAATTGAAAATATCCTTTGCTAATGTGTCCCTTTGGGATATCTTAACTATTCTGGAGCAAAAATCATTGTTGCAAAAGGCCCTCTCGGAAGATGCAATCATTGAACCAATAGTTCAATCACTCAAGGGAAAGGTCATTGATTCATCACCCATGACCAAAGTTCTCACAAATAGTATAAAGGAAGCCTCTACCAAAGCTAAAGATAAGCTGAAACCAAAGCCCTTTTTCCTAACTCTTATTATGGGTAAAAAATTATTACATAATTCCATGATTGACTCTGGTGAGCTAGCACAATAGTCATGCCCAAGCAGATAGTTAAAGCCTTAGGAATTGGCTATGAAACTTTAAAAAATGGGGTTATGCAACTTGATGGGAACAAGGTCGAAACCATAGGTGTCATTAAGAACCTCCCCTTGACTTTATTCTCCTGTCCTAGTATCACAATTCCACAAGATACTGTGATCATAAACATTCCCCCCATGTTCAGTTTTTGCTTATCCTAAGAATTCACTTCAAAGATAGGTGGATATATTTCTTTGGATTGGTCATACTTGATCCTCAGGACTAAGCATGGAGCTAAAATAAAAATAATATCCAAACCTCTACATTTGGAACATGTAGCAAATGAAGCCATGATCAACTTTAAGACCACTCATACCTCTTTCATCAAAGAGCAAATGTATTGTACTGAGCTACTAGAGGATGAAAAAGTGTCTGGAGACTGGACCATCAAGAAGAGGTCCTCTTGAGTGAGTATATAGACACTAATCCTTTTGAAAACTATCATGCCACCGGACTGGGTACCTATGTAATCTATGATGAAGATTAAATGCTTCTGAAGGTCATGAAGGAACTCGAGAGTGAATAAGCCTTAGAGCTATGGACGTTGCATTTTGATGGAATGAGATGCAAAGTTGGCGCAAGAGCCAGGATATGTTTGACATCCCCATCCAATGAAAATACACTCAATTCTTCCACTTCTAGTTTGCTTGTTCAAACAATGAAGCTGAATATGAAGGCCTAGTGCAAGGTCTAAGTCTTGCAGAGTGGATGGACATCAAGCAAATAATGGTGTTCAAAGACTCCGAGCTAGTGGTCAATCAAGTCTAATGGCTCGCCACAGCCAAGAATGTTTGCATGAGATCCTATAGACATAGATTCTGGGACCTAATTGAGAGCTTTGAAGCCTTCAATATCTAGAAAATGCCCCGAGAGAAAAATGTTGATGTAGATCGCATGGTTGTGATCAGATCTTAGTTTGACCCTACTTCTGACCTAATTCACAACATACACTCTTTACGAGTGATTTTCCAACTTGAAATTCCTGATAATGATAAGAGTTAGAAAGTGTTCGAAAGTGTTGAGCACATTGCCTCATTCAACTAGCAATCGAGAGAGTTTGCTGAGCAACTCCAACTAAAGATTGTTGAGGCATATGACAAAAAAATCATTCAGTTGAAGTCCAACAAGCTTCCAAAGGGACTGGTCACTCTCAAAAAACTTGTTCGATTGTAATGATGTGAGGAATGACAAGAGGAAGTTTGTAGCAAACAAAAGCGACAATGTAGACATTTAGGTCAGAGATGGAAGGAAACTTAAAGTTGGGAAGGATGTCTTGCATCATGATAAAGAAAGGGTCATGCATTTCTATGAAAAGTATGGAGTAGTGGCCTGGTCATATGATGACCTCAAAGGATATGATCCTAAAATCATCCAACATACTATAGACTTGATGGAAGGTACAAAACCAATCCACCAAAAGCAGAGGCCTGTGAATCCCAAGATTGAGGCACTAATGGCACAAGAGCTGACAAAGCTAATTCAGTCCTAGATTGTCTTCTCAATCAAGCATAGCACATGGGTATCAAACCTGGTTCCAGTCTAAAACAAGAACCGAGATATTTTCCTATGTGTTAACTTTTGAGACCTGAACAAAGCATCCCTGAAGGACCATTACCCATTCCCTTCTATGGAGTCTATCTTACAAACACTTGCTGGATTAGAGATGTTTTCTCTATTAGAAGGCTTCTCTAGTTACAACTAGATCCAAGTAAAAGAGGAGGACCAACACAAAATAACATTCACTACTAAGTGGGAAATGTTCGCCTATGCAAAAATGCCTTTCGACCTCTCAAATACAGGAGCCACTTTCCAATGGGCAATGAATATTGCTTTCAGAGAATTGATTAACAATATTATTTTAATCTATTTGGATGATCTGACTATATTCACTAAATCTAAGGATGATCACTTTGATCATCTAGAAATGGTTTTCAAAAAATATCAAGAGTTTAGAGTATCCCCGAACCCGAAAAAAATGTGTCTTCGGAGTACCACAAGGACAACTATTGGGACATGTAGTGTCCAAAGAAGGAATTGCAATCAATCTTGAGTAGGTGAAGGAAATTAGGGAACTTCCCCTATCTATCAACAAGAAAGGAGTTTAGTCCTTCCTTGGAAAGGTAAATTTTGTGAGAAAATTCATTTCTAATTTTGCAGGAATAATTACCTATCACCCTAATGCTAAAAAATGATCAATTATTCAAATGGACAAAGGAAGATATAGAATCCTTTGAGAAGGTTAAGGATGATATTTCTTTAGCTCCTATGTTGGTAAATCTAGACCTATCAAAGTACTTCATAATGTACGTATTCAGTAGCAAATCCAGCATCACTACTATTCTGACCCAAAAGGATGATGAAGGAAAGGGAGAACATGCAATAGCATTTCACTCCCAGACCTTAAAAGATTATGATATGAACTACAACTTTGTCGAAAGTCAAGCATTCACCATTGTTAAGGGACTCAAAAAGTTTTGACACCTCATATTTTGCAACAAGGTGGTTTTTTATGTCACACATTCCAGTGTGCACGAGTATATCATGGAAGGAGAAATCACTGAAAAAAGGGCCAATTGGATCACTAAGATCCTTGAATATGACATTGAGTTCAAGCCTACAAAGACCATATGAGGAAGAGGATTGTGTAAATATTTGGCGCATGACGAAGAAATGGTAGCTGAAGAAGAGCATCCCGAGCTAGTTTTAACAAATGAATCTGAGTCCAAATGTTGTTGGCTATTAGACAAAGTAAGATTCATGCATATTGAAAAATATCCACTGGGCCTTCCTTCTCAGAAGAGAAGATTCTATAGACTGTAGAAAAGTGGATATGCACTCATTGAAGGAGTTCTTTTCAAAAGGAACTTCAATAGCATTCTAGTGTGGTGTGTGACCATAGAGCAAGTGGAGAGAATTCTTGACACTTTCCACAGTAGCCCCACGAGCAGACATTTCTTTGCGAAGACCACCACTACCAAAATTATGTGCGCCAGATATTTTTGGCCTATGTTATTCAATGACTTGCATTCTTTGGTTAAGGCTTGTAAGGAATACCAATTCTTCACACCGAGGAGGAAAAACTTTGTAATACCTCTCAACCCGATAGTGGCCCAAGAACCCTTTGCGCAATGGGGCCTTGATTTTATCAGGATGATTAATCCTGCCTCCAACGTCAGACACAAATGGATCCTCACAGCTATGGACTATTTTACTAGATGGACTAAGGCCATGCCCTTGAAGAATGCAACAAAGGTGGAGATTATGAACTTCCTTGAGGAACTGGTAATGAGATTCGGCCCACCAAAGACCATCATCTCCAAAAACGCTAAGGCTTTCCTAGGCTCTAAGGTATGTCAATTCGCACTCATGAATAGCATATTCTTGATAACCTCATCAAACTACTACCCACAGGGGAATGGCCTGGTCGAGTCAACTAATAAAAAATTAGTTTGACTTATTAAAAGAATCGGGTGAGAACATCAAAAGGAGTGGCACAAGAACCTTTAGGCAACGCTCTGGGAAGACCGCATAACCCCTAAAAAAGTTCTCAAGAATTCTCCATACAAATTGGTGTACGAGAAGGAAGTGCTATTGCCCATCTCCATGGAGATTCTTGCACTACAATTGCTTAAATCTCTAGAGGTTGAAGAAAATGGAGCCATGGAGGTTCAGTTGGCCGAGTTATGGGAAGTACAAGAAAAAAGAGAAAAGGCCCTAATGGCCATGAATAACCACCAACAGGTGGTTAAGAGATGGTTTGACAAGAAAACCTTAGACCAGGGTCTAAAATGCAGATACCTAGTGCTAAAGTTCAATGAAGGGCCACAAAGCCTGGCTAGTACGGAAAATTTGATAGTCTATGGGAGGCCCTTTTAGAATAATTCAATGCAAGTAGCATAATGCATTTGAATTAGAAAATATGGAGAAAGAAGCATTGGGGATTCCAATAAATGGAATCCACCTAAAATTGTTCAATTAAGCTTTATTATTTGTTTTGTCTGTGTAAATATGTAATTATTGTAAATTTTCCTTTGTGTTCTTTTATTTGGCTAGTCTTTCCAAGCAACCAATAAAGTAGAGAAATAAACCCATATGCGAAATTGAGAAGGTACTCAAAGAAGCGGAGAAATAAAAGGAACCCATAATGTAGAATTGCAAGAAGCAAACGAGACAAGAAATTTAGTAAAAGTTGTATACTCATTCGATGTTATTATATACTTCAGTATTACATTTCCAAAATGGCTCTGAGGCCATAGTTTTAAAGTATATCTATATATTATGCATATTTTTCATATATATATATATATATATACGTTGAAATCCTTTTTAAGGCGTATATACAAAAAATAGATTGATTCTTAAAACAGGGAAAGGGAGTTCATCTTCAGGCAAGAGCATCAACAATAGCAACATCTAGGACAACTTTGTCAATAGGATTAACAGGAGTAGCAGGATCATGAATAGCAATAGGGACATCAACAACAACAATGACTAGTGGTGGAGGATATACCAAGTCCCTGAAGTTAGTATACCACTCCATGCCATAGAACTACACTACATTATAGTAGCATAGCAAGAAGTGGCAAGCACGCGTGACCCTTTGGCGATGCTCTTCATGTGTTAGAATGTGGAATCCAGTCAGAAATGGAACCCATGGTACCATTGCATCTTCTTTAATATGTTTACGAAGGTCACTCGCCATAGGAATACCTAGGCCATACACCACATTCGCCACAATCTCTCCAAGGTCGCCAAGGCACCTCTTCGGGAAGATTTAAAATGTCAAACATAAAATCATTGGCTTAGGGACCTGTATATCAAGCAAAGATACAAAAAAGTGAGAGAAGATTTCGGTATTGACTCTATACTTATCTTCATACTCTACACAATCCTGGCCTAACACCCACTTCATTGCTATAATAGCTAATGAATGCTTGTTTTTCATCATTTGCTTCAGGTGCCTATTAGAAATTTCACCTAAGAAAGTTGTCTGCGACTTATTGCTAACTATCCTAATTGGAGTATTCATGATGCTAGTTCTACCCAACTGCCTAATGCTAATTCTACCTAATTTCCAAATACCAATTCTTCCCAATTCCTAAGTGTGATTTTTTTGTTGTCTTGGGGTCTATTTATAGAAATATCTGAGGTATCTGCATGTCATAAGCATGATGTTAATCGAGTACTAACTCAAAAATCCCACCAAGACCTTGCTCAAATTTCCCACCCAGTTGCATTTTCCATGTATGAATTGTTGCATGTGAAATTAAGAAGAGGTAATTAAGTAGTGCAAATTGGTGGCAGTCCCAAGTGATCGTCCATATGGTCAAGTGTTGATGTGTCATGCTATAGGAATTTTTCAAACTCCAAGGATGAACTCAAATCTTTTCAAGTACTCATTGCACTTTTGGCTTAATTATTCTTTTTGAGATATTAATTGCCCAAGCATGTGAAAGATTAAAAATTCCTCCAATTGTTGGCTTAATTTCCTAAGAAATCGCACCATAGGGCCTAATTACTAACTGCCATTATTAATTCTTGTCTTTTCAAAATGGCAAGAAATTCATTTTGCATGAGCAAAGGAGCTGGCAGTACATGCCAAATTTAATGCAGAAAGGCAACCGTTATCTACCACTCCAAGAAAGAAATAGCTAAGTATTGAATTCAAAAGCCCAACATTGTAAAAAGCTTCTTAAGTACACTATCTAGTGCAAAGAGTTTTGAGTGCAGAAGTGTTGAAGAGTCGAAGTGAATTGTAGTAAGTTTGAGTATCACAAAAATCCACAATAGAAAGAAATGTCCCAAAATCCTCAAATGGAAGCACAAGGAGAGGCGATGCAAAGCTCATTTGATGCCATGCGTGCGGCACCCATAGCCAATATTTTTGGTGATACCTCTTACGCTTCACCTGGGATAATAGAGAAGCTGAAGTGGATTTGCATGTGGGCCGCAGAGAAGTAGAAAACTCACCAAGACCAGAGCCAGATAATGAAGGAATTGGATAACATTCATGATCCCATCCTCAAGAATGTTAGTTTTAGGATCAAATCCTAATTAAGTAGAAATATGAAAAATTCAAACAATATAACACAAAATATACCCTAGGAAAACCCTCCTCGAGGGAGAAAAACCCAACAACAAATTATATCTCTTATATAATCAAATGAAGCAGCAACAAATTTGCTTTACAACTTAGCCACACACTTGGATAATCTGAAACAATAAGGATAGCACCTCTCCTAGGTGTGATTATACAATGAATGATATATTTCCTTAATCACAATCTTACTTATGAAAGAGATGTCGATCTATTGCACAATGTTGATCTCCTTGTGATAGTATGCACTTGACTTGATAATAATTTGATGATGAAGGAGAGAGTAGCACCTTCAATAAATACATGTTGGTATGGACTCCACCAAAACAAGATGTCTCTTCAAGATAAGTTGGCCTCTTTAAATGGGATGACCTTTCACAAAATTCGGCTACAAATAAATAAGTAGTCTTTGACTTTCTATATTTTCTTATTAATTAAATTGATAGAAGGATGAGGCCCGAAGCTATATCATCAACACTCCCTCTTAGCTAGGGAGGAATCCTTCTAGATATCTAATGTCATGGAGTCTCTCGACATGACACCCATAATGACTACACCCATTTGTGGAAAAGAGCTCATCACAGAGTCACTTTACGTGATATCATCATGGAGTCACTCAACATGACGTCCACCATGGCTACACCCATGTATGGAAGAAAATATGAGTACAAGTGCCCATCACAAAGTCACTCAACATGATGTCATCATGGAGTCTCTCAACATGATGTCCACCATGGCTACTCCCATGTGTGGATAAACACAAGCACAAGGGAATCATCACAGAGTCTCTCAAGATGATGTTTTCATGGAGTCTATCAACATGACATCCACCATGGCTACTCCCAGAGGGTGGAAAGAACCACATCTCCATCTTAGAGATGGACAAGGGCTTTCACCTCAAATTTCTCTATCTTAGAGAAAAAATGCATTAACAATGGCTTTCACCTCAAATTTCTTTGTCTTAGAGAAAGATGCATTAACAAGGGCTTTCACCTCAAATTTATTCATCTCAATGAAAGATGAATTAACACAAATCTTTATGATGATGTAACTCCCTCTAAAGCTCTAGGTACTTGCATCAACCTCCTGAACTCCTTGTCCAAGATTTCTTGCAAAGCTTGCCTTAGATAAATGGTTTCCAGTGCACACCTCTGGTACTTTAGAGAGTTTAGGATTGTCCTCCTCGACCTCATCCCAAATCACACTATTTTGAATAGGTTTGTGGAGCTACCAATGCCAAATCTAGATTGACTGTCTTGTGTAATTATGTTCTCTATGACTAAAGAGGTCTTCCAAGGACTTAGAACTTGGTCTTGCAACACAACAACCTTCACTTCTTCTCAGTGAGTCACAAAACTCCCTCTTTATTCATGCCTCAGTGATTACAAAGAAATCCTCTGGAAGTGAACTACCCTCCATTAACTGATCTCGTAACCTTAATCCTTTTCCAGGACATGCTCTCAACTTGAGCCTTGAATCCTCATAATTTAACTCGCTCTGAATGTCATTTCCTCCTTTTCAAAGTAACTAATTGCAATGACAATCTGTATAGGTTCTTCATTGTTTTTTAGTGTCTTTCTCAATATTCTTTGTTGATGCAAACTCTCCATCCAAGGCTTGGCCCAACCTTGTTCCATCGAGAGATGTCTCCAGTGAATTTCAGTGTCACCAACTCAATCTCATTGCTTGCAAGTTGAGTCTTCATATTTGTTTATTTCTCCACCTAGCATGACTTCCTCACATGATGCCTCAAGCTCTTCCTCCCTTGAATTCCTTAAGTAATCTTTGATAATTAATTCATGATTCATTTTCTTTTCGATCCAACCTGCATTTTAAAGAGATTAATAACAGTTCATAAAATAAAACAACAAATGAAGCATGTAGTAAATATCATTAGATAGATTAATTAAAGAATTAATAGAAATTATCTTTATTGATTCTGATATATCTTTCTTTCATCTTTACTGCTCTTGGAAATGATAACCACAACACAACAAAGGATAATATGCTCAACACAAAATTCTCAGACACATTATGCAACCAACATATTAAATATAGAACCAAGCTTCTCAATGAATCAAGGCACCATCACAGAGAATGGTATCAATGTAACCAACCAATCATAATGAAATTGTAATTCTTCTTTCATTTCAGAGTCACACTCAAAAATCTTCACAACTAGCATGAAACAACTTGTAATGAACGAATGGTATCTCCAAGGGATCTTATGCCAGAGATCACCACTCAAAAGAAACCATGACCTTTTACTAATCACATGATCCAATTAATTTATGTCAGATCTACACAACTCAACAGACTGAATTTCAGCCCAAAAGAAAGTGATTTCAAAGGTACAAACAAAAAAATACTTATCTCTTTAATTGATTATGTTGCAGCCATTTTACATCTTGATCTCAATCATGAACAATTCTTCACTTTGAGCCATGATTTTTCCCATCATCATATATATGAAGAATAATAGAGAAAAGGCGAAACTGAGAAATCTCTATTGTATCCACCTCGATCCATCCTTCATAAATTCCCAAATATGCCTTAATTGCCAACCTGAGAATTAGAGAAGTTATATTCTTCAATATTCTTTGGCTCCTTAAAAATATACAGCTCACAGAGGGATATCAATTCCTCTAAATCTGGCATAGATTTGCATCCTATTCTTTGAATCTCTTAAAGACTAGCTAGTGGCCGCAATAAAGAAGGAAGTTTTATTCTTAGAATAACTACCATGGCTTCAGAATAAGTGGCACAAGACTCCTCATTTTAATAATATACCTTTCTTTAATTTAATCATGGGCCAAGCTACTCCCAACAACTCTCATATTCATAGCTCCTAGAATACCCCTGATTTTAATATATCATTCCCATAAATATATTGAATCGTGTCTCTGAACTATTACATGACAGCTAAAAAAATAGAATATCATTCCTTCACCAAGTTTGTTTATAGCAGCAACAGTTGGAAATGATATTTTGATTTAAGAACCATCATGTCTCATCTAGAAAGACACCCACCTAATCAATTTGACTCAAACTGTATGCCTGGCTTGGTCTGCCTCCTCCCATATTTAAATCCTTCATAGATTAATGATATGAAGTGGCACTAGATAATCTTTCGAATATGCCAGAGCTTTCCCTAAGAATGATTCATAAAGGCCCAATGATTCTCTTGGATTAGGAATGATGACTCAATGAGCCTACAGTTTCAAATTGACACCCCATAGCTCTGGTGTCGAGTTCCCTTCAATAGCAACCTTTTGAAGTACTCATTCACTGTGTGGTTCGAAGATGGAATTTCCAAGTGAGCCTTCAGGTTTAAAGATGTGATGTAAGAGATCGACACTTCTTGCTTGTAGTATATACTCCCATGTTCCCTCAATCAGTGTGAAGAATGCCCACAAAAAGATCTCAAGCAATCGCGTGGATCACTGGGCCAGAGCCATGAGGCTCAGTCACAGCAATAGTAAATCACTTCCTCTGTATCCTAGTACACCTGAGTGATCACCATAAGCAATTCAACTGATGGTAAATTCACCTCTAAATCATCAATTCCATAATGGCCATGAAGGCCAGGAAGAGGGTTTCATCTCTCCTGGAGGCAATCTGGTGGGGAAATTTTGACCTTGTCAGAGTAGTGCGACTTCTCCAATCGTCCTCCTCAAGAAAACATGACTTCCTTGTTATGTTGTAGTCATGCCTCAAATGAGAAGAAATCGAGCATCTCATTAGCTGTCTTGGGTAGATAATACTCCACTGAATATCAATTTTGATGTTTACTATATTTGTCCTCCAAGGATTGCCCGAGCATTTTCCATAGCCATGCCAAGTAGGGAGATGTTGTTGGGTAAGGGTGAGTGCACCCAGGATTATGAGAATAATTGTCTTTAGTGATTTCTATTCATCACCCAAAATATAAATTTCAAGTA
The DNA here is from genome assembly GCA_007258455.2 of Sequoia sempervirens. Taxonomy (NCBI): domain Eukaryota; kingdom Viridiplantae; phylum Streptophyta; class Pinopsida; order Cupressales; family Cupressaceae; genus Sequoia; species Sequoia sempervirens. The sequence continues at coordinate 238,283,416 of VDFB02000013.1, forward strand.
TGTTTTCAATATTTTCCATCAACGGAAACACATTCTCCAACAATGTTGCTCCAGACAAAGAGAAATATTCCTTGCCTTAATCTTTTCATGGATTTCAACCACCCGTGTTGTATAGGTGTTATCAACAAAGAGAAGCTCCATTTTCCATGGAATTAAATGCATCCATACAAAGACCTTACTCCTATTATATGATTCCAAATTGACCTCAACTCCAATCCAGTAGACCTTCCTAACTGATTCATCAAACTTATATATAAAAATCCTTGATCTCTCCTTTCAATAGAGAGCGGTAGATCTGGTAGCTTCATCAGTAGCCAACAAATTGAATCCCCACCTAAATGTATGAATAGGATGACTGATATTATTTATACAAGAATTCAAGACTCTGCCAGTGTATATGATTGTATAATGGAGTGATTACCTTCTACACACTGCACTGTGTCAAAATCCTTTGGAATGCTTAAACAAATCTAATCAGATCTTCAATAAACCTACTCTGATACCATGTTAGTTTTAGGATCAGATCTTAATTAAGTAGAAATATGACAAATTCAAACAATATAACACAACACATACCCTGGGAAAACTCTCCTGAAGGGAGAAAAACCTAGAAACAAATTATATCTCTTATATAATAAAATGAAGCAACAACAAATCTAATTTACAAGTTAGCCACACACTTGGCTAATCTAACACAATAAGGATAGCACCTCTCCTAGGTGTGATTACATAATGAATGATATATTTCCTTAATCACAATCTACCTTATGAAAGAGATGTCAATCTGCTACACAATGTTGATCTCCTTGTGATAGTATGCACTTGACTTGATAATAGTTCGATGATGAAGGAGAGAGCAACACCTTCAATAAATACACGTTGGTATGGACTCCACCAAAACAAGATGTCTCTTCAAGATAAGTTGGCCTCTTTATGAGCCAATGCATCTCTTTGTTCTAGGAGACCCTTGGATTAGTCAGCCTTAATAAATATATAAATTATCATTTAAATGGGATGACCTTTCACAAAAGTCAGCTACAAATAAATAAGTAGTCTTTTAATTTATTTATTTGCTTATTAATTAAATTGATAGAAGGATGAGGCCTAAAGCTATATCATCAACAAGGAATAACCCTAATATTCTTAGGGAAGCAGCTTGTGAAAGAATGAAAGTGGCCACTGGTGAGCGTCAATTGACGTACAAGCAATGGTTTTGTGGTCTCTCACAATATATGGTCCCTTTTGTGCATTACTGCCCAAAGCTAGTTAATGAGGGCATTTAGTATTTCAACCCAAATACTAACGCCATTAAAGGTCGGGAGCTGAGAGTTATAATCAATGAGGATGCTCTGAGAGACATGTTGTGCATCCCAAAAAGGGACTCTAGAGTAGAAAAAATGGAGTCATTCACTCCAAGAAAAGGGAACAAAATATGGAGAAGCAAATATCATGCTATAGACTTCTATAACCAAGAAACCCAAAAACCTCAAGAGTATTTCATAAAGCTACCAAAAATTCTAGTCACACACATCACTTTGAAACAAGATATGAAAAATGCCTTCTCTATGATGGCTTTTGTTTGCAGCATGGATGAGGACAAATTGGTGCAAGAGTTTCAACTGGTTCTTGGTTTTCAGTTGAGGAGGCAACATACCTTATTCTGGTATGACTTTGCAGAAGTCATTGTCTAAGAAATGATGAGCCAAATCAAGGAATACAAAACACAACATAAATTTAGGTTTCCTTCTCTCCTTGCTCATATGTTTTTTACATCAGAATCCTAACTTTTTCAAAAAACATATGAGGTTAGCTATTTTTGATGAAAAGGGAGTAAGAAGGTTGGTTTTTGTATGGACTCCTCTCCTCTTCGCAACTTATGACTATTATCCATTCTTAGATTATTTATTGACTCCAATTTTGCAAGACTTAAGTGAGTATGGAAATCTTCATTGACTTTCTGTTGACCAGACAGGGTCGATGCAAATTTTCACTCCTAAATGCGATTGGTTTCTCAAAGAGGATTTCACATTCATTAGGATGCATGAATTTATCAAGGAACCATTTTTTCTCCTATCATGTGTCACAAATAAGGTGTTAGCCCTTGAGATGTTCCGGCAAGTGTCAATTATTGACTATACCTTTTGCAGAGGGAAGGCCAGGAAGAAAGGATTTTTCCTTTGCCCATTGAGCTTCAAAACGGTGGTTATGGAAAAGAAGCAGACACATAAGATATTAGAGGAAAATTTGGGTCATCTAGGGCTAGTATGGATTTGCGACAAATGACAATATAACCCCGATAATGACTTAACAGGCACAAACATTTTGGTGACTCACAACCCCCAACCTTACTGGGAAAAGTAGAGGAATCCCCTATTAGAATAGAATGATCTATTTGTAGACCTAGTTCACATTCCTATAGAGGATAAGAGGTCATCATGGCTCAAATTCTATTTCCCTTTGGAGAAGTTTAATGAGAAGTAGCAAATGGGGGCCACCGTTTGCAATAATTTGGCCAATTATTGGAGCTGTAGTGAGGAAAAGATTAAAGATTTCTAGGTTTACTGTCAAGAGATCTAATGCCTTGATGCCCCATTCCCAAATGTAGACAAGGATGACAAATTTGATACTCTGTGGAACCAAGCACATGATGATACTAACATAAGCGATGATGAGGATGTTGACCTGAAGGAGGCTAGAAAATATACAAGGGGGAGGAGAAAGAAAAGGAAGTGAAGATGACCCTAGCGCAGAAAGTTGGACAAGTAGCAAAGTAACCTAGCACAACTACTTTGAAGCTGGGGGTGAATATATCATGTTTAGGAGCCTCGCAGAAACACACATGGGCCATGATTCTCCACCTGACAAAAGGCAGTGCACAGATGCAGCTTCTGGAGAAGGTTCACAAGAACCTGCAGTGAGCCAATGATTAGAATCCTCCATGGCACAGGTATCTTGCTCTCTCCCTCTTATTGATTCACAATCTCTAGTTTCTTTCATTGTCTCTGCATCACCCATTACTTCAAGTGTCGGCCTTTCCTTCTCTACTTTTGTTGCAATGGTTGTGGGAGGTTTCTCCCAATTCTCCAAAGCAGGACAATTCTCTTTTACTCGCCCGCGGTTTACTCCACCTTTCATTGGAGCCCAATTCACATCCACTATTGCTTCCCCTTTTTCTACAACCACAGCGGCTTTGACCTAGCTTGCTCAACAAATGGAGTCCATTGCACCTTTGCTACCGCCACCACTTCCCATGAGTGCTTCCACCACTTCACAGACTAGGCCTTGGTATGTTCCCCCATTCTCAGGCAAGCTAATTAGATCACCAGTAGATTTTTTGTTGGAGGGTGATAAAACAAAAAAATCGTGGGATCTCAGGCTCCAGAAGCAAAGGGAAAAGGATGCTAAAAGACCAGCAGAGCCAAAGGTTTAGACAGTTTTCAATAAGGCACAACAATCACTGCATTTTGCAACCATGCATCCAAACATCATCAAGCCTCAAGGGGAAATGTGATTGGAATATTACACCATCCATGCTATGGGACTTGATCTACATGTGGCCTGACCGCAAGATAAAGTTGAGCTCATGGAGGAGACCCAACATGTGGTGACCATCGACTTTCTCAAGTCTAGTCACCAACTGAAGAAGAAAGAAGATGAGCTGAAAAATGTTAAGGAAAGGATAGAGGTCCTACTGAAGAAGGACAAGGCAAGGGATGTTGAATTTGTGCACTTGTCACAGTAAGCAAAGGAAGAGCAGGCTAAACACCAAGGGGAACTTGTAAGGTTCTAGTCCATGGATCCCAACTTGGTCGTTGATTTGTAGCAAAAAAACCAAGAATTATAGGACCAATTGGCATGGGCAGAGGAGGAGATTCAACAAAAAAATGAAGAATTTCAGTGTCAAGGTGCTCAATTGGAGCAAATAGTGCAACAAAAGGAAACAGACTTCTAGGGTCGACAAGCTCAATTCGAGAAGGAAATCTAGGAGGTAAGGCTCTCCCTAGATAGGGAATCTACAACCAGAAGCCAGGCTGATGAAAAATGGCTTGTCGAGTTAAGAGCCCTGTAAGAACAACTCTCCACTATGAACAAGAAGATTTTAGAACTAACATAGGATGTTGGGTCGAGGGATGTAAAAATTATCCTTTTGAAGAATCCTCCTAAACCCCTGCTACCTAGTCAAACCTCCTTCTAGTAGCCCAACAACTATATATTTCATACTGGGAAAGGGTCAAGGCCTTTTGTCTGACTCTTCAGCTGGTCCACTTTAGTTCATGATAGAAGCATCAAGTTTGAGCAAGGAGGTTCATAGAACAATTAAGTGATTCCAATAGTACAATGTGGAAAAGGTTCCCGAGGCAGAAAAATTGCTAGATAAGTTGTACATAGTGCCGAATGAGGACTTAGTGCATGCAGGGATTGAGGACAAAAAGTCAACTACCAAGATAGCAAAATATTACATTCATGGCCATGCAATCATCGTCCATGCTAGCAATTGCTCTACCACAATACATGTCGAACTATGAACATCATGCTAACCAAATTCTCCCAACAGACTTACATGCGCCTGCCCTCCCCGTTTCTCTCTGATGATTTGGTGGCCACAACAGAGCAAATTACAACAAAGATTGAGGAGAAGCAATAGGATATATCCAATTTTCAAAGCTTTAGTCAACCCCCTACTACCAAGGATATTAAGGGTGTAACTCATTAGATAGCGTGGATGTTCTTTCAACTCGAGTCTGGGACCGAGATATCCATGAAGCTTCCATTCAAAGAAGTGATCGATCTACATGAAGGGAAAGAGAATCTACATGACATATTGATGCCATCTAAGGCCAATTGTCTGCCTCTGTAGATCGCTCTCTCAAAGCTCTGATTACATTGCCCAATGGATAAGGCTCTAGTCTACGAACCAAAAAAATTTGGGTTCATCATTCCATATGTGAAACACCCCTGGTATTCGCCACAAGATATGGATATAAAATCCCTTGAGCTCCCTTTAGGTTGATTCTATTTTTCTAAGTCCAACCTGTGCCTCATATATTTGAATATTCTCCAGCCCCTTTTTTGAAGAGCTTCGCCTGTTGTCGCCACGTGTCTGCCATGCGCTCCTTGCAAGGATTTCTTCCTTCACTTCTCTTTTGAGCCTCGCCATGCTTCCATGTGTCAATAGCATGGGAATTTGAAATTTTTCTTCCCTTCACTTCTCAATCGAGCTCAACTTGCATGCCATGTATCATCGTTCCACTTACACTTTTGGGTGGACCCCACAGTCAATGCCAATAATGAAGACTTCTCCACGTGTCTTCTCTGCGAGGATTTCATTGAAGGGAAGGAAGGAACAAGAAACAAGCCCCGACCTATCATCACGTATCCTAATTGACTTCGTGGATGAGTGACACATGTCTGCACAAGGTTCTATTGCTTCTACGTTGGGACCACCACCATCATTTGCAGAGGATGCATCTAGCTCGAGGGCGACTATATTCCATGGCTCAAACTTTTTTTTGTTGCAATGACCTCGAGAAATAAATGTTGTGAACATCATTGCTCATGATTGAATCATTGATTTTTGGCTCACTAGGACTTCTCTAGCTCTTATAGGGTCTTTTCACCTAAAAGGAGAGAGGTAGGGCCAAAAATGCAAACTAGTTCATTCAAATTATGTTATTTGGAATGTTGTCTAGACTAAATGAAGTAAACTAAATGTAATTGAGTGATTTAAATGGATGAAAATGAATGCAAAAGTGAGATTTAAGCTATGTTTGAAAACACACTGTGATATACAAACAATGAACTAAATGAATAAATGATGAGGAACCGAAAGAAATAGACAAAAACAGAGTGCACCTGGGAAATATATGATGAATCTGGAATGTTGTGGATGCTGACTGAAATCACTGAATTTTCACAGTGGGACTCATTCGCCCAGGGTGGCGAATTAGTCCTCCTGGTGGCGAAAAAGTGTCAGAAACTGGTTTCTAACTATTAGGATCCAAAATTTGACAAAATTTAGATTTTCAGTCCTAAGGTGGGGCTCATTTGCCACTAGTGGTGAATCAGTCCTCTCCCAAATCTTTGAAAAATAAGGAGACAACTTTGCAACACCAGATCTAGAAATCTCTGATTGTCGGGTTGTCAAAGTCAATTTTGTAGGAAACAGATAGAAAACCTTCTCCAAGCTTGAAATATGAATGAGTTGACTTGAAGCACTAGTTGAATTGTTTACCAATCTTTAACACCAAAAATCTTTTAATGCTATTAGATTTCCACAATCCATAGTGCTGAAGATTGTTAATTTCTGGATTTTTGATTGGAGACAAACACACATGCAATAGGAGAAAAATGGTTGAGGGTTAGCAAATAGGGGTTTGCCTTGGTCAAACCCCACTTTTTCTAATCAAACCCTTAATACAATAATGAAATGCAAGAGAAAGATAAACTAATAACATGCAATAGTTATCAACTTACCAAACCCTTGATAATGTAAATCTAAAGTAATGTCAATGGATGCTCCAAAGTGCTTGAATATTGCTTAAATTGATGTTGTAGAATGCTTGAATGCTTGAAATGTGAGATGGAATGCTTGAATGAATGAGGATATGTAAAATGAGGTGAAAATCACATATTTATACATACTTTTTCCTTAGTTAACCATTCATACCTCATCACAGGACGACATTAAGTGTTTTTGAATAAAAACCTGAAAGTAAATTTAAAAAAAAAATGAATTTGGAGCCAAGGGGGACTCATTCGCCACCCATGGTGAATGGGTCCCACCTAGGACCTAAAAATATGTTTCAAGAAATATGTTGTGTTTAGTGTTGTTTGTCAGGATAATATTCAAAAATACAATTAATTAAAGCATATGAGGGCATAAAGGGGTCAAATAAAGCATGAGAAAGGGAAAAATAGTGAAGATGTGCCTAGAAAAGCATGAAATCTTGTTACAAGACTTTACAACACTTAAAAATAGGATTTGATGATGAATAAAAAGGTGATTTTTAGGTGAATTACACTAAATAGAGTCTAGAAGAATGTAGAAATGTCTTACAACACTTCACAACACCATCACAAGACATCGTTATTTGAGTTTTAGTACCTAAATATGCATGTTCAAGTCATGTCACAACATAAAATTAGAGAAAAATATATCAAATACCATGAAACAAAACCTAAAAGGCCATGAAAATGACAAGGGGCCATTTTTCTATGACACAATGATGAAGGAATCTTTTTTTTTACTGGTTTTCAAGCGGGATTATTTTCTATATATACTGCTTCTTCTTTTTGAAAATGAGTTCAGAACAAATAGAAAAATTGTGAAAAGACACCAGGCCTTTTGTAGTGTTTTTAGATTATTGTATAAGACTCACAGACTATGCCATTGTTCGATCTTTTTGTTTCTTATCTATTTAACAAAACATTATACTGTGCCATTATTGTACTAAGTAGTTTATTTGTAGAACTTCTATTATTTTAATATAAGTATGTTGATTTAGACCATTTATTTGACTCTTCTTTTCAGTAAATGTGTATGGGAATTATTTTATGTTATTAGATAAATTATTCAGGTTTTCATTTTTTATTTTTGTTATTCTAATACATACAGATTGTTGAGTAGGCCTTTAAATCTCATCCAAAAGATAGATTTACCATGCCTACATCTACATCTTGGTGCATCGCTTTAGTTAGATCTTTATTTTGTATATTTTCTTCCTTTTCCCATTCCAAAACCCTAATTATAGAAGAAGTCAGCTTCTTTAAAAACCTGGAGGTCACTCAGTTTAGCGCAATTGGTCCCCCCATTAACTAAGTTTCCCATAAGGCTGTTACTTGTCAAATTTTGGCATCAACATTAAAAAAAGATTTCTTTCAAGTCATTCTTATAATTTTTTAGAAGGTTTGTGAATTGGGTTGGAAGAAAACATGCTAGAAAAATTGAATGATTCTAGTATCTTTTAAATAAGGGAAGATCTCACCAATCTTCTTTAAAGTTGAGATCTTTTATGGACGAATTTTTTTTCCTTTTTCACAAAACTTAGATTCCATCTCATTTTTCATATTCGTAAAGAATGAAATGTTGTTGCAAACTATTTTATCAAATGGGTCTCTAATATTCATCACATTTAGAATGTCATAGATTGGGAGTCCTTATTTTTTGCTCAATCTTTCCAATTTCTTCAACTCCTTCAAATGATATGATTTTATCATTTTAATAATCTTTTAATGAATATTTTATGTTTTGTTGATTTTATCGATTCTTTTTTTTCTAATGTGATGGTTGTTGGCCTCCTTTAATGGTTCAATAACTAAGCCCTTAAATTTGTAACTTAAAGATTAGATATCTACACTAAGTAGTTATCTTGCTCATCTTGAAGGTTCATTTCATTTTCAACCCAGGGATGTGAACTTAAAATGGGTCAGCACTGTCTATGCACTAGGACTTAACTGTAGTCATACTTATCCTATAACTAGAAAGGAAACAATACTAGAAATAAAATGCTTGAAATGAATTAGAATAAGTACTAAGCATTCAAAAACTAAACTAAACTGAAATGAATGCCAAAAATATAAATCTCAACAAATAGACAAGAAGTTACTTTGTCTTCCTTGGTTGCAGGAACAAACAACTGCTAAGACCGTAACTAATTACTAAATAGAAAGGTAAATACTAAACTAAATGGATGGAATTCTCACCAAGTGGGTCCCCTTGAATGAGTTTTCCTTAAACTAACTTAGATGCAGCAAATCAAAGTGTCATTTCATTCATTGAAAACATGATTGCATCATATCAGCAACATGACTATATTCCTTGAAACTGAAAATGCAAGTACAATATCAGAACATCCAACCTTGTGAAGAGGGACATCTGATCATTATTTATAGAAGGAAAGCTTCTAACTAACCCTAACTAACTAGGCGGTCAACTCCAACAAACTAGGAGGATACCATTTATTGAAAGCATGAAAAAGAGGAAGGAAGTTATGCATGCACAATATTTTAGTCAAACCAGTCTTGCCTTAACAAGGATCCAACATAACAACACCTCCTAATTTTTCTCAACTAACATACATGATCATTTAAAGGTAAGTTATAACTTCCACATGAGCTGGAAGTTTCCCTCCATTAACCTCTTTAATGACCATCTCCTTAACTTCTTTGGAAATTGATCAGCTGGCATGAACTTCTTCCACCTTGCAAGATTCATTTATATCTGCATCTTAATGTGAACCTGCATAATGACATTAGCGTGCATAAAAAAATTGTATATCCATAATCACCTTAGAATAAAATTCATTCAATCACATGTAAAATTAATATAGATATATCACATAGCAGGTTAAATATCATCAAAGGTTATAGGGGTAAGTTCATGTCCAAAGTTCATAAATTTAGGGAAATAACATAGAGAGTGTCAATAACTAGGTGCTAAAGTCCATAGTAACAACAACAAATATATGATAAACCCTATCAAAATTGAGTCATTATTTGGACTCATCATCTCCCCCCAACCTAATGATCTGTTGGTCCTCCAATAGAGGGAACTCAATTCTTTTGCCTAACCAAAGCCTTGAAATCACCAATTGTTGTTTGCCCTTGATTAGGCTCTGCAGTATCTAAATTTGGATCCCAATAGAATCCTTGCTTGCTTTCCAATCTGCCCCACCTTGGCCTCTTTGTATCTACCTCATACTGATAGGTTTTGTAGTTTGGTACTGGCCACAACAAAATAGGTGGCTGAAATATCAATGGAACCAATAGAGTTGCTTCATCCTTCCAAGATGTATATACCTGATGCTTCATTTGCAAGCTACATAATCATTTTACAGGGAATGTGGTTCAGCTTGTTTTAACTGATCTGATAAATCATTCCATCTTTGTGATATATATCCCAGCACTATCTTTCCTGTAGTAGTAGCTACCTGCTCATATTTTAGGTATGCTTCCTCCCTAGAAGGCATGATCCTCTTTTTATACTCTGGATTATAAAGAAGTCTATGCCATATGTAGTAGATATTTGTAGGATTGCTTGATTCAGCTCTTAGAGATAAGGGCGTATGGAGTTCTTTTTTTTTGTATATTTCAAATTGTTGCCCCCAGCTGATTTCATTTTGAATCCATGACATTAATGCCTTCAAGTGAATATCCCCAATATATAATAATGGATTCCATTCATGGTCATTGGGAACAACATAGTTATGCAAATACAATTCACACAACAAATTTTTAACTTTAGGAGGGGAGGATTGGTAAGCTTGGAAAAATTCATGTGGGGTTTCAATGGAAGGTTTTAGACCCGAAATGACCCTTGACAACTTAAAAGAAAGATGACGCTCCTTTAAATGCAATGCATATACCCTTGGAAGAGTTCTACATGTCATAATTTGTGATATTAAATCCAACACATTGTCTACCTTATCCTTTAATGTAGTGATCTTTGCATTCTTCTCCTCAATTTCTTCATTTTTCTTATTAATTTATTCTTGTAGCTTGAGTTTTTCATTATTCCACTCTTCCTCTTTCTTCTACATTTCTTTCCATAAATCTAGGGCTACTAATGCCCATGAAAAATTAGGAGGTTTGTGCTTTCCTATTAGGATCTTTCCTTGTACTGGTTCTTGATGTTGAAAGTTTAGTCTCACAATCGTGTACAAATCTGCTTTGAAAATCAGTGAAGGCCATTTTTGGACGTTAGTGTGAGTTGCGTGGGCCTTGAAATTTCTTATTTCTTCTTAGTTGTAATCAAGTCTGTGCATATGCGATTATTATGTTTTACTTAAATGGAGAAATATTTTATGACTTCTTAAATGTGGCTACAGTGCAAAGTATATGTATGTATTTGTGTTTCCTTCACATTCCATTTCGATTTCCCCACTTTTAGCGGTTTCACAATTATATAGTTTCCACTTATTATAAATAGTTTAATGAAATAAGGATTTTGTTATAACTTTAATTTTTATTTAGATATAAATTCAATTTTAAGAAAGAAACGGAAAATATTTCTACCATAATATATTAATGTATTATGCATTTTTCTTTTGAATCAATTTAATTATTTCTAGTTGGTATAAGTTTTCCACAATTTATGAAGTTGATAGGAGCAAATTTTTTGATTTAATTGTGTATGATTTTTAATCGACATTTTGGAACACACTTAGTGATCCATCATGAGGAAGAGGAAAGAGTAAAATGGAGTGCAGGTGAGACCTTATAAAAGAAGAGGGAGGGGGAGAATTAAAATTAAGCCAAGGAAAAGAATAAAAATAAATAGAGGAGGGTAGGGATTAATGAAAAATATTAAGATGCCCAAACTTTCAACTTAAGTAAAAAGGAATAAAAACACAATTAGGAATAAATATGTGAGAGATGAAAATAAATGAAAAAATAGAAACTAGGAGAAAAAGAAAGAAATTAAAGAAAAAGCATATATCACTATACACAATAAGTCTATAGATAAAACCCTTGTGCATAATAAGTTTATAAACACTAAACAAAATGAATAAGCATAAATATGTAAAAGTAAATAATGAAAATGAAAGATGAAAAAAATTAAAATAGATAGGTGTGTGTGTGAGTGTGTGTGAGAGTGAAGAATGTGTGTGTAGAATATAAGTAAACTTCAAGTAAATATCTATTAATATGAATAAGAAAAAATATTACACCTATATATATATATATATAAAAAGAGAATAAACCAATAAATTTTCATAGATATACATACAAACAAAACACCAAAAATATATATATAAACAAGTTCAAAGATATGTAAAAACTATAAATAATAATGTTATTGTTTTTCTCGTTATCGTTATCGTTAAGTTCTAATTAATATTGAATCTTCTCGTTATCGTTTTTCTCCATTACAATGCTATCTGGGATGGTTGATTTCTCCTGATTCCAAATGCTATCAATAATTTGCCTGATTTTTACGGCTGTCCATCATATGTTTTTATTTGTTCTCAGTTGATAAACTCTGTATCTCCTATACCCACGCCTACTGTATGTAACAGGTTGTTTCTTCCATGAAAAAATAATTGCAGAAGCTCGTAATCGGTCAGAGAAATTTCCCAGGCTTTTACCGTATTTGTGTATTCCCACGTCTTCACGTGGTGTATTTTGTACCTCACTGTCTGCCATGACTTAATTGCTGAGACGATGTAAGAGAAGACGAACTAATTGCTGCCCAGTGGGAGAAGATGGTTTTAAAGCAATACTGACATGAAAAATTAATTGCAGAACCTAATTTGCTAGGCTTTTACCGTATTTATCTATTCCCACATCTTCACGTGATGTATTTTGTACCTCAGTGTCTGCCATTTCAATATAGAATAGAGCATAGTCCATACCTGAAGAGCAGCAACCACCGCTGCTTTAATCTCCTCCTCCTCCTGATTGGGTGATGCAGTCCCCAGCCCAATTAGTGGAATCCGGGCGCCTGTATTAAGCTCAGTACTTCCCCTATATTCCCCATAATGTTTCCTGCAACCATTCGAAGAGCCATTAATTGCTCAGACGATGTCAGAGAAGACGAACAAATTGCTGCCCAGGGAAAGAGGGAAAAGATGGTTTTAAAGCAATACTGACATGAAAAAGTAATTGCAGAACCTCGTGATTGATCAGAGAAATTTCCCAGGCTTTTACTGTATTTATCTATTCCCACGTGAATTTCCCAGGCTTTTACCGTATTTATCTATTCCCACGTCTTCACGTGATTATTAAAAAATCCTAGGGATTAATAAAAAATCCTAAGTAGCCTAAATATGTGAAAGATGAAAATAAATGAAAAATAAATAGAGGAGGGTAGGGATGGCTGGGCTTAAGTATCACACACTAAGCCCAGACTTTTTAGGTGAGTCAAAAAGATATATTTTCCGTTTCAGTTTTCCGTTTAGCACGTCACTGTCACGGCTATGCTTCGTACAGGTCACTCACGTCTGGGCACTGTACGGCTGCTCTTCCACTATTCATGCCGAGTTTGTTATTAACTCGGGTATTTTTTCTCCAACATTTTTCAACGCGGCTCCCTTATTCACATTTTATGGATGAAGGCGTGGTTAAATTAGAAGGTTTATCGGTTGGTAAAAGCACTGGATTATGAATTATCTATAGATTTGTTTTAGATGTTAAAAGATTTTTTTTTATTTTAAAATAAATTATTTATATAAAAATATCTAAGATAATTAAATAATACAATAAATTATATAAATTAAATTTAAGTTAATCTATTGGATTAAAATAATTGATAAATATTTGAAATATATTTATATAATAATTTTATTTATAGATATTAATAATAAATCAATTATTATATATTATTTATTAATATATATAAAATAAGAAAATGATAATATTTTATATATTATATATTATTTATTTATTATTATTGTATATTATTATATATTTATATATAACATATTATTTATTCTAATATATTATGGATTATATTATTCATATTATATTAATACAAGAGCTGGATGTTCCACCAAAACTCTAACTGCCTCAGCCACCACTAACACAAGATTAATCCAAGCACAACAAAATTTAAAATAAAATTAAAGTTCCAAAATTCAAACCAAAATTGGTCGATGCCAATGATGCCTTAAGTCACGCAGAGAATATTACAGCCTTGATGCTGTTATGTCATACATTCTATTTTAAATATTAAGCTCGTGATATTATAAGAGCATTAACCAATTTAATGTGTATGTATGTATGCACGAGCAGAGCATTAACCAATTTAATGTGTGTATATATGCACGGGCAGTGTAAGAGCTCTTTCCTTTTTCTTTTCCACTTAAAAAAATTATATTCCAAGATTTATAAATACTTTAATTAAAAAAACGAAATTGAATCAAAACAGATTATGATGTTCTGTTTGTAGACTGCTATTTTGCAGCTCTAATGTCATAAAAACTTAGTGTTATTCTATGCACTGGGTTTTGGCTCCTTCACTTAATAGGAAATTTCAGTCCTTTTTCCTTTTTCCCAATTTGGTAATATGATGTACATTTTTTTGATTTATTAATATGATATTTCAATTGAGACTTGAGGTTTCCTATGCATCACCGACAAGGTGCCTCCAATAAGATGAGGTCCTTTGTTCCAACGCTGTAAGTATCTATTCTAGAACAAATAGATGAAACACTTTAATAGGCTGTGTTCAATAACTTCTGTCTCCTTCCCTATCCAAAATGAGAGAGACATCCCTCAAAAGAGGAGACATTCTTGACAAACAATCAACAAAAAAACATATGTTTTGATATTTTTCAAAAGCTGTAGATTTTTCTTCTAAAGAAAATTTAAAAATTATGTGTAGTGAAATTTAATAAATCTTGTTTAGAAAAATTCTTAAAACTATATTCAAATTTTGAGAAAAGCATTAGTTAAAAAAGCTGCATTAAAATATTTAGGTTCTATTAAGGCCTGATAATATATATTTAAATTTGTCCAAAAAACATTTATATTAAATCTAAGCAAACATTACACATCTACCAAGTAGATTAGTAAATACTGTAGAAATATGAAATATGAGGCGTGAAAAATCTGTACTTATTCAAAGCAAAACAAACAGAAAATATATTCTCCAGATTAATTTCAAACTTGTTTAATTGATCATGTAGACTTTGACTTTGGTTTACCAAATACGAATATTTTAGTTTTGAAATCTTTTTAAATTCTATTGAGTGCTTTGAGATTTGAAGAGAAGATTACTATATTTTTGATGAGCTGATGACAGACAATGGTTTGATACTTTGAAATGGAAAGACGGAAAAAAATTGGATTTGAATATGTTTAACTTTGAAATAGCAAGACTGAAAAGAGTGTGAGTGGGGAGTCTTTTGTGGTTAGCATGGGGCATCTGTAGCTATGAAGTGCAAGTTTTAAGCATTCCAATTGTTTCATAGTATGGAGAATGGAGTAAAATAAATCATAATAACCCATTGAACAAAGTAATATTTTGCCAAAGGTCTTCTAGGTAACCCATGGATAAAAATTTCTGCTTAGGCTCCACAGAAAATCTTTTGCAAATGTCTACACAAGAATCTTCATTCTGAAGTATCAAGGACTTCTAGCTGTCTTTGTTATTCCATGTATAAGTCAATGTTTACACAATAAGATGGAGTTTCTATTCTGTTATACTTATGTTTAATGATATAGTGAACAAAAGTGTATTATGGTAATTTATTTGATGGTATGTGTGTTTTTTTGTATGGTGTTGACTTGAATTCGGTTTCAATACTGATGAAGCCACAAACAGAGCTGTGTTCACATCTGAAACTTCATTTTTTAACCAGTTGAGAAAGTAGTTATCAGGAAGTCTTCTTATTTCTTCACATGTTTAATGCTAGACACTGTTGTTTTTCCATGGGTTTCAAAGATCCTTGTTTTAATTGTTTTAATTGTCATTCTGTTTTGTCATAATACTATTTCATGAACCATAAATTAGCAGTATTCATATTCTTGATTTGCAAGGAACCATTTTAGAATTGCAATTCATTATATTCTCCTCTTTTTTAGCAAACACATTTACAGGAGTTCTGAATTGAGACACAGCTGGAGAAGGATAAATATATTTTTCTAACCAATGTAGTGTCAGAGATTTGGACCATGGTTCAAAAAATCAAACCTGGGAAAAACTTGCCAGGCCTGAAATTTGAATTGGAGTTGGGAAAAACAGGGCAAAATTTCCAAACATTAAGAAACACATAAATTTGTAAAATAATAGTAGAGTTGGGAAAAACAGGGCAAAATTTCCAAACATTAAGAAACACATAAATTTGTAAAATAATATTAGAAAGCATGCATAAAACTGAATTTAGAGAACTCGTAAGTAGCTTTTCCTTAATTTATATGCTTTTAAATTTATTGACTTTAGCACTTCGTTTAAGCAAATTTTTTGCTCTTTTTCAGGTTCTTTTTTCATATCAATAAGCATTACTTAGTGCAGAAATAGGTGCATTGGAAGCTTACAGTTGCACAAAATTTGGGCTCTAGTCAAAAAAGTGCATTCAAATTTCAGGTGAGGTTTTCATTCTCATTGATTAAAAACCAAACTCTAAATTCCCATCTCAAGTCTGAAATGATGATTGGGTGTTTTTTTTGAAGAATGGTGTTTTGGGATTTAGGTATATTTTTCTTTTAAACCTTTTTAGTGTTTTAAAATCGAAAATGAAATTGCAAGTTTTTTTTTGCGTTTGGTAAATTAAGCTCAATTAAATTGCTTGCATTTAATTTAGATTTACAAATTCATAAATTTATTTAGGATTCGATAATTGATATAAAATTATTGAATTAAATGATAGGGATAAAGATGCATTTAGCTTTGGAAATAGTGTTGATGTCACATAGGATCTAAGGAATCAATAGGAAAAAGTGGGGGTTGACTGTATTTTACAATCCTAGAAGATTTATCCAATCTAAGCATTTTATTGAAAATTGTTGTAGAATTGTTATAATTGCAATGCATCATGATATTTGATTACAAAATCAATGGTTTAGTGATGGAAAAACATGGTTTGTCAAGAATCTGAAAAGAACTATTAGATGAAAGGTATGCATGCCACATAGAGGCCAGATGGGCGTATCTGTACAGGCCTTTAATGTCTAAAATATAAATCACGATTTGCAGCCTTATGAAAACCACGGAAACCATTGGCATAATTTGAAGAAAAAATTATTAGAATTTAGCATTCTGTCTTTTGTACTTGTTGGATAATGGTTGATGCACTTGTCCAATTTCAATGTACCAGTTTCCATTTTTTTTTATAGAGCCCACTTAAACCATTTTGGATCCGATTATGAGTATCTAAATTCAAAATTACAAAATTACAAGTCAACAACGAATCTGGATAAATCTGAACATTTGACCAGAAGTATGTAGATTGTTGTTGATGGCACAATTTGGGATTATTTTTGTCCTCCTGCACTAGACCTTCAAAGTTGGGATTTCATGCTACTATGCTATGCTTCTGAGTCTATGAAATACAATCCCATTTTTATCTAAATTGCCCTTGGCACAATCATTGGACTATGGGAGCTGCTTTTTAACAGTAAACAACGATATCAAATTTTTGTTATTAGATTGATGCTGCCCCAACAAGCTTCATAACTCAAATGACTTGCAAACAATACCAATACTAACAAATAGGTTTAATTATGTCATAGAGTAAGGAATGCCATATAATTTACTTGTATGTTGTTAACTTGCAATTTGTTAGTGTAATAATTCAACTAACCCGTAATCAATTATTTGTTTACCTTAATAAGATATTTGAAGTTGTACTTATAGGAAAGGTTGTATGAACCATTTTAAACTTCATAATTACTACTGAAACATTTATTTGTTGTTGAATTATGTACACTCAACTTTCTTGCAGGCCAGTCGCTTCAAATGTCTTCCAACGTCGTCATGCATACATTAACTACAAATGCCATTTTTGACATCCTTTCAGGCATACCAGATGTAGATGCCTTTCTACAAGTTGTATCTATTGATAGCATTGAACAGCCTCACGCTACGCTTGTCAAGTACCGTATCCAATTGTCGGATGGGACGCACACACATCGTGCATTGCTACCCACCCAATACAATAAACTTGTCGTGGAGGAGGCTTTAGTCAAAGGTTCCATTGTCCACCTCAAAGAATACGACTGCAAAAAAATTCATAGATTCACGTACGTACATAATTACCATATAGTTTTAAGTTCTTGTTGTTTAATCATATACATTTCATTCACTTTCAAATTATCCTTTCCTTGCAGGGCTATCGTAATTCATAGCCTGGAAGTTGTCACAAACAATGCATCAATTATTGGAGCTCCAATTGCTATTCACCAACCTACACTCTGTACACCCTCGAGCAGCTCTCAGGGGCCATTGGCCACCCCTCAATCTCCCAACGCTTCACTTTATGAACCATCTGAACTAACTCCAATTGCAACCTTAACACCATACCATAAGGTTTGGTCCATTCAGGGTCGTGCCCTTGCTAAAAGTCCAATTCATGAGTGTACAAAAACTCAAGCAATGATGGGAAAGTCTTTGGCTTTGATTTTGTAGATAAAGCAGGCTATGAGATACATGTTACCTGCTTTAATGATCTTGTAGACAGGTTCTACCATGTCATTGAGACAAATGGTACTTATGCCATCTCCAACGGCCGCATTAGATTTAGGAACACAAAATATAGTAGTGGCACAAACCCTTATGAAATATTCCTCCATAGCTCCTCAACCATAACTCCATTCACCTGCGTAAACTCCACTATACCAACACACAATTACCATATCAAAAGCATTGAATCATTAATGTCATTGCCTATTAATTCCCTTGTAGATGTCATTGGTATTGTTCTATCTATCTCCCCCGCATCAACCATTCGCAAGAGGGATGGCATGAAAACAACAAAGTGTACAACTACAATCATTGACATGTCGAGTCGTACCATTGACATCACACTTTGGGGTAGCCATTGCCAAATTGCTGGGAAACAACTAGCTGCCCTTCCCCTAGAACCCAACCCACCAATTATTTTGATTAAAAGTGGTTGTATAACCACATGGTCTGGAAAGTCTATAGATACTATTTTTCCAACAATCATTCTAAGCAATCCCAACTTGGTTGAAGCCTCAACATTACAGACTTGGTATGCCACTACAGGATTTCCCAACCTTGTCTTTCCCTCTCAAAGAGCCAATTTTCGACCCAAAATTTTGAAAACCCAATTCCTATTTCAAGTATTGCGAAACCAAGCTCTCTTGAAAAACAAAATGTTTGTGTAAAGGCCACTATCACAAAGCTCTACTTAGACAACTTCTACTACTTGTCGTGCCCTCACATGGTGGAAAGAAAAAAGTGTAAGAAAAAGGTTGTTTAGATTACTCCAGGTGCATTTAAATGCCCCAAGTGTTTTGCAGAGATTGGTACATGTGATTTAACCTACATGCTAAAGATGGACTTGCAAGATGATACAGGCCAACTTCTTGATGTTACTGCATTTGATGAACCAGCAACAACATTGTTAGGAGTTTGCGCAGAAGACTTCCAACTCCTACTAGCAGAACCCGATGCAGCAAGAAATTTTTTGCACACAGTTGTCAATTGTGATTTCTTCCTGGCACTTACCATCCAATCAAATACTTTAGATGGGCGTGAAACACAAAGCATTGTTACCACAACTATTAAACGTGCTTAGCTTTTCTATTACAGGCTACTCAAGTACTCTTGTTATGTCATGTGCAATTGTGCATATTTGTAAGCTCGACAAATAGTTACAAAAAACATATATATATATATATATATATATATTTCTATTTGTTTAATTGAAAACCATTCTACTTCATAATGTTTATGGAATTTACTCTCATGCCTTTATACATTTAATCACACATCTACTTGCAATATATGAAGAACAAAATTTAATCGTTTCCCTTTGTGAAGAATTATCCTTCCAATTGCATTGGACATGATTGAACTTATGTATACTTCCAATCAATGTTACTACCGTCTACTCAATGTATTTAGTGTACACAACTATACTGATTATTTTATTTTCCCATTTTTAAAACATATATTACTCCATTAACTTCTATGTAAACTTTCAATGGCATATAATCTTGTGCTTTTGTAAGATTCCCAATGCTTTTCTTCCAAGCAATGTTATTACATGTTGCTCGATGTAATTAGTTTAAATTATATTACTTAATGTTGAAGCTTTTATGTAAACATATAGAAAATACAATATGGATTTCAAAAATTCAAGTTTGCAAGTTAAGCGAGCCTGTTGTAACCTGCAACAACGGGACCATTACCATGCATGAAAAGACATCGTCAATAGAAGAAGACATGAAATCACACAAAACTCCAGTGCCAGCGCCTCCACATCTACACTCCCCTCCTCCGTTTACCCTGCCCAGCTCCATCCGCCTCCAATCTTTCCTCAAACCTTTTTTGCACCAAGAAATTCTTTATGTTCTACGCTAGACAGACTTGGACAAATGTCAACTTGTCTAGTCTACTTGGAACAATATCCAGGTATAAAAATAAAATAATTAAATGGACTTTCTACTTGTTACAGATGTGTAGCTGAAAAAAATGGCCATCGCTTCTCATCATGGAATAACATGGACCCTGGTGATCAACCTCTATGTTTAAAAAAACTAAGTCAAGTTGAAGAAATGCTAATAGCTAGGGTTAGCCCTATCCTTCAAGTAACCTATGCAAAGGGAGGCCAACTAAAATATATTGGCCACACTATTTCCTTTCCTCAAGATATTTCTACGATTGCTACACAGTTGCCTAGACGTATAGATGAATTAGACATCCTATTAGTTAATAGGAAAAACATTGATCAACAAGATTATAGCTTTTTGTGAGTAGAGGGCATGTTTATGATGCACTGCATTTTAAAACCACGCACGACCCATACTACCAAAATGTGCTCTTAGATGAGGTTGCATTAGCATGCCTACCAATTGCTTCCACTAACATTACCGACCTCCTGCCTGCAACAACCACAATTACTAGCCCAACAACTACAACCTATGTACATATAGATGCTACAACCTTTGACCCTTCTGAAGAAAACATTGACCACTCGACTTCCTTTGTAGCTAATCTTCCACCAGCATGTACAGAAGTTGAAGAATTGTGTTCTATCCAGCACAACTAGGTCAAGGCCAGCCAACCTTATCTATGGATTGGCCACCCATTTTACCATCTCCCATCAATGAGTACACCACTGAAGGATTGTTTGTTATGGCTTTCCCCACTTTGTTTCCAAAAGGCATTACTGATTTCAAACAACAACGCATGCAAGAAGTTAAATTACATGAATATGCTCTCCACTTGCTCAGGTACTTTGATAATAGGTTTGGCCAACACCCTTGCTTCAAGTACTTCATACTCAATATTATTATGTGTCATCGCAGCCAAGCCACAACATCTGTATGTCCATAAGCACATTGATACATGCTTGCCAGCAACTATTTCCGATCTTCATCAGCGATTAAAGGACCTTCCAGATGAAAAACTTGCTGAACAACTCATGCGCTTCGGATCATCAATTCATGGAACACACCCTTTTTGGACCCATTGTAGAGCAGAGCTCTCTGATATGGTTATCCAAGTTGGTTTCCCATCGCTATTCTTCACACTCAGTGCGGCTGATACAAAATGGCCAGACCTACACAAGATCATGCCATCAACCGCACCTTCAAATCTGCAAGCTGCTTATAAATGGAGGGTACAAAACATTGTTCAAAATCCACACCTTGTTGCCCAATATATGCACCATAGGTTCACTGCATTTCGTCAAGAGGTTTTGGAAAAACTACTTGGTGCAACCGACTACTGGTACATGTATTTTTTTTCCACCCTCATTCATTTCCAATGGATACCATTAAAATACTTTCTAAACAAAGAATCTACCAGGTATGAATGGCAACACAGAGGCTCTGCACATATTCATGGTTTCCTTTGGCTAGCAGAAGCACCTGATATTGGGAAACTACAATGGAATAACCTTCAATTGGTAGAAAATTCCATTCAATACATTGAAAGGCATGTCTCCGCATGGAACCCCCAAGCACTGATTTCAAGGAACCAGGAAATTCATCGATCTCTTAGTGATGACCCATGTTTAATGGACAGTACAATGATTTTACAATCCGACCCTCTCATTGACTACACTGAACTGGTCAATTGTGTTCAACGTCATACTAAGTGTACCTTGCAAACATGCCTTAGGAAAAAAGGCCAAACGCTACAGTGTCGATACAAAGCCCCTTGGGCCATTCAAGAACTTTCAACCCTTCAAATTGATGAAGTTGGCCAACCAAAATTCACCGCTGCTCGCAATGACGACTGCTTAAACCTACACAACCCTTCCATCCTCTCCATTTGGAGAGCTAACATTGATTGCTAGCCTATTATCTCTATCCATGCAGTCCTCAAGTATATTGCAAAATATGCAACAAAAGCTGAAAACAAGTCAAAAACATACCATGCAATGCTATCTCGTATTTCAACCAATATAGACTTTGACAAGCCCACCCCAACAGCTTTCAAAAAAATGCTTGCTGATACACTGGTCGATCGTGATATTGGAGCCCAAGAAACTTGCCACCTCCTACTTAAACTTCCACTCATCCTATCAAGCCGAACCTTTGTCTCTTTAAATGTGAACCAAAAAAACTTCCAGTGGGTGTGCCTCTCATTTGAATCAACCACCACCTCCCCAAATACCATTGATGCTTACATGGCTCGTCCAATACATTTAGAGGCTATGTCACTTCTTGAGGTCACCCAAAAGTGGACGTACAAGGCTTCTTGAAAGCACTGCCAATGGAAAGAGCGGCCCACTAAAGCCATTGTTCGTGTCTCCCCACGCTTCACCTCCATCCCTGCAAGAGATAGCAACCACTTCAAAGCATTTTGTTGGAGTGAGCTACTATTGTACAAACCCTTCCACTACATTTGCAATGAATTCACTTTGTCAACCACTCCTATTATAGAACAGTGGGAGAATTTTGCATCCAGTTATCATCCTTGGCATGTGCTTCGCACACCATTAGAGCCTTCCGAAGAAATCGATTCTACATCCTCTTCCAGTGAAGAAGGAACAACGCAGGATAACAATCCATCTGAATGGAAAGTACTATCAAGCCTATACCTAAGCCTTCCTTTCCAATTTGATGAATTAGATATGCTTGGTCGCCGTGACATTGACTTGCACCATGATTGGGGTTCTTGCCAACTGAATCCGCACCAAAAAGACTACTCTACTACCTACATACAATCCAATCGACCAACATTTGAAGTCCCTCATCTTTCCAGTCCCCCTACCCATTACGGCCTCTCTGTCGAACAACAAAAAGCATTTGATATAGTTTTCACACATCTAAATGCAAGTACTTTCCAAACTCCTTTTAAAATGATTGTTCAAGGAACTGCTGGAACAGGTAAATCACACCTAATAAAAGCCATCCAATTTGCTATGCAAAATTCATCCCAAAATGGCCCATCACCATTACTACTTCTTGCACCTATAGGTGTAGCAACATTCAACATCCAAGCATCAACTATCCACTCAGCCTTACGTGTCCCTATCAAAGATATTGCCCCCCTACAAGGCCAAACACTAGCAAGCTTCCAAGAAAGAATGCATTACAATCGCTACATATTAATAGATGAGATGAGCTTCATTGGACCTAAGTTACTTCAAAGCATTGACATGAGGTCACGTGAAGCATTCCCCAGCCACAACCAATTCCCGTTCAGAGGCCGATCTATCATGCTCTTTGGTGACCTTGGCCAACTTGCACCAGTCAAGGACATTCCTATGTATGCCTCAACCTCATACGGGGGTTCTGTATGGTGCAGCTTCACCACAGTTGTAACACTAACAAAAATATTTCGTCAAATTGGCGAGGAACCAACACAAGTTACCTTTCGTACTATCCTCTCCAATTTGCGAAATGTAGAGCCTACAGTGGAAGATTGGCAAGTTCTTATGTCGCACTCAAGCTCTTCAATGGCCTCTACAGAGCAAGCAAAGTTCATGTCCTCAACACACCTTTTCTCAACAAATGAAATGGTCTCACTTCATAACCATCAAATGTTATTATCTTTGGAAACACCTATTTCCTTGTCAATTGCAGAGCAACTACGGGGGTCACCATGCTCTGATCTTGATGAAGAACAACTACAATCAAAGGTCCTTTTGTGTGTCCAACAAGAAGTAATGTTATGTTCAAATTTATGGGTCGAAACAGGTCTTGTCAATGGTGCACTTGGGCAAGTCCAAGCTATAGTATACAGGGATGATGAAAAACTGCCTTCACTTCCATTGTTTGTTGTAGTTTACTTCAAAAATTACATAGGTCCTGCTTGGGATATTAATAATCCAAAATATGTCCCTATACCCCCTGTGAGTCGTGGCCTTCATCATCAAATCTCCCTAAAAATGGCATGGGATTTAACAATCCACAAATCACAAGGGCTTACACTAGATAAGGCAACTATCGACGTCGGCAACGTAGGCCGGAAATTTCCTACATTCACAACTATTTCTAGAGTGTGTGCACTGTTAGACTTGCGCATCAAACCAGCCTTCACATTCCAAAGATGTGCACGAATGACACAAAGTCCATATGTAGCACACCAGAAGCAAGAGGAGCAATGCTTATTGTCATTGTCTGAAATAAACTCTTGAACAAACACTCATTATGCACATATCTACAAGGTTAGTTTCTCCAAATATCTCTACTATAATCCTCTACTTGCAGAATGCTTACTATTATGTCTCTACCATTTTTAAAAACAAGTTGGTCTGTTTTAGTACAGATTCTATTGATTATATTTATTTCTCAGATGGAGTCAATTTATGGCAATTTACCTAAAGCATTGTTCTGTTTCTAGCTTTTTCCTTTAGCAATGCAATGAAAAAAAACATACAACTTACACAAATTAAATGGCACTGCCATTAATTCAACTATATAACACTATCACAATGTAGCAACAATGACACAAAGCTGTGATGGTATAACTATAAGCTAATTGAGTCCATTAACAATCATTTTCGAAACTTACTCTAAACTTTCAGTACTCCTATTAACTCAGTTCAACATTAAATTAAAGTTATTACTGTGTAGTGCAATGACACAGAGCTGTGATAGTATAGGCTAATCACTTCCATTGTGATGAAGCAGTTTGGACAGTATCAGAGCTGCTACAATTACAAGTGTGACAGGTATGTGGCAATAGAAATTTAAACTTCATTGACACTACAAAGAGGCATTTCCAAAGCTATCATGACAAGCATTATAGGTCTCTCTGATTTTGATTTCAAACAAAGTCAGAGTTAAAACCTATTTTTAAAATTTTAGGGGAACTTATTATATAGAACAGAAAGCGAAATAATTAGCATGATAGGATGTGTGCCCTGTAGTTTAGGCATAGTTAAGTGCTTCAAGTGGGAAATTACATCTGCAAATTCTTCATTTGCGTGTTTTGATAATACCAAATCAATGCACTGTAATTCAAAGGCTACTTTTTATTTTGGAACAAAATAAACTATTGCTATTAGCTTGTAAGCATTGGCATCCAATTGTATGTCAGTGACACTTTTTGCCAAATGGTCATTTTCTTGTATGAATATTAAGAAATTAAATCTGCTAATGGATATTTCCATGAATAGTGTCATGCTTATACATTAAGGGCACCAAATTGATAATAAAGGAACTTTAGTAGAGTATCCTTGAACCCAAGATCTGTCTTCTTGGCATGATCTTGTCCATTGTAAACCCAACAATGTTAACAGTAGTGGACACATCTAACATTCAGTTCACATGCTGCGCCTATTATATTTGTATATATTTTATATAATAATCCATCCCTTTATTGCTATTGTGAATTAGATATTCATCAAAGAAAGTAAAAGTTGTTGATCAAAGGAGTACAATATGGAGTGTCAATACATGTACTAGTCTACAAAAAATTAGTGATCCGGAACTCAGAGAGAAGCCATGTAAAATGTGTGATCTATGTTCGTCATAAATTTCATTTTAAGGATTATTGTAATGACTGAAGGATTTAGAGAGGCAAATAAATCTTAAAAAATTCTAAGCTTGAAGCATTTTTTCTTCTTCTCTGGTAATTTGTAAATTGTTTCTTCAATCTTGTCCGTTGCTGCGTTTCAGATAAGCTATTCTGGACTAAAGAATTGTTTAAATAAAAGCCTCTACCAGTGAAAGAACCATATATATGTTGTGTAATTGTCTGTGATAGTGATTTGATTCATATTACAGAAGTGCAAGTGACTGTTTGGATGAACTTTGTTCATATAAAGAGATTTGCATTGCTTTTTATCGCATGGTGATATTTAGCCATCATTTAAGAACGTGTAGATCACCATTATTTCAATTCCAATAGGTTTTGTTGTAATGTCTTTCTCTACTTGCTTGCTATCAGCCCCTAAGAAGCGGCTTGAGAATACACTTGCTCCTTCTCACTAGGGTGATTCTTGGCAGTTTAAATTTTTTCACTGCTGCTTTTCTGGAGAATACTTTCTTCCTGTTTAGGTTTGTTTTCTAAAAGAATGTAAACACCTACTCTGTGCATGATGAAGGTAATAAGCAGCCTGAAGTGACCCTATATTTAAAACTTTTGTTTCACATGTAATATTTTCTAATATCAATTATGGTTTGTTGTTTGGTTTCTATAATCCATGCAGTGCGATACTAAGATTATAGTTCAATCAGTTTACATCTAGAAATAATGATCTGAGTTTTCAGTATAATTTTCTTTGTAAAATGACAATAAGATTTATTTGATTCATGAAGGCTGTACACTGAACTAACCAAAATGTATTGTCTTGTTTCTTACGTTTCATTAAGGCAAATATTCTTCCTGAATGAGAGGGCCATATGTAAACTAAATATGCAGCTGAACAATTCCAGTACTCCTATTAACTCAGTTCAACATAAAATTAAAGTTAACACTGTGTAGTGCAATGACACAAAGTTGTGATAGTATAGGCTAATCACTTCCATTATGATGAGGCAGTTTGGAAATTTAAATCATAAAAACACAAGCCTTAGTTAAACAAGCAATTTTGCCAGTTGTGAACCATGATCCTAATACCTGCAAAACACAACAAACAAACACATTAGAAGATTGAAATGCAAGTTAGAAACATGATTCCTCAAGAAATCCATTTATCAATGCTCTAAATAGGAAAATGAAAGCAATACAATGAGAAATCAACAAAAGAGATTAAATCCTATGAAAGCAATGTAAATTCTTGATCTCTTGAGGGAGTTGGTGCCAATTTGATGTGAAAATTGGCCCTTTCCCAACTCCAATGCTAGCTTTGATGATTTGATGAAGATTGTGATCCACTTTGATGAAGATTGATGAATGCTCCAAGCTAAAATCTGCAAAAACCTAGCTAAGAACTCAAATGATGGATGAGAATTGCTAAGTATTTTAGCATGGTAAGTTTACTCAATTTGTGGATGATGAAATAAGGATATAAGCTCTTTATTTATAAATTGATAAGTTGAAGAGATGTCCAAATTTGATCAATGTGGGACAAAGATTCAACCAATGATATGATGCCACTTGTCAACATGTGAGAGGATGAAGGTTGAGCAAGTTTTGATCCATGTGCAAGTTTGAAATTTGAATTTGATGAGATGACATGTTTAGGGGGGATGAAAAATGAGTTAAATGCCAAGTGGGAGACATGTAAGAGACAATGTAAGAGTTTTAAATGCTTTGTTGGATGGACAAGTCCTTTTGGGGGGAGATTTCAAATTTGAAGAATATTCCCACTTAGATGCCTTTTTTGAATGAAAATAGGGAATTATTAAATCAAATAAATGATTTAATTGTGCAAGTTGCAAAATCTAGAGGATTTGAGTGATTAGGATTAAATTAATCGATTTGATTAATTTGGGATATTTTGATTTGACAATTTGATTTAGATTTTTGGATTAATTTAAATAAAAAGAGAGGAATATGATAAGAGGCTAATTAAATAAAGATTTTGATTTATTTAATTAAAATGGATGGTGTTAGATTAAATCAAATAAGGTTTTAATTTATTTAATTTAACAGATAGACTTTAGAGATTTAATCAAATAAATTGATTATTTAATTAAATAGGGATAATTAGATCAGATGAATTGATTTAATTAACAAGGGAATGTGACTTAATTAGATAAAATAATTTATTTAATTAAGAGACGAATATTGATCAATTTAATCAGATAAGGGAATTTGATTAAATAGTTAGACCGAGGGATGATTTAGGAAGAAATGATGTTAGTAGATCAGAGTGTGATATCAATCTATATATTTTCGATGTCTACACTAGCGAATTGAATGAGTTATCATGCCTACAATCACATTTTTGCTTCAAGCTTTTTAATTGTTTGTGCTCTTAATATTGTGACTTGAAGTTATTTGATGTTTTTTAAAGGTAACGAAAATACAAAACATTAGGAGACATTAGAAGATTTCTCATCAAGTCTATGTACCTGTTTCATCTCCCAGTAATGCAGTGATGTATTATGTCTGAATTTAAAACTAATGATCAACAATTGCATTGCCATATTGGGCTATGTACACAAAGTATGTAATTATGGAGACTATGTTTAATAATAGATCATAATGGTATGACAATTCTATCTGCAATGAAATCTGATTATGTATCCTTTAATCTAATACACATCTTCCATGATTTTTAATCAAGTTGTTGGAATGTCCTGTTCCTGCTCCTCTTATTTACTGACTTGTGTTGTCTCCCTCTTATATTCACTTAATTTTCTGTTACTGTTTACATGTTTGCAATCATCACAAACTACTTTTTTTTAGCTACTTCTACCTCATCGTTTGGTAGGCAAAAATTGATTATCTCAAGATCCATTCAAAACTGTGGTAAAACTGTAGTAGCCTATCTATATTTGAATTCATGTGTTCTCTCTTGGAAGTTTTAAATTTTTTCTATATGAACCTGCCTTTACTGTTGTACTTCCACTTATATGTACATTTCATCCATGCATGTTAGGTCATGGCTACAATGATACTTCTCCTATAAAATCGGATAAGCCAGACTCTATTCAGACAACCGTTCAACATCTCTCCGCAACTGTATCCAATAGTTGCATTGACATAATTAACAAACTCAAACTTGCAACTCAAACAACAAGTCCTATTCAAGATTTGGATGTGGAGATGATTCAGGAAGCAGTGTCAACTTACCAAGCTAGCTGCACACAACTTGAAGGATTGTGCAATTTCCTAAGGGAGCTTAAATATGATGAATACTATAATACTGGAGTAGCACCTACAATAATTGCTGCTTTCGAACTTTACCTTCAAAGCATGTAGTGCCTATTAAATCTTGCAATGACATTTTATTCTGAGAAACTGGAATGTTATTTAAATTTGTTCAGTTAGTGTGAGTAAGAATGTATGGGACACAACTGTTCATTTAATTACTTATGGTATTGATGCCATTAAATACCTCTATGATCTGTTATTGGATGATGGATATGACAATCTAAAAAACAAAGATGCTTTTATTGTTGATTATGTATTGAGAATGTATCTACTGTCTCAATAATATCAATAATGTATTCTCTTTTGTAGCAAGAGGCATATGGTTGGTTATTTACAAGAACTCATTAATTTTTTAATTCTATTATATGTTTAGACATTGTCATTTTACTATACTATGTAGATTATTAACCCTTATGGTTAAGCTGTAATTAAAATGACAAGTATTATACTTTTTTACAAAACTGGTATTTTAGCATGCCTTAATTATTTAACAGTCATTCACAAATAAACATGTATTATACTGATTTAAGAAACAAGTATACAATGTTCAATTTTCTACAAAATTGGTATTTTTTCTATTCATTTTCAAAATACTTTTTCTACAGTCTTATAAAGTTTGGAGTAGATGTTACTGTAGACACCCAAATTTGATCACTCCCATATGATCAAATTTACCTCTTTATTCATCAATTCTGTCAATATTAATTTATTTAATTAATATTGTGCTTCTCACATAAGACTCTTAAAGTATTTAATTTAATAATTAAACACTTTATCCGGTGCTTTTATCTTCTCTAAATTAAATAAATACACGAATTTATTTAATTTAGTCATCCTAATCTATTGAATTAAAATCAATTTAAAATTCTTCTTTTCTCTCTCCTTGTCACATCCTCCATAATCCATCTCTAATGTGAATTAATATAATTAATTCATATTTAGGGTGTCCATCCTCTTAATTAAGGATTAATGTCACATCCTCCTACATGTGCCACTTGTCATTAATCTTCCATTAATTATCATAATCAAGTATTTGCACAACTTTAATCAAAGTCATTAACCTTTTTTAGCACCACTTTTTAGTCAATCTTTCCATTTTTCCTTTTTAGACATTGACCCTCTTTCCCATGAGAATTTTTAATTCTCATTTATTCATCCTATGTCTCTCTCCTCCCCATGTGAATTTTTAATTCACATTTTGTCTTTTCAAGGCTTCTAGAATGTTTGACATGTCACCTCATGCACATGTGACCAATTCCCACCTTTTTGTAGACCCTCTCTTATCCTTTAGACTCTCCTAAGAATGTGAATTTTTAATTAATTCACATTTATTTCTCCAACCACCTCTCCTTTTCCCATGGAGATTTTTGAGGAATTCCAAAATTCCTCAAATGTCCCTTTCACTCTCACTTGGGGACAAGAAATTTCTTTTTGAGGAGATCTTCTCACTCCCCAAGGTACTTGTCCTTCCTCCACCTCATGTACCTTTTGGCCACCTCACTTGCACCTCATCTCCTCTTAGCCACTTCACCATCCACATGTCAAGATGTGAGGGCTTGTGAGTTCTCAACCCACCACAGCCCTTCATCTTGACCTTGTTGGATGAATCTCAATCGTTGAATTCTCTAGAGAATTCAAATTCTTCTATAAATCCCCCCTCCTCAAGGGCATTTTGAACACTTAGCCACTTTGCAACTAAATGCTACCATTTTATGCACTCATCTAGTCTTCAATTTCACCCATTTTCATTTGCATCCAAGCATATAGTTAAGCTTTGCATTTATCCATATCAAGAGCCATCAAGGAGCATACAAATCAATCCAAATCAAGGGCCAACCAAGGAGTTTGAGCTGCAAAAGGGAGGTATAATCACTTGTCTACATTTAACACTTTCCTCTTTGCATTTTACTAATTTCTTAGGCTAATCTTGAGGTGTTTCATTATGTTTTCCATTGCATTTTAGTTGCTTAGAATAGGTTAAATATTTTGATATTACATTTTTGGCATGCCCGGTGGGACCCAGAAACGGGTTCCTACATTTAACGTTCGTTGTTGTTGAGTTTTTTGAAGGAATACGTCGTAGTGGGGTGACAATGCCCCTGGTTTTTCCGTAGTGGGACGACTACGCCCCTGATTTTCCGTAGTGGGGCGACTATGCCCCTGATTTACTGCAGTGGGGCGATTACGCCCTTGATTTTCTATAGTGAGGTGACTACGCCCCCTGGATTGAAAATTATTTTTTGGCTAACACTTTTACTGCAGTGAGGTGACTACGCCCCCCCTAAGGCTGAAAATTATTTTTGGCTAACACTTTTTCTGCAGTGAGGCGACTACGCCCCCCTAGGCTAAAAATTATTTTTTGGCTAACACTTTCTCCGCAGTGGGGCGACTACGCCTCTGATTTTCCGCAGTGGGGCGACTACGCCCCTGATTTTCTGCAGTGGGGTGATTACGCCCCTGATTTTCTGCAGTGAGGCGACTACGCCCCTGATTTTCTGCAGTGAGGCGACTGCGCCCCTGATTTACTGCAGAAGGGCAACTGCGCCCCCTTGTCACCATGAAGCAACATATTTTGAAAGGTAAAACTATCATTTTGGCTTCGATTTTTTGCTATTTTCATATATTAACCCTCTAACATTGTTCTTGCAAGGATATTGGTGTTTTTTGCTAACTTTTTGCAACATATTTTTGTGAAGTTGATGTAGAAAGCGAGATAAAACATCTAACATTTGCTTGTAGGGCTATCCGTTTGCTCAAACTTTTTAAACTATCCTTGCTGTTTGTGTTAATCTACGAACATAGTTTAATTAGAGGGAGTAATATTCATTGCTTGTTGTGCTTGTCTTTTTGTGTTACCCAAAGGGAGCATTAGCTTGTTTTCGCTTTCCCCTTACACTTCGTGTGAGCCTGGGGAGTAGTTGGAGATAGTTAGTGCTTTCTTTATAGTGGGACCTGCTTGGGGATTTCATCACCCCAAGGGACGATTCCAACCACGCGTACCAGCGGGGTATATAAAGGGGGGAGAGCGAAAGTTGTACCCCAATCCAGTCACGTCGTAATTGGCAGAACGTCGAAGCTAGGGTGATACCTAGATAGACGTGAAGAGTTGGTTTGAGCCCTTCAGTATCTCGCTGGGGTTCCCGACTCATGCTTGTGATGGGTTGGTGTTCACGGTTGTGCCTCACGTACTGAGAGTATATCGAGGACTCCCTAGACACCTTGTGCATCCTAGATTAAGACCTATTTGGCCATACCCTTAACACTAATCATAGGATTGTGTTTGCTTGAGAGTGTTTTCTTATAAGAAACCAGTGAAATTTTTGAAAAATTGGCCTAATCATTGTCATTTTAAGTCCTTGCCATAGTCATTTTCATCAAACCAAGTCCTAGATATTTCGCAATGAGGCAATTATGCCCCTAATTTACCACAGTGAGGCGATTACGCCCCTGATTTACTGCAGTGAGGCGATTACACCCCTGATTTACCGCAGTGAGGTGATTACGCCCCTAATTTACCGTAGTGAGGCGATTGCGCCCCTGATTTACCGCAGTGAGGTGATTACGCCCCTGATTTACTACAGAGGGGTGAATTTTCCTTCCTAAACACCTGAAATTGCCCCATTTGGATTCGTTTAGCCTCTAAATCATTGTCTAATCATTCAACAAACCTTTGTATCATCATCCCAAGCCTCCGTTTTGTCATTCTAAACCTCCAAAAACCCCCATTTGATCATTTTAAACCCCCATTTTTACCATTCCAAACCTTCACTTAGCCATTCCAACATTCGTTTGACTAAGTAGTCTTTCATCCCTTTCAAATCCTCCTCTCACTCGTTTCGAGTAATATTTCATCCATTCCAAGCATCCATCTCCTCATTCTAAGAGTTGTTTATCATTTCCAATCAATTTTTTACTTGTTTCGAACCTGATTTTCCGTAGTGGGGCGATTATGCCCTTGATTTTCCGCAATGAGGTGATTACGCCCTTGATTTATTGCAAAGGGACGAATTTTCCCTCCTGAACACCCGAAATCACCCCATTTGGATCTGTTTAGCCTCTAAATCATCATCTAATCATTCCAAACCTTTGTATCATCATCCCAAGCCTCCGTTTTGTCATTCTAAACCTTTAAAAACCTCCATTTTATCATTCCAAAGCTCCATTTTATCATTCCAAACCTTCGTTTGGCCATTCCAACATCCGTCTAACCAAGTAGTCTTTCATTCCTTTCAAATGTTCCGCCCACTCATTTCGAGTAATCTTTCATCCATTCCAAGCATTCATCTCCTCATTCTGAGAGTTGTTCATCCTTTCCAATCAATCGTTTACTCGTTCTAAGCTTTCAATCATTCATCCATTCTAAGCAATCATTAGTTTCGAGTGCTTGATCATTCATCCAAATCTGATCATCTATTTCCTCAATCCGATTATCCAACACCCCATTCCAATCACCTGTCTCTTCGTTTTAACAACCCGTTTACCCATTTAAAGAGTCCACCCCACTGTGGGGTGAATCTGCCCCTCCAGGAGGGCACAAACGCCCCAGAAGAGGGAAGAGACGCCCCAAGAGGGCAGAGATTCCCCAGGAGGGCAGAGATGCCCCAAGAGGGCAGAGACACCCCAGAAGTGGGTAGAGACACCCCAAGAGGGAAGAGACGCCCCCCAAGAGGGCAGAGACGCCACAGAAGGGGGCAGAGACGCCCCAAGAGGGCAGAGACACCCAAGAAGGGGGCAAAGATGCCCCAAGAGGGCAGAGGCACCCCAGAAGGGGGAAGAGATGCCCCAAGAGGGCAGAGACACCCCACAAGAGGGCAGAGATGCCCTAGAAGTGGGCATAGATGCCCAAGGAAGGCACAAACGCCCCTTTGTGAAAAATTTGAAAAACAGACATATCTAGTTCCCAAATCTAACCAGTGACACCAATCCCATCATATCTTTCAATCCAATCCTAATTCCGAGCACTCGTTCACTCGTTCTTAGTATTCATTCATCTATTTTGAATCTTCTTCCCCTCGTTCTGAGAGTCATTCATCTATTCCGAGCACCCGTTTGTCGTCATCAACAATTTTATGAAAGTCATCATTTCATCACCAAAATCACATAAGTGCCACTTAGAACACCATTAGAGTCCATATCCAGCATCAAATCATCCATCCCAATCATCTAGGCTTCATTTTGAGAATTTTGATTTTTGTGCCGAAACTTCCGGAGGCCATAACTTTTGACTTGGGTGTCCGTTTGAGCTGAAATTTTACGGGTGGTTGCGTTATGAGATGGCATGTGGATCCCCGATTGATTAGAAGTCCCTTGGACCCCGTTTTTCCACATTTTCGAGGCCTCAAACTTTCATCTTGACCCTCAAAATCGCAATTTAGTGTTTTTTTCTAGCATTTTGAAAAATCACTTTTGTCCATAACTCGAAATGCATGTCTCAAATTTGGGATATTAGTTGGAAATTAATCCTATCTTTGTTTTGGGTATTTTTTGGGAGAAAATTAAACTCTCAAAAGTACGTTCGTGAGGTTTCCTAAAATGGAAAAATTTGATAATTTTTGAAAATTGCCAAATCTGGAAAAATCTGATTGTCAGCACCTTACGTTCTTTAAACCCCAAAAATTGGTGTAGAATCAATCCCATCACATCCTCCAATCATTCTAAGCTTCAACCCAATCCTAATTTGAGCTTTAATCTAATCCCAATTTGAGCTTAACCGAAACCCTAATCTGAGCTTTAGTCATTTCAACCTTTCATTCATCCATTCTGAACAATTGTTCTCCCTTTTCAATCATCTGTTTCCCCATTCTGAGTAAACACTCATATATTTCAAACCTTCATCTATCATCTCAAACTCTCGTTCTATCATTCCAATCATCTGTTTACTCGTTCTGAGTAAACATTCATCTGTTTCACACCTCCTTTCATCATTCTGAACTCTCGTTCTATCATTCCAATCATCCGTTTACTCATTCTGAGTAAACGTTCATCCATTTCACACATCCTTTCATCATTCTAAACTCTTGTTCTATCGTTTTGATCATCTGTTTACTTGTTCCGAGTAAACATTCATCTATTTTACACCGCATTTCATCATTCCAAACTCCCGTTCAGTCATTCTGATCATTCGTTTACTCATTCCGAGTAAAAATTCATCCATTTCACACATCCTTTCATCATTTTGAACTCTTGTTCTATCATTTTGATCATCTGTTTACTCGTTTCGAGTAAACATTCATCTATTTCACACCTCCTTTAATCATTATGAACTCTTGTTCTATCGTTCTGAGCATCCATTTACTCGTTCTGAGTAAACATTCATCCATTTCACACCACCTTCAATCATTTCAAACTCTCATTCTACAATCCTGATCAATCATCTACTCATTCTGAGTAATCTATCATTCATTCTAAACCTTCATCTTCTTGTTCTGAGAATCGTTTGTCCATTGTGAGTAGTCGTTTACTCGTTCTGAGTAGTCATTCATTTGTTCCAATCAATCATTTACTTGTCTTGAGTATTCATCATCCATTTCTCCAATCAAATCATCATTTCCCCCATCCAAATCCCTTGAACTTCGTGTCTGATCTGATCGTCGTCATCAACATCCGCTTAGGATTGTCATCCGTCCTAAGTCAATCGTCATCGTCGGCCCAATCAATCTGTTTTCAATCTCAAAGTGGATTCGGTGCCATAATCATTCACTCATCCTTTAATCTGATCAATCAGTATCCTACGTCACCTAGGGTAATCTCTGAACAAGGTTTACAGTCCCTTTCGTCATCCTATCCAATCCCTCAGACTGTCTTATCAATCATCGATTGATCTTATCCAATCGCATTCCTATCCAATCACCTTTGACCCAATCAATCTACTTCCATCTCGAAGTAGATTCAGTGTTGCAATCATCCTTTGATAATCAAATCTTATCGTCATAATCAATCCCATCGCGTCATCCAATCATCCTAATCCGAGCTTTAGTCCAATCCTGATCCCAATTTGAGCTTTAGTCTGATCCCATCCAAAATATTTCATCCATCCTCTTTATCCTTTCACCATCATGAATCCTTATCCTCCATCAATAGTGGTCAAGGGAAACCCTAATTATGTTGACAACGATAACGAAAGTCTTGTCGATCAAGAAGAATATGACATAGATCCCCTTGATGCTATCGTCACTAGTAAGCCTTCTCCACCCACTTTCCACAATCCGATCACCCCTTTGAGTTATCCCGTTATGCCTTCATCCATGCCTAATCATGCTCCTTATGCTACCTTTGACAAGGGATATCCATCATATCCATCATACCCTTCATCTACATTATCCTCTTATCCGCCTCCTCTTTTCCTAGTCTGCCATCACAATACCGCTATCTTAATCCCCCATCCACATCATCCTATCTCAATCCTTCACTGACATATACCCACTACCCTAATCTTCCATACCAATCTGCTCACCCTAATCATACATTCACACCAACTTATCCTAATCCAACCTCCACATCAACTTATCCTAATCCAACATCCACATTTCCCTATCTCAATCCGCCATCTCAATTTTTTCGTCCTAATCCACCACCCGCATCCTCATGTCCTAATTCACCATTCCAATCCCCTTATCTTAATCCTTCATCTTTATTTAACCTTAATCCCCCATCTATTTCCATTCTTGCATCCAATCCCATTCCCCCATCTAATCCTAGTCCACCAATCCATAATCCTTCATCCACTCCTACCACGCCATCTCAGCCTAGAGCATTCAAGTTCTTCACTCAAGAAGTTCTCCAAGGACTTATAGCATAGAAGACATCTCCCACTCCACACCTTGAAGTTATGGAATCATGCCATCCCAACAAATCATCCACGGTCATTAGTTACGAGACCCTTCTCCACCCAACACCTATCAATGATGAAACCATCACATCCTCTGAAGCCACTGAGCCCCCATCTCCTACTCTAAGAATCATTGAACCCATCAACGACACCCAAATCCAATCCACTTCTTCCACTCCTAGTGTCACTAAAATCCATTCCAATGAATGTTTTGAATTTTCCATCCCTCCATCTTTCCCACTTGAAGAGTCCCACCAAGACTCCATTATCATGCCTCTCGCACACGATGAGTCATGCCAAGAGCTTAATCCAAAGCATGTCAACATATTCCCTTCTCTAGATCCAGATCCTACCATCTCATCTAGTCCACCTCAAGATCACAATCCCCCATCCATTCAATCCCATGATCCCCTTGTCATTCAAGCTTCCACTGCTCCATCTCCATCGCATGAGCCCACTACCACAACTCCATATCCTATCATATGCCATAATCCCTCTCCTGATATCACCCATCCAAATGTTGCTATCCCATCATCTCCCTCTCATGATCCCCCATCATCACCTAAAATTGCTATCCCCACACCACTTGCATATCCCCTTAGTACCCTCACATTCTTCCATGGTGGCCTCCTCGCAGAAGAAAAACATAGTGTATATACCACCCATCATCCTCCACCTAATAATGGACTCGCATCATGTTTTCAGAATAACACAAATCCTATCATGGATCGCATGCTCAAGAAAATGAACTATCAAGGAAGAGGTCTAGGCATTCATGAGCAAGGTATTTTAGAGCCCATCCAAGTCAAAGAACAAATTTGCATGCAAGGTCTTGGACCTATTTCCCAAGACTCACAATCTAAAGATGTTGGTACAACCTCTGGACGTCCTCAACGAGCCTTTTCCAAAAGAAATTTCGGCTCTTCCCATCGACCCACTAGATCATATGTTGCCATCCCTCCTCCTCTATCGTATTGCCTCAAAACAACTGTCCATATTCCCCCTTCATCTGCTCCATCCATTTTGGGTCCTTACATCCCTCCATCCACCATATCCCATCCTTCATTTACTCCATCCATCTTGGGTCCGTATATTCCAAGCTCACCTCCTTCATCTCATCCTTTCATCCATCATAAACATCCCTCTCACATGTCCCCTAATCAAGATCAACAAAGGCACATACCCGCACATCCTCCATCTACACATAATCCTACCTTTGTGGCTCCACATCATCCATCTCCTCGCACCCATCCCATTGCTACCAAAAGCACTTTGGGTATTAAAACAAGAATGTATCAATCTAAAGATCCACATGAATCTAAAGCTTCCGATGTCCCCTCCAAAAGACATGGTGAAGAGAAGAAAAATCTAAATCTAAATCCACATCAAATCCGTAGGCCACAAAGGCCCACCAAAGCAAAGATCAAAACCATGTGGATCCCAAAGAAAAAATATGCAATGCAATCAAATGAAAAATCTATAAAAACATCCACAGTTGCTAATCCAAAAGCTATTCATACACCCCTTTCATCTCCTAAGTCTATTTTGTTTCCTTATGTTCCAAAGTTCACTACCCCATCTCCTCCATTATCCACACATTCTCCATCCATTAATCCTCTTATCTTTTCACATCCACCGCCACATGTGCCAATGTTGGTCCTGAACACATATCCCCATCACATATCCCCCCCATCATTCCATCCATACCCTTTGCAGCATCCCATCCATTATCCCATGTATCTCCCCTCTCAAATCCCTCTAATTCATCCTCTTGCGTAATCCATTCATCCTAATAAGGTTGTACTAACATCCAACAGTCGCTTCAAACATGGGCTCTTAATACCTCATATAGAACTTGATGCTCGAGTCATTCATCCATACCCTTATCATGTATCTTATAAATTCCCTTATCCACATCCCTATCCTTATCCATTTTCATCCCCCTACTATCCAAAAATCCAAAAAGTCAAAAAAATCCAAAAAAATAAAAATAAATAAATAAATAAATAAAAAGAAAAAGAAAAAACAAACAAAAAATAAAATAATAAAGAGAAATAATTCGTCCAATGGTGAAAACTTGGAAAACAAGCGCCTTGGATAAGTACCATGATGAAAACCTGGCAAACAGGCGTCATGCGTAAATCCCCATCTGCACTTGGGGGCAACTTCCCGATATGCATTCCCTCCATCGCTATGCTTCCTGCCATGCTTCCAGTTATGCACCCGTAATCCCCTCCATCCCACCTATCTTCTGCATCCTACCATCATATCCCATTTATCTCTCATCCCTCCATCCTTCTTGTGATCTTGATCAAAACAGGGGCACCTATCTATACATGCTTTGGCCACCTCTTGGTATACATTCCCTTCATCCATGCTCTGTTGTATTCCTTGGTCACCCATCCTATCCTCCTCTAGTTATCTCCTTTTCCCATCCACTCATCTTCCATCCCTCATGCCTCATCATATATGACATATCTAGAGTGGGGACATTTATCTTCCTTTGTAACATAGTCCTTGAAGACATCATCTATCATAACATCCCTTCATCTCCCTCTCCATCTATCATGATATCCCTTCCATCTCCCCATCCTTATCTTCCTATCCATCTATCCTAGCATACCTTTCATCTCCCCATCCTTATCTTCCTATCCATCCAAAAAAAAAAAATCCCTCCCATCCCCCATCCCTATATCTCTATCCATTCTTCCATCTTTATCCTCATCCAATCTCACAATCCCTTGTCATTGGTATCTAGCTATAGGCCTCCCTCCATGTAACCCGATGCCATTTACCTAATCATCCTCACTCCTACTTCTCTTGCACATCTTTCCAATTCCCTGTCACTTTTCATCTCTCCATCATATCCTCCTCCCACTTCATCTTTTGATGATTTGGATACCTATCCCATCCCTGAGCTTTGTGTACTCCCCATCCTTCGATCCAATCCAACAATTCTATACTATCTTGTAGTATCGGTCCCATCTTTTTATCCACTTATCCTATCATCTTATCATCTTATCATCCTTTATCCATCCTTTGTCATTGGTCTTTGGTCGAACTACGTTGCCCCTGTGCTTTCACGTAGGCAAGGTCGATCACTTGATCAGCCCCCGGGGCTCCTCTATCGTCTATCGTCTATCATCTATCGTCTCTCATCGATCACCATTGTCCACTTTACTCCTTTTGTCCATCCTATCTTTACCATCCATCAAGGTCTCCATCCATGGTCAGTCGTCCACCTTTCATCGAACTATGAGGGCTCTGCGCTTTTACGTAGGCAAGGCTAATCTTTGATCGGCCCCCGAGCCCCTAGGTCTGTAGGATGTGTCAGTATGTGTCTTCATCTGGCCTGATATTCTCAAATAAAATCCTTAAATTATCGAAAGATTTAGTTAATGAAAAGCATCTGGCATCAAACTGGGTCATTCTAGTTTAGTATCCATCATCGGTCTCAACAGGATGCATCCTTCCTAGCAGACCTCATCAATCCTATCCATCACCTTGATCCTATGGAAAAGGACGTTTTGATTTTAATTGTGATCTTTTGATGTTTTGAAATTTATTTGTCATTTGAGCTCATTATCAACACTTGTCATGGTCACCTTGATCCATCATATCATGGTGTGCTTTGACTAGTCGACATATGGGTTCATCTTGGTCTTTTCTTTGTTGCTGCCTTTTTGGTTGTCCCACGTAGTACCCACCAGGATCCATGGGGTCTTGTGTTACGTTGGGGCATCCTTGTGTGTTTTTGGTTATCCCAATGCCTGGCCCGACCAAGGTCATCGTGACCTTGGGGTGTTGGGGTAGCCCCCTTTTGCTTGTTGTGTTTGTTTCATGCATTAGATGCCTACTGGCCCTGGTCTTATACATCAGGGGTATCCGGTATCTTATGCTATAGAAAATATCAATGCTCCAAAGATGGCAACTCATATTAGGATTGCATTTCATCATCTGTTGCATTGCATTCACCCTATGATTTTGGTTGTGCAAATACTTTATCCCACTCTTTCCCATTCTTCTCAGGATACTAATAATTTTTGACAGATGCCAAATGACACCCATTCTCACAATCACTACATACCCACCTTCCATTATCATGTCAGTTCTTATTGGCACTTATGGCCGTGTGCTATTTCCTTTAAAATTACAAAAGCATACATGTTAGATCCATGCATACATCGCCACCTGCATCACAAAGTGTCAGACTCATCATACATCACATCCTACATATGTAAAATGTTCATACAAAATCCATCATACATATATACATACATGATAAATAAGTTAACTAGGCATCCATACATATAAATCATCATAAATACAACATGTGTGCATATCATATCACCATATCGGCATTAATAAAATACATACACCCAATCATCCACATAAGCATCTAATATCATACACATATGCATAAATAACCCAAAATACCCATCCACATAAGTAGGAAATATCATATACACGTGCATATAATCATCCATCACAAAAGGAAACATACTACATAATGCCAATAAGAACTGTCGCATGTCATAGTCAAAATAATATAATGTGCATCACATACATCAAAATCTATCATATATCCATCACATAATCAACTACAAAATCCAAAGATGTGGAACCTCTTTGATCTCTGTCGATAAATCCTACATGCTCCACCCTGCATCTGTCAAAAAATCAGTAACCTATCACCTCCCGAATGAGCTACCCACATCTGATCTCTGTGGGGAATCCGGTACTGATCTCCTATCTGGTATAGCACCCGGTGAATCACTGTAACCTTGAGTCCATATCCCCAACGACTGAGATGGCGCTGGCATCTGGGGTGCCTGTTGGGTATACTGAAATATCCGCTGAGTCGGGTCTGGAACTGAATGGTAGTATGCGGCCATCCAAAATCCTGCCTCTCTCACATTCTCCTCTCGCTCCACAACTTGAACCCAAGCGAAATTCCGCTCCTGACGATACCTATCCTGATCCCTCGTAATCATCCTCCTCTCCTGTTCCCAGGCCTCCTGGGATAAGCATAACTGCGCCATCTCCGCCTGCATCCGATCTCTCATCTCCTCAACAACCACCGCCATGGCTACTATTGCATCCCTCTCCCTCTGTAATCCATGCATATCTCTCCCTATCACATCACTGCCCTGCATAGATTGCCACTGTGCCACTGCTGCATCTCGCTCCCCCTGCAGTGTCTGCATCTGTACCTCAGCAGCATCTCTCTCCCTCTGAGCTGCCTAACACTGAACCACTGCTCCATCCCTCTCCCCCTGTAGCTCCTGGACTCTCAACACTGCTGTATCTCGCTCGCCCTACAGTACTAATACCTCTGAGGCTGCCTCTTCTCTCCTCCTCTGAAGAGACCGAATCTGTGCCTTTGTCAACTCTCTCTCATCCTATAGCACCTGAACTCGCACCTATGCTGTATCCCTCTCTGCCTCCACTGCTTGTACCTGCACCTGTGCTACATCTCTCTCCACCTGCATAATACGAACCTACTCCCTCGCTTGTCTCTCCCTCTCCTGCATCACCCCCATCTCTCCCACCGTCTGCTCTAAGCAAAACACTCTATCCCGTAGCTCATCTCGCTCCTGCCAGAGATCATCCACCTGTTGATACATGATCAGTCATACCCACTGACCCCCCTCTAACCTGCAATATAACGGTCTCTGCCTGTAGTCTGTCACGGTCCCAACTGACAGCAACTAACTCATCTCGTAGCCCCTGTATGTCAGCCAGCAGTACCTCCCTCTCTCTCCCCATCACCTCTACCATAAATTTATAATCCCTCTGACCTGCTACTGGTGCTCTCGATAGCTCGACTCTGAGTCTGATCACCTCTGCCTTTGCCACCCTCAACCTCTGATCTATACTCTAAAGACTCTCCATAGTGTCTATCTGCTGAACAATCGAATCCCCTAAGGCAATGACAAGAACCACTGCCAATGGCTCTGCATCCCAAATATCCATATCTGGCACATCTCTGTCTATCTCCATAGCATCCTCGCTCTCCCTATCCTCCTCCTCCTGCTGATCCTCCAAGTCCTCCATGGAAGGATGGACTC
Source organism: Sequoia sempervirens (assembly GCA_007258455.2). Classification (NCBI taxonomy): domain Eukaryota; kingdom Viridiplantae; phylum Streptophyta; class Pinopsida; order Cupressales; family Cupressaceae; genus Sequoia; species Sequoia sempervirens. The sequence continues at coordinate 238,326,170 of VDFB02000013.1, forward strand.
GCACTCTCCACGGCTGACCATGCCTCCCCACTCTCATCAATCTCCTCGGCTCTCCTATCTCTGGTTGCTCCTCATCCTCACTCTCCCCTATCTCTACAACAAGAGGCTCCTGCCCTGATACCATATGCCCCCCCTCTACCGTCCCCTACTCCCCATCCTCTCTGGCTGACTCCTGGCCTCAGTCTCCTCTCGGGCACCCTCCTGCTCTGTCACGGTTTGTACCCTCATCAGTTGCCTCCTGCCCACTATCAACTCTAGCTAACTCCTGGCCTCCATCTCCTCCTGACCACCATCGTGTTGTCTCTCCCCTCCCTACTCCGCCCGTACCAACACTCTCCTTTGTTGTACTATGCCCCCTATACCAGTCTACTAGCGCGCTCTACCCTCCACTGCATGTATCATCTCCACCTCTGACTCCTCCTGTCCTCCTGCATCTGGCTCCGGATCTCTCCTACCCTCCTGTCGTACCACCTCTCTCACCCTCCTCTACTGCCCCCTGGTCCCCTTGCCCCCTGGTCCCCCTCCTCCTCCTCCTACCTGCCCGTCCCATTTCCTTCATCCTCTCTCCTCCCATCTCCGGCTAGGAACCTCTCCCACCCTCATGTCGTACTCCCTCTGTTGCCCTATGCCGCTCATCCTCTGATCCAAATCTGACGGCTCCTGCAATCGGCACCAATGGTGTAATCCTCTCCCATAGGTGGTGGTGAGACCACCGGTCATATCGCTCTGTCACCCTTGCATCCTCTACTCCCACACATCTCCCAGGATAGGCTACCTGCACTGTCGCTGCCCATGCTGCTCTGGCCTCTGTCGGGCTAATCGTACGCCCCCATGGTTGCTCTCTGGTGAGCTACCAAAACATCACCGGCACACCAGGAATATCCTGTGTCAGCCCAAACTGTCTCATCACCCTATCTGGTCGATGCATCTCCACTATCTGCGGAAGAATCCCAATCAGGATACACTGCGCTATAAAGTACCCACTCTGTCTCTCAGTCTGCTCTCTCCATCCCCTGAGGCATCGATGCATATAAGGTCGCCACACTATGTCTCCCTCCTCCAAATCATCCACCATCCTCCTCCATCCCTCCACATCTCCCAACCCCCTATGCCGAATAACCCAGCCCCTCGCCTCTCCATACCTCCATGCCAGTGGCTCTCTATCATCCACATCTCCCTCCCTCAGAACAATCGATCTCATCACCCTAATATGCTCCCATGCCCACATCTATAATAGGGTCATGTGTGTCAAACTCACTGCCTCCCGATAACAAATCAGATGCATATCTCTATACAACTGGGCTAGGACACAAGCACCCCATGCAATCTGTCCCTCACGCCACTCCACAATGTGACGAATCGCCTCCATGAACCGCAAACTGCAATACCGCCTGCTATGATCGGGTAGCAATATCCCACTGATCAACCCAGCTAGGAATAAAGGCAAAGGTGGTACTCCCACTGTCAAGCATCTATCTAGGTTTAACTGCTGACCCTGAAGAGGCAGGGCAACATGTCCAAATAGCACTGTCATAGTCTGCCTCAACTCGGCCCCGCTCGACACCACATCGCTCAACAAAATCCCTGATATCAGCAGCTTCAGGATACGCCATACATCCTCCAATGTCACCGTAATCTCCCCCATCGACAGCCGAAATGTCAATGTCTATGAGCTTCATATCTCTATCAGGGCCGTTAGCATCGCTCGATGCGCCCTCATCACTGGCACCTCTAAAAAATGCAATAACCCCACATGCTCTAAGACCGCATGATCCATGCCCATCATCACTGCTAGAGCCACTGTCAGTGCCTCTGACTATTGCTCATGTGTCCGTATCCGCCCTAAACCCTGCATCCACATCAACCATTTATCAGTTCACAATCTTCCCGGCCCCGGGACATCTTTACTTTTATTCTTTCTTCACCCTCATCTTGCCCCCCTTCGGGGCGATCTCTTCTTTCTTGCATCCATCGCCCTATCCCTAATCCCCCCTTTGTTCTCTTCTTTTCGCGGCTCCTCCCCCATCGGGGCGTGTCCGCCCCTCCTCGGGGTGGCTCTGTCCAGGCTGGCGGGGCATGTCCGCCCCTCCCCGGGGCGGCTCCGCCTCGGGCTGCCGGGGCGTGTCCGCCCCTCCCCGGGGTGGCTCTGCCCCCGTTGGGGCATGTCCGCCCCTCCCCGAGGCACCTCCGCCCTAGGCTACTGGGGCGTGTCCGCCCTGGGTTGCTATTGCCGAGACGTCCGTGCCCCAGCTTGGGGCGGCCCCGCCCCGCGCCGCTAGGGCGGCCCCGCCCCAGCTCGGGGTGGCATTGCCCCTATCGGGGCGTGTCCGCCCCGCGGCCGGGGTGGCTCCGCCCCTGGCGGGGCATGTCTGCCCTGCGGTTGGGGTGTGTCCGCCCCAACTTGGGGCGCATACGCCCCGCTGTGGTGGCACGCCCTCTCTCCTTCCCCCCTCCTAAAATCTATTTTTTTTGTCTTTTTTAAAATTCTACAACCTACCCATTTCCCTATTCCCCCCCGCCCACCGAACCCATATGGTACATATTTTTACCTATTTTAAAAACATGCTTAAATATTTAAAATACATAGCATGGGTTCTCGTACTCACCTTGTGGGGCACCGCGAAGTGGGTCCAGCGTCTCCGTAGGTCATCTGCTTGGTGAATGATCTCAGTGTCATAATCTCGCGGCATTGTTGCTCTGTCTCCTCTCCCTCTTATTCACCCTTTCCTCACTTGTTACAGTAACAATGAAGCAAGGTAATTCTTCAAATTACCTTTTAACCCCTCTTTTCCCCCTTTTCAAATAAAAGGTATTTTTTACCTTTTACTTACTTTTTTTTCCTTCCAATTAATCCCCTTCTTTCTCGGAGCCGCCGCCATTTGCAATCCGTACGTCCAATCAACTCCATTCAAAAGGAAAAGTTGCTTAGTTTTTCGTCCTCTATCCAATGGTCTCTTCCATTTCTTTCTATCAAGAAGTCGTCCAGGGCCCCCTTATTTCTTCCCCAACCACCCTCTCAAGGGGGCATACCCTATCACTTTCTTCCATCCATTTGAGGCAGGCACTGGGGCATCCCTCTCCTTCTCTTTCAGGATGGGGCATCAATCCCTATCACTTTCTTCATCCCTGACATTTTAATTTTCTTCGAAACATTGTTATTTTAACAATATTTCGAAGAGGGGCAAAATGTAGACACCCAAATTTGATCACTCCCATATAATCAAATTTACCTCTTTATTCATCAATTTTGTCAATATTAATTTATTTAATTAATATTGTGCTTCTCACATAAGACTCTTAAAGTATTTAATTTAATAATTAAACACTTTATCCGGTGCCTTTATCTTCTCTAAATTAAATAAATACACCAATTTATTTAATTTAGTCATCCTAATCTATTGAATTAAAATCAATTTAAAATTTTTCTTTTCTCTCTCCTTGTCACATCCTCCATAATCCATCTCTAATGTGAATTAATTTAATTAATTCATATTTAGGGTGTGCATCCTCTTAATCAAGGATTAATGTTACATCCTCCTACATGTGCCACTTGTCTTTAATCTTTCATTAATTATCATAATCAAGTATTTGCACAACTTTAATCAAAGTCATTAACCTTTTTTAGCACCACTTTTTAGTCAATCTTTCCATTTTTCCTTTGTAGATGTTGACTTTCTTTCCCATGAGAATTTTTAATTCTCATTTATTCATCCTATGTCTTTCTCCTCCCCATGTGAATTTTTAATTCACATTTTATCTTTCCAAGGCTTCTAGAATGTTTGACATGTCACCTCATGCACATGTGACCAATTCCCACCTTTTTGTAGACCCTCTCTTATCCTTTAGACTCTCCTAAGAATGTGAATTTTTAATTCACATTTATTTCTCCAACCACCTCTCCTTTTCCCATGGAGATTTTTGAGGAATTCCAAAATTCATCAAATGTCCCTTTCACTTTCACTTGGGGACAAGAAATTTCTTTTTGAGGAGATCTTCTCACTCCCCAAGGTACTTGGAAGGCACTTGTCCTTCCTCCACCTCATGTACCTTTTGGCCACCTCACTTGCACCTCATCTCCTCTTAGCCACTTCACCATCCACATGTCAAAATGTGAGGGCTTGTGAGTTCTCAACCCACCATAGCCCTTCATCTTGACCTTGTTGGATGAATCTCAACCATTGAATTCTCTAGAGAATTCAAATTCTTCTATAAATCCCCCCTCCTCAAGGGCATTTTGAACACTTAGCCATTTTGCAACTAAATGCTGCCATTTTATGCACTCATCTAGTCTTCAATTTCACCCATTTTTATTTGCATCCAAGCATATAGTTAAGCTTTGCATTTATCCATATCAAGAGCCATCAAGGAGCATACAAATCAATCCAAATCAAGGGCCAACCAAGGAGTTTGAGCTGCAAAAGGGAGGTATAATCACTTGTCTTCATTTAACACTTTCCTCTTTGCATTTTACTAATTTCTTAGGCTAATCTTGAGGTGTTTCATTATGTTTTCCATTGCATTTTAGTTGCTTAGAATAGGTTAAATATTTTGATATCACAGTTACAATGTTTTTTTACCATGGATAGTGCGATTGCTTGGAATGTAGATTGTATGGGACTTAATCTATCTTGTTATTGAAAGAATCTCAGTCACAGTTGTTCATTTAATTACTTATGGTATTTATGCCATAAAATACTTGTATGATCTGTTATTAGACTAAAACCCCTTAAATGAGGGACTAATATCTACTATTTTTACACATGAATGATGTATTAGAAAGGCAGGTAATCTATTTTCAGTTCAGAATACCATTGGTGCCAAACAATGTTGTCTAAATTCACTTACTTTATCTTCAATTGTGTAATCATGAATGCACAAGCTAAAACAAAATCAATTTTTAAATGACCAACCAATTTGATATCATTTTCTCCCTAATTAACCTTCCACACCTCTTGGGCGTACCAAATTGATAAATATTTGAAATATATTTATATAATAATTTTATTTATAGATATTAATAATAAATCAATTATTATATATTATTTATTAATATATATAAATATAATAAATATATATAAAATAAGAAAACGATAATATTTTATATATTATATATTATTTATTTATTATTATTGTATATTATTATATATTTATATATAACATATTATTTATTCTAATATATTATGGATTATATTATTCATATTATATTAAAGTAGTTAGTACAATAATATGATTTATTAGTCTCAACTATCATACATAATATGTTGTTTTGTATTTAATTAATTACATTTGTTTAATTAGCTTATATTTGGTGAACCTTTCTACCATACACAAACTATTTTTTTTAGAATTTCTTACTCATATCATAGTTTTGTTAATTAGTTATTAATAAGTTGGTTTTGAACCAATTAAAAACTTTTAAAAATATCATTTTTAAATAAAATTTAATATTTGTAAATTGATGGTAAGCTATTATTTTGACATTTTTTAATCAATTTTTACTCCAGTTTAACTATTATTTTGATTTTTTTTTTTTTACTATTATGTAAGAATATGATGGTTTAATGTAAATATATTTATAAGAGAATAAATGAAACAATACACATGAATTAAAATGTGGAAAACTCTATGATAAAAAAACCCACAAAGTGTAATTCAATATAAAAAATTACCCTCTCCTTTCCACAAATGCCTCACAACTTACCTTCTTTACTATCAGTTTAATCGCAATGGATATTTAGTTTTATTCCATACAACTCCCTTAAATATAAGGATTAAATACATTTCATTTACATGTATAAATTTGTTACAATCCTTTATGAAATAGTGTATGATATTTAATTAATAAATTAATTATTAATCATTTCAAGATGTTTTCTTAATAGAAAAAATTTAGGAGAAAATATAATATAGAAAGAAAATATCAGTAATGAATAAATTAGAAAAACTAAGTGTAATATATAATGTTGAAAATATTAAAGAAATTTAACAATTTTTCATTAATTTGGATTTTTTATTAATAAAAAAAATAAGAGCTAAAATTAATATAATAATACAAATTTTGAAAAATAAAAAATAATTTTACAACAAGAAATTAATAAATTTTATAAATACCAATCTTTACATTACAATAATACACTACCTTATAAACTTAATAATAAACTTATAGATAATCAACTAGACTCTACCATTTTGCCAATATTAACCTTCACAATATAACATAAATTTGCAATGTAAAATTAATATAAATTTGACATTAAAATTTTTAAAAAATACAAGAAAATATAAGAGGAAGAATGTTATAAGAATATTGTTAATTCATATTAAAATAATGAGATTATAATATAGAGATATTAAGTTTAAAAACTCTAAATGGTCTTATACATAAAATAATAGACTAAAAAAATAAAAATAAAAATGAGGGATGAATAGAGATAAGAGCAAAATAAATATGAAACAATTGTCATTTGCAAAATAAAAAAGTGTTGTAAATTAGTGAAATATATAGAATAAAAAATGATTAAACATGGAATTGTTTTTATGTGAAAATATAAAAAAGTATATTACATTAATAAAAATATCATTTAATTAAAAAAATAGATGTGTAAAAATAATGATAAAATTCATATATTTATATTATTTCTTATTTAATTTTTTGTTTATTTTTAGAGACTGTTTTTGGTAGTCATTCTTTTGTTTCTATATATTTATTTATGGAACATAACAAAATTTTACTACAAAGGCATTCACATTTAAACAGAAAACTAATTGTTGACATTTAAACACAAAGCTAATTGACTTTATTTTATTGCATTCTTTTTTATATTTTAGCATTTATTATTTCAAAACACACATATCTACTACAATTAGCTATTGATTTAATCTAATTTAATGTGTACTTATTTATATGCATCTTATTGGATTAATCTAGATTAAACTTAAAGGGAAGTTTTTGTCATAACTTTGATTTATCATCTATTTTATTTTTTAAAATTCATATGATGATGAGCATATAGATAAATTCATAAAATTATTAATTATATTTTTGATGTTATAAAAATATCTTAAAATTTACTTTTTCTACAAATCTATGAGCTGAAATACTTGAGATTTTATTACAGAAGTCATTGATAAGCACGCTTAATAATATTTGGTATGGTATAATTATTTTAGTGGTATGATTATTTTATTTTGAAGAAATATTTTTATTGAGAGCTATTATTTCAAACTATGATTTGAGTTGCCCTAAGTTAATATTTCCATAAATAGTTTATCAATTAACCAATAAATACAATAATATGATTTATTAGTCTCAACTATTATTACATAATATATGTTGACTTGTATTTAATTAATTACATTTATTTAATTAGCTTATATTTGGTGAACCTCTCTAACCTTACACAATCTAATTTATTTTTAATATTTCTTATCCATATTAGGGTTTTCCATATCAACATATTTATGATATATACATCTTACTTTTAGATGGAAAACTCTTTAAAAAATCAATTTGTTTCATAACTATTACATTGTTACTAAATCTTTTACAATGATTTTAAACTTTATTTAATATCTTTTTCACCCACCTTTTGAGAATCATATTAAGATTTAATTTTAGATCTAATAATATACCACTAACATTTTTACATTTATAATCTAAATCTAAAATATAATATAATATAATATATAGATAAATAATATATAATAATTGTTTTATTATAATCTTAATGAACAAATTTTATATAAAACAACATTTCAAATATATATCAATTGTTTTAATGCAATAGACTTACTTAAATTTGTTTTATTAATTTATTACGTTATTTAATCATCTTAAACATTTTTATATAAATTAAAAAAAAAAAATTAGCATAAATCTAATACAATAATCTCGAGCTCCCTTTTGTAAAATATAGGAGCACGGAACCAGTGAAAGGTACAATATTTGATGCATTTAATGCAGGCACGGGAGCAGTGAATGGTACAAGTCCAGTGGTGACAGTGCGCAGTAGTAACGTGCTGAAACAGAAAATGAGAACGGAAGGGATTAATAAAAAATCCCAAGTAAAAGAGGAATAAAAACACAATTAGGAATAAATATGTGAAAGATGAAAATAAATGAAAAATTAGAAACTAAAAGAAAAAGAAAGAAATTAACTTAAAGAGAGAAATTTAAAAAAAAGCATATATCACTATACATAATAAGCCTATAAATAAAACCATTGTGCATAAAAAAAATTATAAACACTAATGGAAATCAATGAGAAAATGAAAATAAATTACAATAATGAGAACATAGAATTATATGGCGAGGGCGTTTGAGCTTTGAGCCGAGCTAGGGCACTCGAGCCCTAGCCCGTGTTTGCTTCCTATTTGCTATGTGCGCTGAAGGGTGGGTTCTTGGTGACGTTTGGGGATGGAGCTGCATTCTTCCTATTTTTTCTTCCCGCGAAGGCCGCTTCCTATTCTTCGGCGGTGTTTCCTTCTTGCACAGGGGTCTCTCTTCCCTGTCTCCTGTGGTCTCGTGCGCAGGGCTACGACAGTGGTGTGGGGTCGGGCCTGCAATGGGTGGAGGTGGTGTGTTGGAGGGTTGTAGGGGTCTCGTGTGCTGGGTTGCCCCATTCTATGGGCTGCGTAGGTGTTCCTTTCGGGGGTGGGGTTTAGCTTTTACGTTGCCCCTCTCTTGTCTTGTGTGGAGTCCGATTGGTGAGTGGGGTTGTTGTCCCCACTCCCAGCCGTGGAGCTTTGGGTTGTGTGCCCATCTTGGGCCCTTCCTTTTTAATGGCTCTTGGTGAATCGTCGGGGGTTTTTCCCTCAATGGGTTATCGCTCGGCAGTTGGTGCCAAGTCATCTTCTCAGGATGCGAAGATTTTTGAAAATAATTTATTTTCTCTTGATTCAAGAGCTGGTAGAATGGGACCGTCTGGTGGGTCACGCATTAAGAAGATCAATGGGTGCCTGGAACATTGTAAAGAGAGGCCGAAGCTGGTTATCCCACTAGAGATGATTGCAGAAGACATTAATTATTACTCGGGTCACTCTTTACTGTGCAAGTTTATGGGGATGCGTATCTCGTTCCAATTCCTAGAGTCATGGGCCCAATGGACCTGGATGCGGGAGGGTGAGATGGAGCTCATGTTGTTGGCAAATAACTATTTCATGGTATTAGTATGCAAGATTTTTGGAATAAACTGTGTGTAATTTTTATATCATCAACGTTTCGGATCATCCTCCATGATCTCTAATGCTGATCATCCTGATGATGGATCATGGAGTATGATCCGAAACGTTGATGATATAAAAATTACACACAGTTTATTCCAAAAATCTTGCATAATAATATCATGGACTGTGGAAACAAAATGTTATTTATTTCATGGTAACTTTTAACTGCATGGCGGATCGTATTAGGGTCTTTGAAGGAGGCCCTTATTTTTATAACCAGATCGGGTTATTTATTAAACCTTGGCATGCAGGGTTTGATCCTTCTGAGGAGATTCCAACTTGCGTTCCGATGTGGGTTTGGCTCCCTCATTTTCCTGTGGAGTGCTGGCGGGATGATGTTCTGCACTTGTTGGCCTTGATGCTTGGTAAGCCGGTTGGCTTTGCACAACAGACTTAGGTTAAAAAGGTGATGACTTTTGCTCGTATTTGTGTTGAAATTGATTTAAGTAAGCCATTACCAGATTCTGTGGATATGTGTGCGGGTCCTTATTCGTGGTTGCAACAACTAGATTATGAGACTCTTCCTTTTCGCTGTCGTCTTTGTCATGAATATGGTCACCTGCTTTGACGATGTCCAAGGGCTAGGCCTTCAAAACCCCAGTCTTCTCAGCTCCCTCGTAACCCCCCTAGGGTTGACAAGGGGAAGGATCCCATTCGGGGTGAAGTGGTTGGTGTTGATGGTTATGTTCCTGTCAAGACTCATCACAGGAACCGGGGTCAAAAGAGGACTTTGATGGAAAGACATGATGAAGACACCTTCAATAGATTTGAGATTTTAGATGATCTTAGCCAACAAGAAATGAACTCGGGCTTGGTGAATCTGAATCAAGAGGTGGTGGTTTCTGAGCAGGAGGGTCTTTTTTCTGAAGCTACTCAGGTTATGCAGGATGCAGGTGCTTTGCAAATGGAAACTGACCTTCAGATGGAGGTTAGATTGGAGTTGGTTCCTTCGATTGCAGGGAAGAAGGGTGTGGGGGATGGTTCCTCTTTGGTGGGGAAAGCAGGTTTTGAATTGATTAAGAATAACAAGTCTCCTTTTTAGTTGGGTCTCCTTCAAAAGGACCCAAAAAAAGGGGTGGGGGAGAAATCCTGCAAGCTTGGTAGAAAAAAGGATTTGGAAAGGATTAAATTAACTAGGGGGGCATTGGTGGAGTCAGGGTCCGTTAAGACCCTAGATTCTCATTTCTCATGTCCCTTGAAATGATTGTTTTGTCTTGGAATGTAAGGGGCTTGAACAGTGGCCCTAGACAAAAAGTTGTTTGCGCTTTGATTAGGAGTCATTCTCCTGATGTTCTTTTCCTTCAAGAGACTAAGTTATCAGTTGAGTGTATGTTGGGTTTGATGCCTAAGCTATGGGGAAATGGCGAGTACCAATGCATTGGGGCTCTTGGAGTGGCTGGAGGAGTGGCTTGTCTTTGGAACCCTCACAAGATTCACCCTCTTTAGTGGATGTCTTTTAAGTCTTCGTTATCTATGAGTGTCTCTTGTTTGGAGACTGGGGAGTCTATACTCTTCTCTAACATCTATGCACCTATTGAGATTCAGGGTAAGCAACTTCTGTGGTCCCATATCAAGTTTGTTTGTGGCATGGTGCCTTACCTTCCTTGGATTGTGGCTGGAGATTTTAATGCCATTTCTGAGCTCGCTGAGAAGCGGGGTGGTATTGCCAGATTGGAGGCTTCTGCGCTGCTTCTGCATGATAATATTGCGGCTTTAAATCTTGTTGACATCAAGCCCATCAATGGTCAGTTTACATGGAACAATCGAAGGGTTGGGGAGAGTTGCATTGCAGAGTGTCTGGATCATTTTCTAGTTTCTTGTTTCTGGGTTGGCGGTCGGTGGTCCACTAGCTCTAAAATTCAGGATTGGAGGGGCTCAGATCATTGCCCTATCAAACTCTCCATTAGTTCTGCTCAGGTGCCCCTGTCTCCTTTCAAGTTTCAGCTTATGTGGTTGTGTGACTCCTCTTTGCATGGCCATGTCACTGATTGGTGGAGGTATGGTAGACCTACTTATGGTACGACAATGTATACTTTTTCTAAGTTATTGCAATTTGTGAAATACCAGCTTAAACGTTGGAACCATTGGTGCTTTGGAAACATTTTCCATGAGAAGAGTGCTGCTCAGGATGGGTTGGATAGTATTATGAGGGTGATCAAGGAGGATGGGGTAACTGAAGATTTGCTTCAGGAAGAGGCTAGGGCTTTGAAGGCGCTGGAGGAGTGTGAGCTGCGGGAGGAAGTTTTTTGGAAACAAAAAGCTCAGATCAAGTGGCTACAGGAGGGTGATAAGAATACTACTTTCTTCTTCAATTCAGTGAAATCCAGGAGACATTGCAATTCTATCTCGGTTTTGGTGAATGACAGGGGGGAGAATCTTTCCTCTTTTCAAGAAATCTCGAGTGAGGTTGTGCAGTTTTTTGCTTCTTTATTCAGGGAAGACTTACAGGAGGGGTCGCCTGAGGAAGCTCAGGTTCTTTCCTGTATCCCACCTGTGGTTTCTAGGGAGATGCAGGTGCATCTTATGGGTGACATTTCTTTGGAAGAGTTGGAGGGGATTGTGTTCCAGATGAAGAAGGGGAAAGCTCCTAGCCCTGATGGCTTCCCCATTGATTTTTTTCAGGAATTCTGGGATATCATCAAGAGGGACTTATTGGCCGTTGTTCAAGAGTCTCAGAAAAATAAGCAGATGTTGCGTGCTCTAAATTCTACTTTCCTTGCTCTCATCCCCAAGTGTGAAGGGGTGGATAAGTTAACTCAATTTCGCCCTATTTCCTTGTACAATGTGATTTATAAAATTATATCTAAGTTGATTGCTGACAAGTTGAAAAAGTGGCTTACTGTGTTTATCTCTGAGGAGCAGAGTGGTTTTGTGGCAAGAAGGAAAATTCTGGATGGGGTGGTTATTGCAACTGAGACCATTCACTCTATGGCTATCTCTAAAGATAAGGCGATGTTCATTAAGCTAGATATGGCTAAGGCTTATGATAGAGTTCGGTGGTCCTTCCTTTGGAAGGTGTTTGGTGCTTTTGGGTTTGGGGAAGACTGGATTCAATGGGTTATGAGTTGTGTTACCTCGACCTCGTTCTCTGTTCTTATCAATGGTGAGCATTCTGAGCTCTTCGGTGCCTCTCGCGGTTTGCGTCAGGGAGACCCCCTCTTGCCTTATTTATTTCTTCTCCTTGCTGAAGGTCTTGGACATTTGTTGAGAAGGAATGTGGAGTTGGATCTCATTCAGGGTTGGAGGTGGGGAGGGGATTTGCCTCTGCAGTCTCATTTACAGTTTGTGGATGACACTGCGCTAATGGGTATGGCTAATATTAGAGAAGCTTCAAATCTACGTAGGGTGTTGGATGTTTATCTTGCTACTTCAGGACAGCTGATTAATGAGGATAAGTCCTCCATATTCTTCTTCAACACTTTGGAGCCCATTCAGAGGCGGATAGCACATATCTTAAGATTTCAGATTGGTGCTCTCCCTTTGACCTACCTTGGTATTCCTATTTCAGTGGGAAGGCTGCTCATTGATAAATTTCGTGTGAGAGTGAATCATTGGACGCACATGTGGCTATCTTTTGCTAGTTGTGTTCAGTTACTCAAGTCTGTGGTGCAGGCTCTCCCCATTTATCGTTGCATGATCCAGGTGGCTCCTATGGGTTTTGTTAAGGAATTAAACTCCTTAGCAAGACAGTTTTTATGGGTTGGTAGTTTGATATCATCTAAATGGAGTCTTGTCAGATGGGATGTTGTTTGTAGCCCAAAGCAGATGGGTGGTCTTGGATTAAGGCAGTCTGTTGTGTCTGGGGTGGCGTTGGCTGCTAAATTGTATTGGAGGTGGTGTGTGGAACAAGATCAGATATGGGCTCGAATTTTATCCCATAAGTATTTCCTCAGGACTCCTCAGATGGATATTCCTCACTATCCCCTTGTGGGGAAAGGTTTGGTGATTTGGGGCACGCTCAAAAAAGGGGTTGCGCTCATCAAGGAGGGCTTATTTTGGATTTGCAAAAGAGGGGCGGAGGCACATTTTTGGACTGACTCTTGGGATGGTTTCCCTCCCATTGTTTCTCAGTTTCCTAATTTGTTAACTCTGTGTTAGAGGTTCCTAGAGGCTAGTTGGTCGAGGGTGAGTGACTTTAAGTCCTTTTGTCTCATGGTCAACTGAAGGAGGCGAGATGGAAGAACCCTGAGGAGTGGCCTGCTGTTGGTATGGAGGAAGAGTTTGTTGTGCTTCAGAATATCCTTACCAGTCGTTGGTGTAGTTCCCTCTCAGATGGGGATGTTTTGGCCTGGTCTCCCAATCCTAAGGGTGTCTATATTGTCTCTTCGGGATATCAGGGGTTATTATCCCAGAGGTTGGATACTGTGGAGGTTCACTGGTGGAAGAATGTGTGGAACAAGTTCTCCTGGCCAAAGTCCAATTGCTTTATTTGGACCTTGGCGTGGAATAGACGTTTGACTTGGGATAATATTAGGAAGAGGGGGTTCCAGGGCCCTTCTATCTATGTTTTGTGTGGAGCTGGGGAGGAGGATTCTTCTCACTTGTTTTTCCGCTGTCCCTTTGCTGTGCATCTTTGGCATTCTTGTTGGGGTGTCTGGAAAATCCCTTGTGTTCATGCCTCTTCCCTGGTGGATTTTTGGAGTAGTCTGGGTAGACCTCCTACTTCGGCTTCCTTTTTGCAAGTTGTTTGGTATGTTGGACCTACTTTCATGCTATGGCAGATATGGTTGGAAAAGAACCATCGTATTTTCTGGGGTGAAAAGTTGTTAGTCCAGCAAATTTGGCAAAGAATTTTAGGCTTGATTCAGGAAACTATAGAGGCTAAGTGTGATGTGGAGTTCCCTTTGGAGAGACGAGATGCTGAGATGGTGGATAGACTGGGGATTCAGGGTTTGTCTATGGCATCTGCTTGTGTTAGGAGAGGCAGGAGGGTGAGAAAGAAAGTTCAGAGGAGGGGAAGATGTTTACCCCCTCTAGTTGGCATTTTGAAGATTAATACTGATGGTTCCTCACGAGGCAACCCTGGGCTTGCTAGGATTGGTGGTGTTGGTAGGGATTGTTCTGGCTCAGTGATTTTCTTCTTTGTTGTTCATGAAGGGATGCAGAACGTCAACCTTATGGAAGGTTTGGTGATCCTCTACGCTTTGGAAAGGGCTTATGCTTTGGGGTGGCGCAAGGTGATCTATGAATCTAATTCACAGGTTTTGGTTAATTTAATCAATGATCGGAAAGTTTCTGATGTTAGTTGGCAGCTGGCTAGGATGGTTCAACAGGTTCTTCAAATTAGCTCTTTGATGGAATTGGTGTCTTTCGTCCATATTCTGCGGGAGTGGAATAGGGCTGCCGATTGTTTGGCCAAGTGGGCCTCTGAGCATTTAGATGGTCAGAAGGTTGAGGAGTGGGAGCAGGTTTCCCCTGAGTGACGTCATGATTTGGAGGGGATTCTTGCTGAAGATGTAACTGATTATGATCTGGGTTGACGTGGCTCTGGCTTTGTTTGGCCATTTCTTGTTGGCTTCTGGGGCTATTTCCCTTTTGTTTTGTAATGCTCTTTCTTGATATTCAATAATTTTTTTACCCCTTTTATTTAAAATAAAAATAAAAATAAGCATAAATATGTAAAGGTAAAGAATAAGAATAAAAGATGATGAAAATTAAAATAAATAGATAAATGAGTGTCTATATATAGTAAATATATGTTAAAAATACAATTAAGCTCTAACTAAATACCTATTAATATGAATAAGAATATATATATATATATATACACCAATAAATTTTCATAGATATACATAAATACAAACAAAACACCAAAAATATATATATAAACAAGTTCAAAGATACGTAAAAACTATGAATAATAATGATATTGTTTTTCTCGTTATCATTATCGTTAAGTTTTAATTAATTATGAATCTTCTCGTTATCGTTATTTTCCATTACAATATTATTGGGATGCTTGATTTCTCCTGATTCCAAATGCTATCAATAATTTTCCTGATTTCTATGGTTGTCCATCATATGTTTTTATTTGTTCTTCAGTTGATAAACTTTGTATCTCCTATACCCACACCTACTGTATATAGAGAGAGGAATATATACTAACACTTGCATCTAGAGGAGGTTCAAGGATTGCGTCGATAGAAAACTATATGTATGTTAATATGTTAAAGAGTATGTGTTTGTGCATGGATGTGTTGCAAATTCTAGTTGCATGTGGCTAGATTAAAAAAGTAATAATAACTGCTAAATAATGGAATGAAATAAATTTAGACAATTCTAGATTTTTTCTTTAAAGAAATTAAGCATTATCTAATTATGAGATATTTGCTTTCAGATTTAAAACATAAACCAATGCAAATGAAAAAAGAAAGTTGTCATCAAATTGACAAAAAATACTGCAAATGGAAATAGAATGTTCCCATCCTGTTGTCAAATAAATATTTATCTAGCTTTTATGTGATAAGAGAGAAAAGAAACCAACATTTGACTGTGTTATCCCCCAATTTGAGATTTGAAAATTTCAAAAATTTCCCCTTTCAAAATTTCATTTATGCCTATATTGGCTGAGCACAATCGTCTGATTGAGGCCTATGAGTTATTTATATTCTAGATTGACTTGTCAAATGAGGACAACAAGATATTTCTTGATAAAAGAGGTAAGCTTCATTGCAAAATTGGTAAAATAGTTGATATCTTGGAAAAATCAATACAATGAGGTTAAAATTCAAGTTTCAGAATGTTGAAGCTTAAAAGATTTATGGGTTTTGCTCAGAAGGACCCAATCCTTTTGTTGTTCATATTTCACCAAAAACAGAGCTATTATGAGGAAGTTACGAGGTTTTATGTCTCCATCTTAAAGTATGTTTTTCAGAGGTTTCCAAATTATTTGTGATGTCAGATTTTGCTATGACAATTATCAAGTTTAAGAGAAATATAAATCTATGGGGGTCCCACCAATTCTCAAGGTCTACAAGTAGCCTTGTTGGGAGCAAGAAAGACTCTTGAATCTCACATAATAAAAGTTCAAAAGTTCTTGGAAAGAGCGATTACTCGATCCTCTCTATAGTTGGATGATTGGAGAGTTCTAAAACTGCAAAAGAGCCCAACACTATGGTTTAAAAGGTTTTGAAACTTCAAACATCCCTGACTCTCGTCATTGTTAGAGGTTTTGTAAATTTTGGAACTCTCGACACTTTTGGTTTTAAAGTTCTAAAATGTGCTGATAGCCCGATAAGCTTGGGCATTCATTTAGGGTTTGACCGTTGATCTTCTTGTCACAAGAACTAGATGCTATTGAAGGATAGTAAATCATGCTTGATACAACGACGTTGTGCATGTCAAATATCTGGGACAACATCGAAGCATTAATAAATTGAAGGTCCTATCAAATATTGTGATTGAATAGATGTCCAACCAAGGTTAAAACAAACACTACTAAAACAATGAATATGGCAGTCTCGATCTTCAAAGAACAGGTTCTTCTATTTCAGATGAAGTTGTTAGCATGGAACACATGGAATCTTGGCACAATGCGTTTGTAGGAATTTACTCAGAACAAAGGGATATAAATGATTACCATCTCTGTTTGAGAATTTGATAGTAGCGAACATTCAGATAGAAGCTTTAAAATGCTAATTGAGTCTATTGGTCAACATGAGATATTTGATCATGAAAGGGACATAAAAGATCCAGAGCATCCTTATTCTCTTGAATGACTTAAAGTGATATTAGAAGATGCAATTGAGGTTGATAATGAACAAAACCATGTTACGATTATGTTTACTCCTACAGTTGAATATTGCAGTATGGAAACAGTCATTGGACTTCACTTGCGTACGAAACTCATGCATTGCTTACCCTCTCGATTCAAGGGATGCAGAGAGGCATCAAATTTCTTAGTTCGCAGGGGAGTTATGCTTAAGGTAGCATGCCATTTTACAAAGGATATGCTAATTCACCTTTAAGACCTCTTCAATGTACCCATTGCACACTTAAGGAGACAAACATGTAGAGAGAGAAAGAGAAAGGAAGAGAAAAGGGAGAGGGAGATAAAGATAAGATATAGATAGGTGGAGAGAGAAAATATAGGAGAGCAAGAGAGGGGGAACAAAATGAGGCAAAGGAGGAGCAAATAGATGAAGATAGAGATAAAGGGATAAAAAGAGGGATAGGGAGAAACAAAGAGAAGAGAGAAAAAAAGATAGAGATAGAGATAGAGATAGAGATAGAGAGAAAAAGAGAGATAAATAGAAACAAAGAGATAAAGAGGGAGACAAAGAGATATAGAGAGATGGTTAGAGATATAAAGGAATAAAGAGGGACATAGAAAGAGGCTTAATAGTGAGGGAGATAGAGAAAAATAGATGAAAGAAAAGAGAAAGAGATAAAAGGAGAGAGACATAGATAGAGATAGTCACATAAAGAGATAAGGAGATAAAGATAAATAGAGGGAAGAAAAGATATATATATAGATAGATAGAGAGAGAGAGAGAGGGAGAAAAATAGATAGAGAGAGGTAGAGAGATAGAGAGATAAAAATGAATAGATATAGATATAGGGAGGGTGATTGATATATCTCTCCCTATCGCTCTCTATATCTCTATATCTCCCATTATCTATGTCACTCCCTCTCCCCCTCTCTATCTATAGAGATATCTCTCCCTCTCCCCCCTCTCTCTCTCATTTACTCTATCTCTCCTAATCTATATCTCTATCTCTATTTCTCTCTTTATCTCCCTCTCACTCCTCTCTCTATCTCTTTCTATCCATATCTTTTTCTACCTCTTTCACCATCTCTCTATCTCTTTCACTATCTCTCTCTATCTCTCTATATCACCCCTTTCTATGTCTCTCCCTCTATATTTATTGAGCTATCTCTCCATCTCTATTTACCTATCTATAATTCTCTCTATTTGTCTATCTCTTTGTCTTTCCCTCCCTATCCTCCTCTGTATCTACTTATATATCTATCTCTCTATCACTCGATCTCACCATATATATCTCTTTATCTCTCCAACTATATCTCTTTTTCTATAGCTCAATAAATATAGAGGGAAAGGGAGAGAAATAGAAATGGGGTGATATAGAAAGATAGAGGGGGATAGTGGAAAAGATAGAGAGATGGTGAAAGAGGTAGAAAAAGATATGGATAGAAAGAGATAGAGAGAGGAGTGAGAGGAAGATAAAGAGAGAAATAGAGATAGAGATATAGATTAGGAGAGATAGAGTGAATGAGAGAGAGGGGGGAGAGGGAGTGACATAGATAATGGGAGATACAAAGAGTTAGAGAGTGATAGGGAGAGATATATCAATCACTCTCCCTATATCTATATCTATTCATTTTTATCTCTCTATCTCTCTACCTCTCTCTATCTCTTTGTCTCCCTCTCTATATGTATGTTTCTCTCTCTCTCTCTCTCTCTTTCTCTCTCTCTATATATATATCTTTTATTCCCTCTATTTCTCTTTATCTCCTTATCTCTTTATGTGACTATCTCTATCTATGTCTCTCTCCTTTTCTCTCTTTCTCTTTTCCTTCATCTATTTTTCTCTATCTCCCTCACTATTAAGACTTTTTATGTGTCCCTCTTTATTCCTCTATATCTCTACCTATCTCTCTATATCTCTTTGTCTCCCTCTTTATCTCTTTGTTTCTATTTATCTCTCTTTTTCTCTCTATCTTTTTTTCTCTCTTCTCTTTTTTTCTCCCTATCCCTCTTTTTATCCCTTTATCTCTATCTTCATCTATTTTCTCCTCCTTTGTCTCATTTTATTCCCTCTCTCTTGCTCTCGTATATTTTATCTCTCCACCTATCTATATCTTATCTCTATCTCCCTCTCCTTTTTCTCTTTCTTTCTCTTTGTCTCTCTATATGTTTGTCTCCTTGAGTATGCAATGGGTACATTGAAGAGGTCTTAAAGGTGAATTATCATATCCTTGATCAAATGGAATGCTACCTTGAGCATAACTCCCCAAGGTTACATACCATCCTTGGATTGTTGAAATGAAAAAACCAGTCATAAGTTGCTTTCTCTTTTCTCTCTTATCACATAAAAGCTAGATACATATTGATTTGACAACTGGATGGGAACATTCTATTTCCATTTGCAGTATTTTTTGTCAATTTGATGAAAACTTTCTTTTTTCATTTGTATTGGTTTATGTTTTAAATCTGAATGCAAATATCTCATAATCAGATTTACTGCTTAATTTCTTTAAAGAAAAATATAGATTTGTCTAAATTTATTTCATTCCATTATTTAGCACTTATTATTAATTTTTTAATCTAGCCACATGCAACTAGAATTTGCAACAGATCCATGCGCAAACACATACTCTCTAACATATTAACATACATATAGTTTTTTATCGATGTAATCCTTGAACCTCCTTTAGGTGCAAGTGTTAGTATATATTGCTCTCTCTATATAGAATTGTCTCTCCCTCCATCTCTCTTTCTCTTTCCTAATCTCTCCATAGATCAATTAAACTACCAATTTTTTTATATATTAATTTAATTTGTTCTATATAAGAATATATTAATCATTAATTATAATAATTTCATATTTATATTTAATAATTTTTATTATAGAATATAATATATATAATAATATAACCTATAATCACTAATATATATAATAATAAATATAATTATATTATATAATTTAATTTGTATTACTATTATATTAAATATATATAATACATTAATGATATTTATATTATATTTATATATTAATTTTTTTGTATTAATAGCTAAATTTGCTAATTTTAATTAAATAATGTTGATTATTCAATTAATTGATCAATTTGAAGCGATTTTAGAAGAAACGGTGTTAGTTGATCAGAATTAGATGCATAGTATCAATCAGGACATTTTATGTGTCTACATTTTCCCCCTCTTTGAAGCGAAGTACTTGTTGTGTCAGTTCAAAGAATATCATTGCCATGATCAAAATTTAATAATTTCCTAATTTTTTCGAATGACTCATTGCTGCCCCAATAGAAGGAATTACACTTCTATACTGCCCCCTTGAGAGATTAGGACAAAAATTTGATTTTAGGGTTGATCTCATGACAAAGATTCAAGATTAGTTCAGATAAAAAGGACTAGAAAGCTTAGATGTTTGATGTAGACAGATTTGATGATGTATAGACAATCATCGGCCATGGGTAGCCCCATGTATATTTGTATTTGGCACGTGGATAGAATTGTTAGTAAAGATAGAAGAATGAGAAGAATAAGATGAATATAAGTAGAAGAATAAGATGGATGAACCCTTGATTCTAAGAAGATGCAAAAGTCCAACAAGTCCATGAATCGTTGAGACTTTATTAGATATGGTGATGAGTGATGATGATTTGCTTATTTAGGGATTGGGACATGAATGGCACGAATTTCCTTATGTTTGATAACAAACATAGATACGATGCATCAAGGTATAGAAAACCAGTCCATGGTGTTGTATCTAGTGAAATGGACTTTGATTTGATAAACAAATAAGAGTATTTTGTTCACACCTGACATACAAAAACCTTGATAGGATGCACTTCAGAAGTTTCAAACATCTCAGACCAAAACACAGAAAGGTATAACCTATCAATGCAATAGTCAACAAGCTACCCAAAACACTTTCCATACATACCTAACAAAAGCAAGAATTCGCCAAGTTATATTACAAGAACGTCCAACAAGCACAACAAATGAAAGATAATGATCAATGCCCCATTCCTTTCTCTCTAAATTATTTTGATATACATCATCGAGAGGTCATTGGAATGAGTGCAATAAGATAAATCAACGAAAATATCAAGTGAAAAAACAAGCCAATGTTCTTCATACCTCTATCCAAGGGGAGGTGTTTTGTTTAGGATAAGTATCCAAAGTGTTTGCCAAAGATAATGCCCATTGTAGGAAGGATGCATCCTAGGACATGTTACTGGATGGTGGAAAGTTGATAGGTTGTTCAAAAGGTTGTTGATATAAGGTTGATTGACATGTTTGTGAATGATCACAAGTTTGATTTTGCATTTAAAAGTTTGTTGTTTCGATTTTGATTGTGTTTTAAGTTTTCTTTTGTTGATTGTTGTGGTTGTTTTTGTTTGTTTTTCCAAAGGATGAAGGTGATGATTTGTTTATTATGGATGAGATAATTGCGGGTGAAAGTGAAATGGGACAGATGGATTTTTTCAAATATTTGGATGTTTTTAATGTTTTTGAAATATTTTGAGGCTGTTTTTTTTTTTTTTTTCTTCAGGGTATTTATTTATTTTTTGTGTTTTTGTGTCTCAAGGGCTCATCAATGATGGAATTGCCTACATTTAAGCTTAGAGATGATGTAGTTCAGACAACCATGCTTTTGGATTTTGATATGATTTGAATGTTTTTGGATCCAAAATCATTTGAGTTCTATTTTTCCAAAATCATTGAGTCCTTAGGGTTTGATCCCTTTAGAGTTATAGCATGTTTCTCACTACCTTATTCTTGGTAAATAAATGTCCATTGTAGGTCAATATTGGGTCAAACATTTCATGCATCCTTCATCATATTTCATAGTTCACTTCACCAAACTTTGCAAATTTTCAAACACACCAACACTTTTTGACTTAGACATTTATCAACCCAAATCCTAACTTAGCTACTTTTGTATGTGAAATGAATCCTTTTCCATGCATTTGGTTAAGTTAGTTATCATATTTGGACTAGTTTATCTTGAATGTCACAAGTCTACCTTAAAGATTCACAAATCCATTAGCATCTTTTATCCCAACATCAAAACATCAAACATAAGTCAAAAGTGTTGTCCTAAAAAATTTGCAAAGATCACTTCCCACATCATCCACCCTTTCATCTCCCATTATCATCATTTCTCCAAAAAGACTTAGAGAATCCCTTCTACCTAGAATTGAGTCAATTGGAGAGTTTAAACATTACAAATATCAACACAACTCTCCCATAGCTGACCCAAAATTTATGGTAAAAACAAGATCACAACACAAGACAATCATGGAGAAAAACAAAGTC
The DNA here is from genome assembly GCA_007258455.2 of Sequoia sempervirens. Taxonomy (NCBI): domain Eukaryota; kingdom Viridiplantae; phylum Streptophyta; class Pinopsida; order Cupressales; family Cupressaceae; genus Sequoia; species Sequoia sempervirens. The sequence continues at coordinate 238,348,420 of VDFB02000013.1, forward strand.
TCATCCACCATCAGTGATACTAACCCTCAAAAATTTGATCCAAAAGGTCATTTTACCCCCGCATAACAAATCCAAGATCTGATAGGACCATATGAGGTAGATGTCACAAACAACCCACTTCAACTTACTAAGGAGGAGATCCTTGAGTATGAACAAAATCATCCCACTTTTCTTGCACGAAATTTGACACTAGGGTTAACCCAATCTATGATTCAACCAACTCCACCCCTTGTGGCAAGTCAACCCTTAGCATCTAGTCTTGCAACTAGACTAGGAACCAACCTTAGTCTCACTTCATGTCTAGGAACAAACACAAATGTGGGTATTCACAACATGACCATTCTATTAACCACCAACCTTCCCCAAAACACAAGTTGGACACCAACATTTGGAAAACCACTTACATTCCATGACGCCATAACAATCTCAACATTTTGAGCACAACCATCTTCATCCATCACCCCAAATACCCCAAGTGTTCCCAATGTTACACAAAATAATGTGAACCAAGTGCCTCAAATAGGACAACAAGGGAAAGATAACACCCTCACACAAGGGCAACCCTTAGCAAGTGGTTCCAACAACCTCATTGACACATCAAAACAAGTGGTTACCCAAGCTACTCAAGTCAATCCACCATCCACATAAAACCCCTCTATCATCGACCTAGATAAAAAAAACACCTTGGTTACGAACCCCATCAACCAAGGAAATACATTGACCACATCCCAACCATAAGGAAATCCACAAAGCATCGATAAAGGAAACTCTTTTAATCAATGGACTCAAGGTCCTAATGTGCCATTTCCATCACAATATCTAATGGCACCATCATCATCTTTCCCCTTGGTCCCCCATGTCATGAAAAATCAAATGGGACCTCAAACTTATATTCCTCCACCTTAATCCATTATCTTACAAGGAATTTTAAACCAAGGGAACCCCCAATCTCTCATCAACAACTCACAACCCACTCAAAACATCAACACCCAAAACTCGTCACATATGTCCCAACAACTAACTGGTCCTACATTGCAAGCACATGCATTAGCTTTGCAGCAAGCACAACAAGCTTATCAATAAGCTATCCAACAACAACAACAACAAGTAGCCTTAGCAACACAATAACAAAAACAAGTATCCCTAGTAGTGCAACAACAAGAAGTAGCCTTAGCAGCACAACAAGCAACCTTAGCAACTCAACAACAACAACAAGCACAACAAGTAGCCTTGGCGGCTCAACAAAAACAAGCCCAAAAATTAGCATTACTAGCTCAACAACAACAAGCCCATCAAGTAGCCTTAGCAACACAACAACAACAACAATAACAAGCCCAACAAGCAGCCCTTGTGGCCCAACAACAACAACAAGGTTTCTACTATAACCCTCAACAAAACATCATCAACCCAAACACGTTACGAACATATATACCTACACTATTATCACCTTATCCTACACCACCATACACAACTTATAACATATCATCATATTAGAATCCCATGTACAACCCATCCACCATTCCACAATATACAACATATGTTCCTCCACCAAACCTAAAATAGGATCTATCATCGCAACTTAAGGAATTATCACAAGAAATGTAGGATCTTTGTTGGAAAATGTTTCTCAATCTTACTGGCATGAAACTCCTGAAAGAGCAAAGTCGGTGTGACATTCTTTCTGTCTAGCCAACTAGCAGCTGTGTAACCTTGTGGAATGCTCAGGTCGCTGAGACCTTGTTGTTGTCTTACTAACTGGAGTTATTGCTGAGACTTTCCTGTCGCTGTGAGTTTTCCTACCTCTCTTTGCCCAGGGAGATATCTTGCCGACGGTTTGGTTCCTATCAGATGTCTTCGGTGAGACTCTTGGCGACAGGTAGCATCAAGGAGAGGTGTGACCTTCGAAGACTCTTAGCGACTGAGGATCTCTCACCAATGGTTTAACTCTTCGGTGTGACCTGACGGCTCATTGGAAGTCATAGCGATTGTTGAAGTCTCACCGAAAGCTATTCATGAGGATGTCTTCGGGGAAACTCTTGGCTGGCAGTTTTGCATTTGGTAAGAACTCTTGCCGATGGATGTGGTTTCACTAATAGGTTGGTGCTTTTGGTATGATCTCTTGCCAATGACTGTTGGTCTCGCTGATTGGTGTAATGACATCAGTAAGACTTAAGGGCTCTATATGACTCATAGCGAATGCGATAGTCTTGCCGATGAGTCTGCTGTGGACTTCGGTGAGAGGTCTTGCCGATCTTGCTGATAGCGATAGTCTGGGTCATGGTCTTGGATATCGGTATGACTCTTGTAGCTCATTATGACCTCTTGCTGATAGTTGTAAGTTATGTCGATAGTGTCAGTGGAGCATTGTAGCATCGGGGAGACATGGCTAGTGTCTCACCGACATGCGATTATGCTTGAACGACTTTTGACCGTCTAAAGATCCTACGTGGTATGTGTTCAACCAATCAGAGGAAGCTGAAGGCGAATCGTTGGCGGTTAGACTATTGTGGTTGTTCCTGTGAGGAAGATGAATAGATCATGAACGACATGGATATACTCTGGAATCGAAGATGATGTTCGGTTCGATGAATAGTTCGATGGATGATCAGTGTGTGTGAATTCAATTCAGAGAGCATTGTAACTGGGATGTTTTGTACAAGGTTGATCATTGAATCTACTGCTGTAAATTGACATCAAAAAGTTAAGTCTGAAATCTATATGTAATTTTGTTTACTGTAATACAAAAAGGATTTTCTTGGTGTGGTGGGTTTTTCTCCTATAAGGGTTTTCCCACGTAAATTTGGTGTTCATCTGTGTATGTTAGTTTCTCTATTTCAGTTATTTCTTTCATAAGTATCTTAATTGGTTTGTAATTGAAAATTTAAAGTCACCTCTACATTCTTCCCTGAGGTTTTGACGTTAGGAGAGTTTGTTCCGCACCTAAGCTTTCCTTACAAGTGGTATCAAAGCCTGGCCAATTGTGTTATCCTTGTGGGTACGTTGGGTTTTTTGTGTCAATTTTGTTTCAGTGGGAGTCTTGTAGAAGTCTGGTAATTTGAATTATAGATTAAGATGGCAAGCACATCTAGAAAGATTGAAATTGAGAAATTCAATGGCAGTAATTTTGAGTTGTGGAAACTCAAAATGGAAGATTTGTTGGTTGATCGTGATCTTTGGCTTGCTGTGTCTGGAATGAAGCCTACAAGCATGAAGTAAGAGGATTGGGACCTTGCAGATAGAAAATCAAAGGGGTTGATAAGAATTTGTTTAGCAGACTCTGTTCTTCTGAATGTTCATGAAGAAAAGACTGCGTCTTCCTTGTGGAAAAGACTAGCAGCTATTTATCAGGGCAAGTCCTTGGTGAATAAATTGTTCTTGAGGAAGAAGTTTTACACTTTGAAAATGCAGGAGGGAGGGTCTGTTGCTAATCATTTGAACACTTTCAACATGCTGATTGCACAGTTAGCATCTGTGGGTGTGAAGATTGATGATGAAGATCATTGTATGCTGTTATTATGTTCTTTTCCAGATTCGTAGGATCACCTGGTGATGGCTATTGGGAGTACGACATCCACTTTTAAGATGGAAGATGTTGTTGCTTCTTTTTTATCAGAAGAGATGAGAAGGAAATCTTCTGAGATGGTGAAGGAGGCTCTTGTTGTTAGAGGCAGATCAAAAGAAAAAGGCAAGAATAAGGACAAGAAGTCCAAATCAAAATCAGAAGGGAGATCAAAGTCTCTTGGCAAGAAGTCCAAGGTGAAGTGCTAGAATTGTGGGCAACCTAGTCATGTCCAAAAGGATTGTAAAGAGGAGAAAAAGAAGAAGAAGAAGAAGAATTCTTCTGACAATGATTCTTCTCAGAGTGATGCAGACACTTTCATTGTAGCCTTGACTACACAGGCATTAGATGATGTCTCGCTGATTGATTCTGGAGCATCTTTCCACATGACATCTTATAGAGATTGGTTCACTAAGTATGAAAAATACAATGGTGGAAGGGTGTATTTGGCAAGCGATTCATCTTTGGAAATAGTTGGCCATGGAAGAGTCAGAATTCAATTCCCTGATGGAAGAGTGAAGGGAATCAATGATGTAATGCATATACCAGGTCTGGCTCAAAATTTACTTTCTGTTAGAAAGCTAAATGATATTGGAGTGCAAGTCACGTTCTCTGGAAATGGCTGCAAGATGACTAGAGGCTCTATGGTGCTAGCAAGGGGTGCTCGTATTGGTACTTTGTATAAGTTGGATGCACATGTTGTGAAATGCAATAGTGTCTCTGTAAAGTCATAGAAAGCTACTCATGGAGAAAAGAAGGTAAAAGATCTTGATAGTGTAAACTCTATGGAAATTAAACTTCTAGTAGAAAAGACTATGCTCTAGCATCATAGGCTTGGCCATATTGGAGAAAAAGGTTTAAAAACCTTGAAGAATAAAAACCTGGTTGAAGGGCTTGATGATTGTAACCTTGAATTTAAATTTTGTGAACATTGTATCTATGGTATACAACACCGTGTTTCATTTTACTCCAGTCCTCACAAATCTTTTGGTTTACTTGATTACATTCATTCTGATGTTTTTGGTCCAGTAAACGTTCCTTCTCTGTCTAAATCAAGATATTATGTATTGTTCATTGATGATTATTCAAGAAGAGCATTTGTTTATTTTTTGAAAAGTAAATTAGAAGTGTTCAGTTTTAAGGAATTTAAAAACCTTGTAGAAAATCAGATTGGAAGAAAAATAAAATGTTTAAGGACTGATAATGGTGGTGAGTTTTGTTCTGATGATTTTGAGAGGTATTGTAAATATCATGGGATTAAAAGACATAAAACTACACCTTACACTCCGCAACAAAATGGAGTTGCAGAAAGGTTCAACAGGACAGTGATGGAAAGAGGACAAAGTATGTTGAGCAGTGCTAGCTTGGAGGAGAAGTTCTGGGCTGAGATAGTTGCTACAACATGTTACTTGATAAACCGTTCTCCTAATTCTACTCATGTTGAGAAAACACCTTTCAAAGCATGGTCTAGAAAGAAGCCCTCTCTGAGACACATTCGAGTCTTTGGCTGTGAGGCATATGCACATGTGCCGAATGAGAAAAGATCTAAATTGGAAAACAAGGCTGTCAAATGTATTTTTATTGGTTATAGTGCTGGCATAAAAGGATATAAGCTTTGGAATCTTGATACAAAGAAGGTTCTATACAGCAGAAGTGTTATCTTTCATGAGCTGAAGCTTTCTACCTTGGATCTGCAGTCAAAGACAAAATCAGAAAACAAAAAGGATGTAGTTGAAATTCCTCCAACACCAGATAAAGAGGAATTGAAAATTCAAAATGTACCTAAAAACTGAGGAGAGCTCAAGCAGTTCTGAGAGTTTTGAAGAAGAAGAACAACCTCAGCCTCAAAAAGTGAGGAGGTCAACTCGTGAAAGAAAGCAACCTGATAGGTATGGGTTTTCCTTGATAGATTCTACTTGTGCTATGCTTTAATTTCTAGCACTGATGAGCCTAGGACTATGAAAGAGGCATTTAGAATGTCTGATTCAAACTCTTGGTTGGAAGCCTTGAATGAAGAAATGGCATCATTAGAAAAGAATGATACTTGGAGTTTGGTGCCCTTACCTGAAGGCAGAAAAGCTGTTGGCTGCAAATGGGTATTTAAAAAGAAAATAGGTCTGCATGGCAGTGTGGAAAAGTATAAGGTGAGGTTGGTTGCGAAGGGTTATTCCCAGGTAGAGGGAATTGATTATGGAGAAATTTTTTCTCTTATAGCTAAGCTGACATCTATCAGATTCCTCTTGTCACTTGCAGCAGTGTATGACTTAGAGGTTGAATAGATGGATGTGAAGACAACATTCCTTCATGGTGACCTTGAAGAAGAGATTTATATGTCCCAGCTTGAGCACTTTGTGGAGAAAGGTAAAGAAAAACTGGTTTGAAAGTTGAAAAAATCTCTGTATGGATTAAAACAATCTCCTAGAATGTGGTACCAAAAGTTTGACACTTTTGTTTTGTCATTGGAATTTGTAAGATCAAAATCCGATCATTGTGTGTATTACAAAGCTGAAAGTGGTCGAGTTCTTATTATTGCTCTCTATGTTAATGATATGTTGTTCATAGGCAATAGTAAGTTAATGATTTCTTATCTTAAGTCTCAGTTGTCTGCAAAGTTTGAAATGAAAGATCTTGGTGTAGCAAGGTATATTCTAGGAATGGAAATAACCAGGAACAAGAATAGTAGAAAAAATTGGCTAAGTCAGAGTAAGTATATTAAGACTGTTCTAGAGAGATTTTGTATGACTGATTGCAAGCAGCTAGTTGTTCCAATTTTGCAGGGAATGAAACTATCTTTTGAAGACTATCCAAAATATCCTACTGAGATGGAGGACATAACCAGTGTGACTTATGCTAGTGCGGTTGGCAGTCTAATGCATGCAATGGTCTGTACAAGGCTAGACATTGCCCAAGCAGTGGGAGTACTTAGTCAGTTTATGGCTAATCCTAGAAGAACACATTGGGATGCTATAAAAAGAGTATTCAGATATTTGAAGGGTACTTCTGAATATGCATTGTGTTACCATGGCAACTTGGTTGAATCATAGAGGACTCTCAGCGTTCGAGGCTATGTGGATTCTAATTGGGCAGGGGACATTGACAGCAGAAGATCCACCACTAGATACATTTTCATGATGAATGGTGCTGCAGTGAGTTGGATGAGTAAGCGGCAGGCTGTAGTCGCTTTGTCCACTACAAAGGTAGAATACATGGCAGAAACTGATGCCTGTAAGGAAGCAATCTGGTTAAAACGTTTGTGTTCTAACATTGGGTTTGATGCAAGGAAAATTACAATTTACTGTGACAGTTAAAGTGCTATTTTTTGGCGAAGAATCCTACTTTCCATGTCAGGACAAAACATATTGATGTGCAATATCATTTTATACGAGATATGGTGGAGGATGGAGAGGTCTCTTTAGAAAAAGTGGATACTCTGGAGAATGTTGCAGATGCATTGACGAACCCTGTGAGCACAAACAAGTATAGGTGGTGTGCCAGTTCGATGGGCCTTAGTGCCCATTAATTTCAGTAGTCTTGTTGTGCTCTGGAGGTGTTAGTAAGATATTTTTCAAGTGAGAGAATGTTGGAAAATGTGTCTCAATCTTACTGGCATGAAACTCCTGAAAGAGAAAAGTCGGTGTGACATTCTTTATGTCTGGCCGACTAGCAACTGTGTAACCTTGTGGAATGCTTAGGTCATTGAGACCTTGTTGTTGTCTTACCGAATGGAGTTATCGCTGAGACTTTCCAGTCGCTATGAGTTTTCCTACCTCTCTTCACCCGGGGAGATCTCTTGCTGATGGTTTGGTTCCTATCGGATGTCTTCAGTAAGACTCCTGGCGACAGGTAGCATCGGGGAGAGGTGTGACCTTCAAAGAATCTTAGCGACTAAGGATATATCGCCGATGGTTTAACTCTTCAGTGTGACCTAACGGCTTGTTGGAAGTCATAGTGATTGTTGAAGTCTCACCGACAATTATTCACGAGGATGTCTGCGGGGAAACTCTTGGCTGGCAGTTTTGCATTTGGTAAGAACTCTTGCCGATGGATGTGGTTTCGCCGACAGGTTGGTGCTTTCGGTATGATCTCTTGCCAATGACTGTTGGTCTCACCGACTGGTGTATTGACATCGGTAAGACTTAAGGGCTCTATATGACTCATAGCGAATGCAATAGTCTTGCCGATGAGTCTACTGTGGACTTCGGTGAGAGGTCTCGCCAATCTTGCTGATAGCGATAGTTTGGGCAATGGTCCTGGATATCGGTATGACTCTTGTAGCTTGTTATGACCTCTTTCTAATAGTTGTAAGTTATGCTGATAGCGTCAGTGGAGCATTGTAGCATCGGGGAGACACAGCTAGTGTCTCACCGACATGTAATTCTGGTTGAATGACTTTTGATCGTCTGAAGATCCTACGTGGTATGTGTTTGGCCAATCAGAGGAAGCTGAAGGTGAACCATTGGCGGTTAGACTATTGCGGCTATTCCTATGAGGAAGATCAACAGATCATGAATGACATGGATATACTCTGGAATCGAAGATGATGTTCGGTTCGATGAATAGTTCGATGGATGATTAGTGTGTGTGAATTCAATTCAGAGAGCATTGTAACTGGGATGTTCTATACAAGGTTGATCATTGGATCTATTGATGTAAATTGACATCAGAAAGTTAATTTTGAACTCTGTATGTAATTTTGTTTACTATAATACAAAGAGGCTTTTCTTGGTGTGGTGGGTTTTTCTCCTATAAGGGTTTTCCCATGTAAATCTGGTGTTCATCTGTGTATGTTAATTTCTCTGTTTCAATTATTTCTTTCATAAGTATCTTAATTGGACTGTAATTTAAAATTTAAAGTCACCTATGCATTGTGAAATAGTCAAAATTCTTACACAAGAACATATACATCAACATAGAATACCAAAAGAATTGCGTGCTTGTATCATTTTTTTGTAACTTTGACAACCCCTCATGTATCCTCTCAGCCAAGAAAGAAGCAAATTCATAAGTCATAGAGAATTTAGGGTGTTGTATTTGCACCCAATGAACATGTATGCAATGGGCATCACCGTACCAGGACTGAAACCCAAAATCTGGCATAATGAATAAAAAGTGGCCAAGAAATGATTTGCAAAATAGTTTAATATAAAAGGTTCTTGGTCATTGGGGCTAATGTGAAATCTCAAACCTCCTTGCCTAGCCAGATGAGGTGGAAGCAACTTAGATTTGAAAAGAGTCTTCAACTTTGCATATTCCTGCTTCATTTCCTCAAGATCAATAGGAACAAAATATTCACTAGGTTCACTCAAGTCAAAAACCTATCATACCTCATCTATGTTAATGCTTAACAAGACCCCTCCATCATTATCCCTGATTACTCATGTGACAGGGTCATATCTTGCAGCCACTGCTCTAAGCAAGTCTATATCAAGGAACACGTTTGGCACCACCAACTTCCCCAAATCATACATTCAGCCATTTGAAAAGGGGTGAGGCAGATTCCTCTGTCCATACCACAATCTGAACATTTCCAATCCTATGAGAGGAACCCTAGCATTGGCTATGTTGGATCAATTATATACTAACCCCTCCCCTAGGATTTTCCCTCACATCAGAACCAATCCCTTCTTTCGATCATTCGTTGAAAAGGGCAATTGATCCAGGAAATCATCATACAAGTTTCTTCTTAAATAGTCAATTTGGCCAGAATGTTGCTTTGGCGGTGACATCTTGGACAAACTAGGGCCTCTTTATAACTTCACACTTCAAATATCTAGGACTAACTAGGGATATGAAATTACAGAACAACACATTGCAATTTCTCACAATTTAAATAAACTATGGCCCTAACATTTATCAACAAACCCTATGATAAGTACAACAAATATTTTCCTAAATTCAAGTGCATAGTAACCAGGAAACACTGAAATTGACTCATGGCTTTGTGCTTGTAGAAATCCCAAATTCTGGCTGCAAAGACTCGCAACTTTCTTTCGACTCTTAGACTACTCCGTAAAATACTTGAATGCTTTGTGATACAAATAAAGCAGGAGAATTGATTTTATTTCGATCAAATCATGCTAGCAAGTGTCTCATCCGCTATTAAAGCTCACTCACGCGCTGCACGAATGGCTCCAACCATATTTGATGCAAATTTAAATTCGAGTCATCGATCTTTCAGTAAGATCAAATCATCGAATGACCGCCTTCAAAACAAGTTGACACAATCGCCAACATGGAAATAAAGGGCCCACCATACCATATGATGCCAAGGAAATCAACACGACGGTTGCCTGCGATATCGCAATCAGTAAAGACCTTGCAACTTATGATCACACGATGGTGGGAAACCATAGATCTTGAGCATCAGTGATCTTGTTCCTTCAACATAGTCACCAGCCTTATCATTAACCATCAAGTAGCTTTCCCATCAAGATTATAACATACCTGTTGATTTAAAACATGTGCATCTTAAGAACACTTTAGTAATTCGTCGTCTAATGTATTAAGAGTGGATTAATTCGCCAAGGTGCATTCCTTATTCCCTTGATAGATTAGACATGTCGCACCCGCCTGTGATATCATGATCAATAAAAACCCTACAATTCTCGATCACGCGATGGTGGGAAACCATTGAGATCTGACAATAATCGATCGACGGTCACTCAAACTTATCCCATTTGGCATCACCAGATAAGACACATGTCGCCTGCCCATGATATCGCGATCAACCAAAGCAGTGTGGTGGGGTCATCACGGGATGGCGGGGAGCGACTGAGATCAAACAACAGTTGATCAATGGTCACACAAATTTTATCCCTCTGCAAAATAAAACATTTATTAAAAGGACAAAGGGACATCACTAGGCATATGGTAAACAACAACATAAGTTGTTTTTAAACGATGAAACATAGGGCCAACCAAGACTTAGGAAAATAAAACCCCGCAGAGGAATTAAAGTATTAAGACCAAAGGGACCCAACCTAGATGAAACGACAAGGACATAAGTCATTTTAAAACCATTCAAAAAGGTAACAACGAAAAGGATCCCAACCCAAGCGTAAAATAAACATAAGGGTTTTACATGAAAATAAAGCTAAAACCCCCAACCCTAGGAAAATTCCAACACCATGAAAGACTAGTAACACAAGGCAAGGTAGGCATGGAATACAAGGAGCAAAAATTTAAAATTCCATCAGTGGCTCCAGTTGGGGACGTTCATTCCACTGGAATGAAGCGAAAATTCAAAATCTCAAGTAGAGCAGACCAAGATGTAGAGACGACCAAAAAGGGATTATTTGGACAAAACAACCTGAACTATGTACAAGATATATACAAAATACACAAACCTAAACTATTGCTCATGGAAAAGAAGACTTCAAGTGAAGTATAACTTCAAGAACTGTCCATGAACTAGCAGTTCAAGAATATCCCCTATCATATTTTGGAGGAAGTACGAATCTTCACCCCACTTACCATTTATAAAAAATGGACCCAACCAGATTGCATCAAATTTCCCATGTTTCCCTTTATCCTCTAATCTAGCATTCCACATTAAAACCAAATCTCCATCTTTGAAACTCCTTGCAGTTGCCCTTTTGTCATGCAAATTATTTATTTGCAACTACAATTTTGCATTTCTCTTTTGAGCTTCCCTCTTGGTTTCATCTAATTTTATAAGAGCTTCCACTCTCAATTGCATCTCATCATCAATTTCATTATCATACATCTGGACAAACTTATATATTTCCATTAAGTTATTTTGGGGCAACCTGGCATTTATCCCATAAACCAAGTCAAATTAGGCACAACTTATTGCCTTCTTCACAGTTACCCTATCTGCCCAGACTGCTAATCTCAACTTAGAATCCCAAGCATTTTTATTTTGATCCAGGATTCTTTTAATGATCTTCATCAATATTTTATTGCTTGATTCTACTTGTCCATTTCCCTATGGGTGGTATGGTGATGAATAATAAATTTGGATGCCATGCTTCTCACAAAATTCTATGTATTCCTCAGATCTGAAACACATTGCATTGTCTAACACAATCCTTTCTGGACATCCAAATCTAGTCAATATGTTGCTCATTAGGAAGTCAATTACCACTTTACTAGAGGCTTTCTTTGTTGGAATTTCTTCCACCCACTTGGTGAAATAGTCAGTGGCCACCAATATCCATGAGTGACCTCCACTAGATTTACATGCTATCTCTCCTACAAAATCAATACCCCACTGTTGGAATGGAGCTTGTACTATAACTGGTTTTAAAAGTAAATTACCAGAAAACTTTAATTTACCAGAGAAAATTGTAGGCCACCAAAATCCAGCCCCCATTATCTTATGTGCAGTTGTTTTAGCCATATAATTCCCTCCACAAACTCTACCATGCATCTCACTCAAAATTTCTTGTGCTTGATCTTGGTCAACACACTTCAGCATGACACCTTCTCCATTTCTCCACCAGAGCTTTCCAGCTATGATAGCATATTTAATAGCATGTAACTTCAATGTCCTTTTCTCATTTTCACTCAAATTGTCAGGACATTTCAATCTTTGTAAATAATATATCACATCTTTATACCATTCAGAATGCTCCATATCACATATGTGTGATCTATTTTCTTCTTCAAATTTATCTAATTTTCTTCCAGATTACTTTGGGCCATAAGCTTGGCCAATCCTTGTCCTCTTACCAGTTTAGTAATCTGAACCTCAATATTGAATTCTTGGATCCTATTTATCCACCTACACTTTCTTCCTGACACTTCTTGCTATGTGAAGATGTCCTTAACAACAACGCTAGGAACATAGGCAATTATAATAGCTCCCATCAAATAAGGCCTAAAATCCTTTACTGATTTTACCAGTGCATATGCTTATTTTTCATTTATATCATACTTAAGTTCTACAACTTGTAAAGATTTGCTAAAAAAGGCTACAGGCTGTTCGAAACCTTCTGCATTCTTTTGCAACAACACAGCTGTAATTGTGTGGAAAGAAGCAAACAATTTTTTTTGTAAAGGTTTGGAAAAACCAGGGGTTCTTAACACAGGAGCCTCCTTTATTGCTTGCTTAATGGCTTGGAAAGCTTGTATAGACTCCTCATCCCATTCAACCTTGGCTCCTTTCTTGAGCATTTTGGAAATAGGGCAAATTGTCTCAACAAAATTTGTCACAAATCTCCTTCAGAGGTTTATTTGTCTAAAGAAAGATTATTTCCTTTGACATTTTGGGGTTGTGGAACTTTATCTATTGCAATTACCCTCTTTGGATCAATTTTTACTCCATCCTTGGAAACAATATGTCCCAATAATTTTCCCTCTAGTACTCCAAACACACATTTCTTTGGATTCAAAGAAATACCATACTCCAAAGCTCTAATGAACATCTTCTTTAGATTCTCACAGTGATCCTCTTCCCTTTTAGAATATGTTGTCAAGTCATCTTCGTAGATCACCAAAAACAAGTTAATGAAATCTGAGAATGCCACATCTATGGCTCTCTGAAAAGTAGCCCCTGCATTTGTTAGACCAAATGGCATTCTTACATAAACATATGCTCCCCATGGTGTAGTGAAAGATGTCTTAAACTACTCAGATTCTTTGACCATGAGCTGGTTATAACCAGAGAAACCATCCATCATAGACATCAATTCACAGCCTGTCACCCTTTGCAACATGGCTTCCATATTGGGTAATGGATAATTGTCTTTTAATGAAGACACATTCAAATTTCTGAAATCTACACATAACCTGATGTCTCCATTTTTCTTCCTTACTGGTACTGAGTTTGATACCCAGGATGAATGCCTGATTGGTTTGATGATTCGCGCATCCCTTAATTTCATTAATTCTTCTTGCATTTTGGGGGCTAAAGTGGGATTAATAGGCCTTTGCTTTTGTTTGAATGGCTTGGCATCATCACGCAAAGGAATCTCATGTTGGAAAAGATCCTCTCTATATGCCTTAAGATCATCATAGTGTTGGAGTTAAAATGACACTGAGAGGGGGGGGTGAATCAATGTCTTAACTATTTGACTGATTTTTAAAATATTTAAACACACAACTTAGATTTGATCTCAATTTCATTCTGATTAAAGCATTCATGAGTTGAATGTAATCATTCATAAACAAAATTGAGAAAAATAATGACTCAACTGTGAATAGAAAAAACAACAGAAAATTAAACCAGAGAGAACACAAAAGAACAAAGAGGCACAATATTTTGCCAAGTGGAAAACCCTCCTAGGGTATAAAAACCACTCCCTAAATGCCTTCCAAGCTTAATCTTTTAATCAACCGTTCACAATGCCTTATAGGCTATTTTGAGCACCCACTCAAGGAGCACCAACCCCTCGTTTAGAAATATCTATCTCAAGGAGTACCAACCCCTCAGTTTACTTTTTGAACAATAGTGATGATTCAGAGGATTTCTTTGTTTTCAGTTAAGAACATATCTCTCTATTTTCTCATCTACAGAATACCTTAAAGATTCAATAATTGAATCCCTAAAATACTACATAGAAAAGAAATTTACAATCTCTGCATTTTTATTCAGATTTTTATTGCAGAGTTTCATCATACTTTTTCATACAGTCAAAGAATGATATTCTTTTTGAGTTACAACAACAGCCAAATAGAAAACTAAGTTTTTTGCTTCTTTAAATAAATGCCAGAAAAGTAACAGTTTTCAAATGAAGACACGTTATGCCGTAGGAAACTCTAATGTTGTCAGACAACCTTATGGTTGTCGCTTTTGCAAAAGTTCACCAGAGTCAGAGAGAAGTCATACCGAAAACAACATGCTACACCAAGAGCCAAGAGTTATTTTCTTTCCAATCGCTGAGACTCGGTGAAGTCGGGAAGACCTCTCGTAGAGCATTCAGTGTCTTACCGAAAGACCACGTGATTAATCCTGTAGTCATGACAAATCGCTTTCGAGGAGACCTCATATAGACTTCATAATGTTTCGTCGAGAGTCACTTTGATACACATTGTCGCCGTGACAATTCAAAACCTATGCCGAAGGCCTTTGCCATTTCTAAGTCGCTGTGACAATACAAAGTCGGGGAGATGTTATATAGACTGCCCCTTGTTTTGCCGAAACATACCGAGCTCACCCTAGATCACCAAGAGAATTCACTTCTCATACTGACAGAGACCATTTGTATTCCATTGGCGAGACATAAAATGTCGGGGAGACCTCTTGGAGAAAAGCTTTGACATACCGAAAGAACTTTATACACTGAGTCGCTAAGACCTCCCTTCAAATATCACTAGCTCTTACCGAAAAGTATCCATCCACCAAGGTCGGTGTAACTTTACACATTCGATATAAATTTCGCTGAAGCAGTAACCTTATGCCAATAAGACATTCTATGCAACGATCGGTGAGACATAAAATCTTCAGAGGGACAATATACCGAATGCATTATGTTTGGCCGAAGAAAACTCCATAAGCATAAGTTGGTGAGACAATATGATTTCGCTATGACCTCAGCTCGACAGCCAAACTCATGCCATTATACTTAATCTGAAGCGGGTCGGTGTGACTTAAAGAAATCAATAAGACCTTATCCCGACAGTATAGCAAATGCCGATATGATCTTTCTATTGTCACCATAACACAAAGAGAAGTCTTGCCGACTGCAGCTTGAAAGTTAGATTCAGTCACCATGACATCTGAAATGTCTTGTAGATAGGCAATTCAGACATTTCAAAGTGGATCGGGGAGACCCTGCTATACTCATGCTAATATGTATAAGCCTAAAATGCAAAGAGAACCATCCTGACAAAGAAACCATCTTTCAAACTCTGTCAGTTAAAGAAATAACATTCATAGCATGAACCAGAATTCTTATCATCATCATGAAATTGAAACATAAAAATAACTTTCTGTAATAGCCAAGAGACATCAAAGAAGTGCCATTGTAAATCATAAGGATCAGAGATTTTGTCATCAAGGACAAACCATAAACACAACTGAGATCCAACAAACTCCCCCTTTGTCCTTGATGGAAAAACACAAATGACTCTCCCCCTTTTTTCCTCAATGACAAAGAGTAGAAGAGAAGATCATGCATTGCCATGAAACACAACTAAGAAGCCAACCAAAACATAATGAGAAACAGCTGCAAAAAAAAGAGTAGTGCAACACCCAAGATTGTAGGAGAGCTGTAAGTGAATAAAAATATGTAACTTGCTCCCCCTAAGCAGTAGCTTGGAGATTCAGTAAAGTAATGATTGAGAGATAACTCCCAATCGAAGTCTCAACCTTTCAAATAGCTCTTTTGCTAAGGGCTTAGTAAAAATGTCAGCCACCTGATCTTGAGATCCAACAAACTGTAAGCAGACTTCATTAGCCAAAACCTTTTCTCACAAAAAATGAAACTTAATAGCAATATGTTTAGTTCAAGAGTGCATAACAGGATTTTTTGATATATTTATCAAACTAGTGTTATCACAAAGGATAGAAATAGGTTTAGGAACATTTATACCCATATCAGATAGAGTTTGACTCATCCAAAGAACTTGAGTACAGCATGAAGTGGCAGCAATGTATTCTGATTCAGCAGTGGAAAGAGAAACAAATACTTGTTTCTTGTTGTGCCAAGCCACTAAACGATCACCAAGAAAGAATGTAGCACCACTGGTGCTTTTCCTATCATCCAAACAACCAACCCAGTCAGCATCAATATAAGCAATCAAAGAGAAATCATTGCTCCTAGGATACCAAGACCATAATCAAGAGTGCCCTAGATGTATCTAAAGATCCGTTTAACATCAATAACATGAGATTCTTTAGGTGATGCCTAAAAATGTGCAACAGTGCAAACCACCTGCATAATGTCAGGTCTAGAGGTAGTTAAATATAAGAGACTGCCGATCATTGATCTGTATTCTGTTTGATTTGAATAAGGAGAATCATCAATTTTAGTAAGTTTTCATCCAGTAGCCATTGGAGTGCTAACATGATGACATTCATTCATTTTAAATTTCGTAAGCATCTCTCTAGCATATTTGGATTGAGATAGAAATATTCGAGTCTCACATTGAGAGATTTGAAGACCCAAAAAGAAATTTAATTCTCCTAACATTGACATTTCAAACTCAGATTCCATTAACTAAGAGAACTTTTTACTCATAGTGACATTATTGCAGCCAAAGATAGTATCATCAACATAAATTTCAACAACTAAAATATCTGAACCTTCAGTTTTAACATAAAGATTACTGTCCAAACCTTCTCTAACAAAGCCATTAGAAATTAAATGATTGTCCAACCTAGAGTACCAAGCTCTAGGTGCTTGTTTTAGGCCATAGAGAGCCTTTTTCAACCTGTAGACATGGTTAGGATTATCTTTGCATATAAATCCTTCAGGCTATTCAACATAGACCTCTTCATCTAAATAGTCATTCAAAAAGGAAGTTTTGACATCCATTTGATAAACAGTAAAGTTTTTGTAAACAAAATAAGCCAAGAATATTCTGATGGATTCTAATCTAGCCACGGGTGCAAAGGTTTCACCGAAATCAATACCTTCTTGTTGAGCATAGCCTTTGTAGACAAATCTTGCTTTGTTGTGAATAACATTACCATTTTCATTCACCTTGTTTCTATATATCCATTTGCCTCCAATGACATTCTTGTCATCTGGTCTTGGGACTAACTCCCAAGTCTGATTTTTCTCAATCTGATCAATTTCTTCCTGCATAGCATTAAGCCAACATGAGTCTGTGAGAGCTTCATTAAAGTTTTTAGGCTCACACTTAGTAACTAAACAAAAAGCAACTTGTGCCTTTTCATCAAATTCAACAACTTTTCTTCTAGTTTGAACTCCTGCATATTTATCCCCAATAATCTGATCTTTGGGGTGATAAATGGCTAGAGTTTTCAAAGGGGCTTTTGATGCAACCTTTTCAGGACTTTCTTTTTCATTTTTAGGGCTTGTTGATTCAGCAACAAACTTTGCTGTTTTAGCTCCTTCTGAAATTATTTCAAATTCAAGTTCTTCTTCCTCATTATCCTGCAAAGATTCAGCAATCAAATGTGGTCTTTCATCAAATTTGACATTAACAACTTCAACAATCTTGTTAAGCCTTTTTTTAAGGCATTTGTAAGCTTTGCTATGAGTTGAGTATCCCAAAAAGATACCCTCATCACTTTTGGATTGAAAACTTCCAAGATTGTCATCATCCTTTTTGATAAAACACTTCCAAAAATTTTAAAGTATTTGACAGAAGCAGTTTTTCCAAACCACAATTCATAAGGAGTGTGTTTAGATTTCACCCTAAGCTGCACTCTATTCAAAATGTATACAGTTGTATGAACAACTTCTTTCCAATACATATCAGACAACTTAGCTTCATCTAGCATGGTTCTAGCCATTTCTTTAACAGTTCTATTCTTACGTTCAACTACCCCATTTTGTTGAGGTGTTTTAGTTGCAGCATACTGCCTTTTAATACCGCGTTGTTCACAGTAATCGATAAACTCTTGAGAGGTGAATTCACCTCCTTTGTCTGATCGAAGGCATTTGAGTTTCAGATTAGATTCCTTTTCAACCATTTTATGAAAGATTTTGAACCTTTCAAAGGCTTTTGATTTTTGTTTAAGAAATGTGACCCAAACCATTCTAGTATAATCATCTACAAAAAGCATAAAGTATTTTTCACCATTAATAGACCTTGTTCTAGTTGGTCCACATAAATCAGTATGCACAAGCTGTAAAGGTTTTGAAGAAGAATGTTCTTTTGTCTTGAAGCTGATTTTAGTTTGTTTACCACTTAAGCATTCTTTGCACACATAATTTTCAGGCTTGCTAAGAATTGGTAGACCTCTAACATTCTGATTTTTACTGATTCTAACCAGATTTTCAAAGTTTATGTGTCCTAATCTTTTATGCCATAAGCCCATTAGACACATACCTTGATTATTGTCATTGCATGATGAGTCAAGAAGATTGTACACATTTCCTTTTGTCCTCCTTCCAGCTGCAACAACCTTTCCAAGCTTGTTCTTAATCTCACATCCCTGCGAATTAAAAAGAACATGATAACCACTATCAAAGATTTGACTAACACTTAGAAAATTGTGCTTGAGATCTTCCACATAGTACACATTATAGATAGGAGTGTCTTCATTCAGAAGAAGTGAACCTCTACCTTTAATTTGAATACCAGAGTTATCACCAAACTTAACATATCCACCTACATAATCTTCAAGTTTTATAAACTTGTCCTTGTCGCCAGTCATATGGTTAGAACATCCACTGTCCAGGACCCATAAGTCCTTTTTCTTTGAATGAAAATAAATTTGAACCAACATAGTTTGTTCAATGTTGTTGACAGTCTTAGGTTTCCAAACCTTTTTTAATTTTCTGTTGTTTAGATTGCAGATTAGTTCTGCACTGTTTGACAGAATGTCTTAAAGTATTGCATTTAAAACATCTGATTTGTCTAACAAAACCATAGTGTTTCCTAAGACCAAACCTAGGTATTCTAGAATTCATAAGCCTACAGGTGCTCACCTTATGACCAAATTTGTTGCAGAAAAAAAAATAACCATAGAAAAAAGAATTGACATTGTATGAAGGTCTATTACCTCTAAAAAACGTAGCATGATCCTTACCAGATTCTGAGAGATTTGAGCCTAAATTTTTGACTTGAGAAGAGGGGTTTTGTTTTTCTTTGTTAGTTGAGCATTCACCCTTTTCAAAACCAACACCAGTTTTATCTTTATACACCTTCTGCTTGCTGAGCATCTCATTCAGTTTTAGAGTGCTTTCATATTTTTCAATTTCCTTCCTAAGAAGGACTACTTCTTGTTCCAGTTTTTGAATTTCATGATCTTTGCAGCTTACAGTCTCTCTAAGGCAGACTTCAACTCTTTTAGCTTCTTCAAGCTAAGTTTTCAGAGAGATCAATTCTTGATCTGGTTTATGTTCTTGAGTAAGAACTTGTTTTTTAAGTTTTCTAACCTCTTGAAGAGCACATTTCAGCTCACTTTCAAGATCTACTTCACCTTCTTTAGTGTCAATGGTGTTAGAAACATTTTGCTAAGTAAATTCAGCCATGAACAAAGTTTCAATTTCATCAGCTGATGATCTTCAGACTCAATATCAGATTCATCCTTACTAAACAGACTTTTCTTCTTTTTAAAATTGAAGTTTCGTTTAGGTTTGAAAGCCTTCTTCTTAGGTTGTATTTCCATTGTCTCATTGTCATAGATTTGATCATCATAGGGACACTTTGCAGCAAAGTGACCTATTTTTCCACAGTTAAAACATTTAAAGGGAAGTTTTCCCTTATATTTTCCTGATCCCTTTTTAAATCTTCTAACAAAATGGGATTCTTTAGAATCAGACAACTCTGATTCACTGACTTCAACTTTTTCTTTCTTTTCAGTGTTAAAAGCAGTTTTTTTTTCCTGTTGAATTGATTTTGCTAGTTCTCATTTCATAGGCAGTAAGTATTCCTTGCAGGCTGTCTAAGGTAAGTTGATCAAAGTGTTTCTTTTCTTCTAGGGCTGAAACCTTAGATTCAAATTTAGGAGGTAAGGTTCTAACAACCTTTGTGACAACATCAAATTCATTAACAATTTGACCTAGACCTTTCATAGCATTGACAACTTCATCAACTCTTAGGAAATATTCAGCCACTTTTTCATCATCCTTCATCTTCAACTCTTCAAACTGATGTTTGAGAGTAATGATTTTTGATAGTTTGACTTTCTCATTACCTTGATATATAGTTTCAAGTTTTTCCTAGATTCCATGAGAAGATTTGCAATGCATGACTTTAATGAACACATCTTTAGTTAATCCACACAAGATGGAATGCTTAGCTCTGACATTTGTTTCATACTTCTTTTTCTCAGCAGCATTAGTGGGAATAGTGGGAGGTACATTATAATCTTCTAAAACAATGCTCCAAACATCAACATCAAAAGAAACAAGAAAAGCTTCCATTCTTATTCTCTAGAACACATAATCAGTTCCATCAAATAATGGACCTCTGGTTACAGAGGCACCTTCTTGAGAATGTGCCATTAAAAACAAACTCCAAGACCAAGATCAATCCAAGGTAATTAAACCAATCAAAGGACCCTATGCTCTAATACCAATTGTTGGAGTTAAATGACATTGAGAGGGGGGGGGGGTGAATCAGTGTCTTAACTATTTGACTGATTTTTAAAATATTTAAACACACAACTCATATTTGATCTCAATTTCATTCTAATTAAAGCATTCATGAGTTGAATGTAATCATTCATAAACAAAATTGAGAAAAATAATGACTCAACTGTGAACAGAAACAACAACAACAAATTAAACCAAAGAGAACATAGAAGAACAAAGAGGCACAATATTTTTCCGAGTGGAAAACCCTCCTAGGGTATAAAAACCACTCCCTAAATGCCTTCCAGGCTTAATCTTTTAATCAACTATTCACAATGCCTTATAGGCTATTTTGAGCACCCACTCAAGGAGCACCAACCCCTCGTTTAGAGATATCTATCTCAAGGAGTACCAACCCCTCAGTTTACTTTTTGAACAATAGTGATGATTCAGAGGATTTCTCTATTTTTAGTTAAGCACATATCTCTCTGTTTTCTCGTTTATAGAATACCTTAAAGATCCAATAATTGAATCCCTAAAATACTACGTAGAAAAGAAATTTACAATCTCTGCATTTTTATTTAGATTTTTATTGCAGAGTTTCATCATACATTTTCATACAGTCAAAGAATGATATTCTTTTTGAGTTACAACAATAGCCGAATAGAAAACTAAGTTTTCTACTTCTTTAAATAAATGCCAGAAAAGTAATAGTCATCAGAAGTAACAATAGAACAACAGACCAAAACAAGAGCCATTTCACCCAGCTTCTGAAGCTTGTGAGATTATTTCTCAGACAAATCTATAACTCCCATGGCTCCATCAACCACTGTCGAGCATCCAGCTAGAGAGGCGCATCAAACAAACCTTCCATAGACCTCTGTAGAAACTGTTACAGTCAGCAGCAACAAAAACGCAAACATTCATGATGGCGGCTAGGCTAGGGTTCGATACCCAGCTAAGAGAATAAACTCAAAATGTTTTCCCTAAGTGACTTTCTTTTCAAATGAAGACACATTATGCTATAGGCAACTCTAACATTGTCAGACAACCTTATGGTTGTTGCTTTCGCCAAAGTTCACCAAAGTCAGAGAGAAGTCATACCGAAAACAACATGCTACACCGAGAGCCAAGAGTTATTTTCTTTCCAATCACTAAGACTCGGTGAAGTCGAGAAGACCTCTCGTAGAGAATTCAGTGTCTTATCGAAAGACCATGTGATTAATCCTGTAGCCATGACAAATCGATTTCGAGGAGACCTCATATAGACTTCATAATGTTTCACCGAGAGTGACTTTGATACACATTGTCGCTGTGACAATTCAAAACCTATGCCGAAGGCCTTTGCCATTTCCAAGTGGCCATGACAATACAAAGTCGGGGAGACATTATATAGACTGCCCCTTGTTTTTTTGAAACATACCGAGCTCACCCTAGATCGCCAAGAGAATTCACTTCTCATACCGACAGAGACCATTTGTATTCCATCAGAAAGACATACAATGTCGAGGAGACCTCTTGGAGAAAAGCTTTGACATACCGAAAGAACTTTATACACTGAGTCACTAAGACATCCCTTCAAATATCACTAGCTCTTACCGAAAAGTATCCATCCACCAAGGTCGGTGTAACTTTACACATTCGATATAACATTTCGCCGAAGCAGTAACCTTATGCCGATAAGACATTCTATGCAACGATCGGTGAGACATAAAATCTTCAGAGGGACAATATACCAAATGCATTATGTTTGGCTGAAGAAAACTCCATAAGCATAAGTCGGTGAGATAATATGATTTTGCTATGCCCTCAGCTCGACAGCCAAACTCATGCCATTATACTTAATTTGAAGCGGGTCGGTGTGACTTAAAGAAATCGATAAGACCTTATCCCGATGGTATAGCAAATGCCAATATGATCTTTCTATTGTCGCCATAACACAAAGAGAATTCTTGCCGACTACAGCTTGAAAGTTAGATTGAGTTGTCATGATATCTGAAATGTCTTGCCGATAGGCAATTTAGACATTTCAAAGTGGATCGGGGAGACCCTGCTATACTCATGCCGATATGTATAAGCCTAAAATGCAAAGAGAACCATCCTGACAAAGAAACCATCTTTCAAACTCTGTCAATTAAAGAAATAACATTCATAGCATGAACCAGAATTCTTATCATCATCATGAAATTGAAACATAACAAATAACTTTCTGTAATAGCCAAGAGACATCAAAGAAGTGCCATTGTAAATCATAAGGATCAGAGATTTTGTCAACAAGGACAAACCATAAACACAACTAAGATCCAACACATAGGACCATGCAAACACATGCCTAAACTTCCTTAATAATTCAATTAGCATCCTTCTCACTTTTGGTGACATTTTTTTCCAATATACACCTTCTTTGGGGATGCTTTTGTTCCAAGATTTATCTCTTCCAAGTCATCAGGAAGGGAAACAATATGATTAGCCTTTGTCTTATCTTGATTATCAAACACTCTTTCTAATACAACTAGCCCCTTGGGAATTGTATTTTTCTTTAACTCAATGACCTCATTTCCAAATATATTATCCTTACCATCAACGTTTTCAACAAAATCTCCAAAGTCAATTTCTTTATTTTCATATTCACCCACACAATTGAAAAATCTTAATATATTATCATCATTATCAAAAACTTGCCAATTTTTTATGTTATCAGGAACAAATGGCCTGGTTTGCACCTAAACCTTTGAAATTCTAGCATAAGTCATATCATCTAGTTTTACTGTAATATTGGATAATAAATCTGCCACTTTATTTTGACCTCTCTCCATCCATCCTATGCCAAATACATCAAAGCCCTCCAATTCATCCCAAACAACATTCCTATACTATTTCAACCTCTTGTTCTTTAATACATACTTGGATCTAACTTGGGAAACCACAAGCTCAGAATCCCCAATTGCCTTGAGCTTCTTGATCCCATGTTTTCTAGCCAATCTCAACCCCAATAACAAGGCTTCATACTCTGCCACATTATTTGTGCATTCAAATAATAGAGTAAAAGAGAACCTGAATGTCTTTCCACTTGGTGATCACAACAAAACACCTGCACCAGAACGTTCCTTTGAACTTGCACCATCAAAATACATAGTCCACAAGTCATCAAATTCTGACAATTGTTTTATTTTTGTATCAATCAATGCAATAGGCTTATCACAATTGTTAGGAAATTCCACAACCCTGAATTCATTTATACCACTGTCAATTAAACATGTCATATTCTCAATCGGGCCATGCTCAATCATATGAGGTACTTTTGATTCTCTTTCAATTTTGACATCCTTACCATCAATGGAGAAAGTAGCAAATGACAAATCACATTGCATGTTACCCCCCATTGATGCACTCCATTTTTTTGACAAAAGCATTCCAAAATGAGGTGGGATGTCTGCAACTAATAATACAGTCATGACTAAATCCTTGTTAGGGTACTGAGTCAATTTATAAGGCAATGCTCTGATAGTTCCAATAACTAGCACTTCTCTTAAATCCATAGCATAACATTTACCTTGAGCAGTATCTACTGTCAAGACCATTGTCTCCATTATTTTGACTGGCATAACATTATTTGATGTCCCTGAATCTATCATACAGTTCCTTAAGTTTTCCCATTTATATCCACACTTAAGAAAAAGGGGGTTATATTTTCAAGGCACATGTTAATAGAATTTCCTAAATATACAGGAGGAATTTGTGACACAATTCCCTCCACTTCCTTTTCTTTTTCTTCATCCTTCACTTCATTACCACTTCCTTGCTTAGTCTTATTAATAGCAACATCTGTGATAAAGGCTATTTTATTTTCTTTGTGTTCATTTATTCTCATCATTTCTAGTAGAGGTATGGTTACTTCAACTTGAGAAAGCGCATGAAACATATATACAGGTGTATATTTAGGCAGATTAGACATCATACCTTCATCATTTTCCCCTTTCTTAGGTTGATTACTTCCTCCTAGCTTCTTTTGCTTCTTATCCTCTGTAGTAGGTTCAACTAACTTTGTAATCACCTTGGTCTTCACCAGTGATGAAGTCACATCTTCTTGAGGCTTTGGGGTTTCGTTCTTTTTTGTCCAAACCTTATCATTTTTAACCTCTTTGAATTTTACAACATCCTTTTTGTTGTCAACCTTAATAGCTTTGTTTTTGTCCTTTTGTTCTTTAATAAATAGGCCAGTAATTTTACCCTGTTCACCACCCACAGTTCTATTTCTTAGTTGAAGTAAACTTCTCATTTGAGCAGCCATTTCCTTAGCTAGTTTTGCAATCTCTTCTTCTAATGGTCTCCTTAGGGACATTGAACGTTCACCTTGCTCCATATTGCAAGTATTATGATCAAAATCACCTTCCTCATCAAAAAAGACCTGTTGATGGTACATCTCACTTCTCTGCCTCTGATTATCCACATCAGCTTCTTGTATTTCATCATCAGAGGAACATTCTGCCTCATTAATATATGTTCTAGCCATACAAACATCTACATCATCCTGCTCATATTCTGATGTTTGATCATGAACATCATCTTCTACTTCCTTAGCAACAAGAAACTGGGCAATGCCACAATAATTTTGATCATGTGGATGTTCACACACTTCACACCATGGTCTATCTGCTACTAGATTCATTGAATGTTTTTGCAAGGGGTCTGGCGTATGCTGATCATTTTTAGGCTTCTGGCTAGGAAAGATTGGTTTTCCATCTTTCCAATTTGTATTATAAGGATAATTTTGCAATCTGAGCGGCCTATCATTTTTATTATAAGGTTTCCTTTCATTTCCTATACCCTTCTCTTGCTTGGAAACAATTTTCTTTATGTCTTTCAAATTACTGTAAACCTTTTCCCACTTTTCATCATCCTTAGGCTTTGCGGCAGGAACTTTTTCAATCTTATTCCTAGGATTTTTTAAAATTGTAGGTTCTTCTCTCCTACCATACTTCCCAGAAGCTCTTCTGTTACTCTCAATATTTATAGCCACCCTAAATGCATCCCTCATAGTCTGAGGATCCTTATCTTTGAGGAGATATGCCATTTTAGCATCAAAATCATTGAAATATGTAGTTAAACAAAAATTTTCATCAAGTCTCAAAACCTAAAACAACTTATACATTGCTTTCTAAAATCTTAAATTAAACTCTGTCACAGGCTCATTCAATGACTTCTTGATGTTATTAAATTCATTTAACATGAAACTAGCATTAGTCTTATCACCATACTTCTCCTTAAAACACTTTTCAAACTCATCCGATGAACCAATACAAGCATTAGGTAGACCTCTATACCAATCCCTCGCATCTTCTACTAGAGATTGTACAAAAAATTTCATTACAACATCTTCATGTTCTACCTCATAATTATTTAGCATATCCATAAAAGCTTTCAAGTGTTCCTTTGTTGTCACAACATTATTTCCAACAAAATTATTCATCTTTTCTCTCAAGTCAGTGGGGATGGAATTTGGATAACCAGGAATACCATCAAAGAACAATGACCTATACCTTTCCAACTGTATAGGTCGTCGTTGAAATAATCCTTCATTCTTCTGAGAATCAACATCAGACCCTAAATTTTGTACCCTAGAACCATCCTGATTTGGATTTACAAACCCAGTTGCATGATTCTTTAGGCCAAAATTATTTATGCTGGGGTCTGGCTAATTTTAGGACCGTCCTTTAAAACATCTTGGTGATTTGATGAGGTTGCAATTTGTGTAGCCTCATCCATGTTTGAAATCTTTAGGAAACTTATTTTCATCTTCATTTCTGCATTTGTAGCCTCAATCTTTGTTCTCTCCAACTCTTCTTCTAGAGCCTCACTCTCCTTCCTAGCCTTTTCTAAGGCAGACTCTGTTTTAAATGACACATGTGGTGGGAGATCTTGTTGAGTGAAATGGGGAGTCACCTTCTCATTTATTTTAATCTCCTCAACCTTTTGCTTTCCCTTATCCAAAACAGGCTTAAAGTTTGTATTAATCGGTTGAGATTTAACATGATTTGATGGTTTTGGGTCTGCAGGTTTGGGTTGGACATCAATGTAGCCTACTGGGTTTTCTTTAGACACGGGCTTTGTTTCCTTATTAACAATCTTCTATACAACCGAACCCTCAAAACTTGGTTTAGGTTCTTCTTGGTTCAGGAACTTCATTTTTTCCATCTATCTCATCAACCTATCCCTTTCAATCACAATGTTCCTCAACTTTGCTTCCTTCTCTTTTTCTCTTTTCATCCTGAGCTCAACTTGCACTTGGATTTCCTGCTTCAAGGGATTAATGTCTCCAAAAACATCGTTAGGGCCAAGAAAATTCATATCAAAACTTGATGTATCATCTAGATCTATTAAATTGACCCCTTCCAATACATGCTTAGATAATAAAGGGTTTACATCATTTTAAGCAGGAGGAGGAGGCACATCACTGGTGCATTCTCTGTGATGGCTTCAACTTCTACTCCTGCCTCTTCTCTTTTCAGCATATTTGACACTAACAGGCCCTTTATTCTGATATGTCACATCTTCTTGAACTAGTGTATCAAATAATGAATAAAAAAATCCACAACTATCTGACTCTGAATTTCTAGAAACCTCTTCAAGAATTTTAGGGATAAGGTGTAAAGGCTTACTTGTACCTTGGTGTACAGGGTTCTGTGATGCGGGAGCAACATTACTAGATTCTAGTCTTGTTTTTATCCAGCCCTTCTTCTTCATTTTTGGAAGTTCACCTTCCAATTTATGTTTCGGATGATTCTTCATGAATGACCTGGTGTTCTTCATTCTTCGTACTTGTCGAAAAGTTCTTTCCACTTATAATAAACTTTTCAAAATAAAATGCACACTAGTACAGAGACTTCAAAGTCGCCACCCAATTTCCTTGGGAATACCAAATACCTAAAGACGTGTGATGGAGAATGAAAACCTTTGGAACCTTGTACTGACAACACACAAAGTGCTTTACAACATAACTCTTAACGCTTATGAAAATAGAAGAAGTGGAAAAACCTAACACAAAATTATAGACTCAACCTTCAATTCATAGAAACACTCTGAAAACTCTATGCAAAATGGACAACCGACACAATGACAAGAAATATTAAAATTAGCTCCCCAGTAGAGTCGCCATTTTGTAGGTTTTTTTTACAATTGTAACCAGGT
Source organism: Sequoia sempervirens (assembly GCA_007258455.2). NCBI lineage: Eukaryota > Viridiplantae > Streptophyta > Pinopsida > Cupressales > Cupressaceae > Sequoia > Sequoia sempervirens. The sequence goes on from VDFB02000013.1 coordinate 238,376,287, forward strand.
TGGTCTTCTAATCTACCTATGGAATTTCCAATTCCAATCAAAGGTAGCTCGAAGGACCTGGGCCAACTGATGAGGAATTTAAAAAGCCTCCTACACTTCGGGCTCTACAAGAACCGGGAGGGTGATCCCTTAATGCATTTACAACCTCTGCACCACTATTATAAACACCATTAACAATAACAGATAATCTCACTTAATAGCTCAACATGATAGGATAATATCAAATAGAATTGGATATTTATCGATAATATCAACTATCTGGAGCATGAGATAACTAAACACAATCCACAATATAAGATAGTCATTGATTTGCAATTTGTAGCAAGCTCTAGGCAAAGACAAACAAATATTGAAGTATACGAATAAGTACAACTTAGATCAGTGCCATATATCCATTGGGGGAGTCAAATTCATAAGTATCTAAAGGTTTATGACAGATTTAACACATAACATATAAGATCCCTGACAATATTGCATTACAATTTAATCAACATGCATTCTAACCCAATACTACTTATCAAATCCTTATACAGAACATAGCTGCCTATAATCCCATTCAAGCATTTTAATTAATTCCTTGAATTAAAGCTAAAATAAGGATCATACACACCACATCAGTGAGATGAACGAAACAACCCTTAGTCATGTTATTCAAAATTCAAATATGCATGTATAGTGGAGAGACATGAGTTTGAATTTATCATTTCAACTCGAATGCTAGTACTGTTATACAACATTAAATCCCCATGAATTCAAAACCTAAATTGCATTTTTCTCTAAAACCATCGAACTTTACAATTTGCCCTATTACTTGTATCAAACCTTGAGGCCTTATACATTACATCTAAATTACTGGCCCTAGGGATCCAATTTTCAATCAATGGTATCACTACCTCCTGATCCCTATCAATATTCTTTATTGCATCTAATAATAAAGAATATAAAGAATGTACAGATGGAAATTTATTATCAACCCTCTCATTTAAATGTCTCAAGACAGTAGTAATAATCTCCTTTTGCTTTGAAAAATATCCTTCCCCACTTACCTTCAAAGATGCTTCTAATTCATCAATTTTATGCATGAGCTGCTTCTTTGGAGAATCCATAGAGCATTCTATTTCTTCATCAATTTTCTCTAAAGAAGGGGTGAAGGAAGGATCTTGACTAGGAGACCCTGGTGTGGAAATAATTGGAGAAGTAGGAGGCACGGGCCCTGATGTGGAAGGTAACATACTAGTCCCTGGAGCACTTGATGTCTCCCCAATCTATTTATACCTTAACCTTTCCACCTTAGTCTATAGCTCAACATTCTTCTGTTGCATCTTGATGTATTCCTCAATCAATTGGTTATACTTCTCCATTAGGCTCCTCTTTTCAGCCTCCTCCCTTTCAACACTCTTTTGGGCTAATTTAGCCACATTCACAGTCAAATTAGTGGCCTCAGTGGTTGAGGTCTTTGAAGCTCTCTTTATTATTAGCCCTCCTCTTAAATTTGGGTTGATATCAGAAACATCTAGCTTTCTCCCTTGTGGGGCCAATGCCAAAATTTCCAAGGTTTCATACTCTTCATTGAAAGCAGAGTCTTGTAGTGTTGCCTTGACCTCTTCTTCAGAGTCTTGCAAGGGATGCTTGGACTTCAAAATAGAATTAAAGGCCATTGCATCTACAATGTCCCATTCAGGAAAAATCATTACACCAGCATGACTCACCAGTTTTCTACCTTCATCAGGAGTGATGTTCTTGAATTCTTCCATTAATTCAACTTTCAATTCCTCATCATTCTCCTAGTCTAACCTATCAGATCTTAGTTCTCTTCTCTTCTTACATTTATCTTGATATTCTTCAAATTTCATCCTCCATACCAATTGCAAGAATAAATAAGTCTTTACAAATGCATTGTCATCTAGAAATTCCTTGCATGCCTCCATTCTTCCATCTTGTACACATTTTCCTTTCATATCCAAATCAGATAAAACCAACTTAGCTGGCCTAGGAGGGGAAGGCATACCAACCTGCATGTCATGATCAGTAACAACAATTTCATCCATCAGATCCTCCTATGGCTGATCAATTATTTTCCTCTTAGGGTTTGGCTCAGATGGTGGTGATGAGGGACTATATTTTGGTGATGATTCTAACTCAATGATTTTAATTGCCCCATGCACTTTGAATTTTGGACCTGGCTGTGAAGGCAATTTCATTATTTGCTTCCCCTTTCTGTCCACTTCTTCCTCATTACTGCTGTCATCCTTTTTCCTCCTATAAATGGTCCTTTTTCCTATAGGATGATATGTTGGCCTTGTTTCAATTGGTCTGGCACCTTGTTCTTGTACACCTAGACTAAATTCTAAATTTATCTTTTGGTCCTCAAGGTTCCCATAATCTCTTTGAAGTTCTCCATTAAAAAATTAATTTTCTTATGGTGTGGACTGAACTCCAACAATGGATCATACTTTGGATCCATTTTGTGCAAAATATCTAATAGCTTATCATAAGCTATCCATTTCTCTTTGTTCAACTCCTGCCTATTTAGATCATATTTGTTTCTAATCAAGCCCTTAGGAAAGTTGAACTCATGCACAAACTTGCCATCCTTTATTCTTTGTCTGAAAAGGGCAAAGAAACCCTCAGGATCATGTTTCCTCTTTGGGCCACACCTCAAATAGTAATCATCAAATAATTTCCCAAAATGCACCCAGCCTCCTTTCAAAAAGGAAAAATCAGACACCACTGTATAATCTGGGAAAAATGTTCCTTTACCCCTCCCAGTGAGGTTGTCCTCATGGATACAACCTATCTGCCACATAACTTTTGCAAACCCCACTCTTGGTGGCACATTGTATGGCAGTATATGGGGGGTTCCTTGGAAACCATATACTCTTAAAATAGTCTTGACTGGGTATGGGATAATGTCACCCCAGTTATGGTAGACCTTCAGTTCTAGCTTCCTCCCCTTTGGTATGAGGAAATCATGCAATTCCTTAGGGATCATGGGTACATTTACCATCAGTCTAGCCCTCAATCTGGAAGAAAAGCAATTATCAAATTGCACATAATTGGTGCTTTCCTTATTGTAAGATAAATCTGTAGTCCATAATTGTACTGGCAATCTTTCTCCATCAACCGATTGCCTCAATTCCATCTTCTCAGAGAAAAAGTCAGCATTCTTGCACAAGAACATATACATCAACATAGAATACCAAAAGAATTGCATTCTAGTATCATTTTTCTGCAACTTTGACAGCCCCTCATGTATCCTCTAAGCCAAGAAAGAAGCAAAGTCATAAGTCACAGAGAAGTTAGGGTGTTGTATTTGCACCCCCATGAACATGTATGCAATGGGCATCACCGTACCAAGACTGAAACCCAAAATCTAGCATAATGAATAAAAAGTGGCCAACAATTGATATGCAAAATAGTTTAATCTAAAAGGTTCTTGGTCACTGGGGCTAATGTGAAATCTCGAACCTCCCGCCCTAGCCAGATGAGGTGGAAGAAACTTAGCTTTGAAAAGAGTCTTGAACTTTGCATATTCCTTCTTCATTTCCTCAAGATCAATAGGAACCAAATATTCACTCGATTCACTCAAGTCAAAAACTTGTCGGAGCTCATCTCTGTTAATGCTTAACAAGACCCCTCCATCATGATCCCTAATTAATCATGTGACAGGGTCATATCTTGCGGCCATTGCTCTAAGAAAGTCTATATCAGGGAACACGTTTGGCACCACCAGCTTCCCCAAATCATACATCCAACTGTTTGAAAAGGGGTGAGGTAGATTCCTCTGTCCATACCACAATCTCAACATTTCCAATCCTATGAGAGGAACCTTAGCATCAGCTATGTTGGAGCAATTATATACTAACCCCTCCCCCAGGATTTTTCCTTGCATCAAAACCAATCCTTTCTTTCTATCATTTGTTGACAAGGGAAATTGACTTAGGAAGTCATCGTACAAGTTTCTTCTTAAATAGTCAATTTGGCCAGAATGTTGCATTGGTGGTGCCATCTTGGACAAACTAGGGCCTCTTTATAACTTCACACTTCAAATAGCTAGGACTAACTAGGGATATTAAATTATAGAACAACACACTACAATTTCTCACAATTTAAATAAACTATGGCTCTAACATTTATCAACAAGGCCTATGATAAGTACAACAAATCTTTTCCCAAATTCAAGTGCATAGTAACCAGGAAACACAAAAATTGACTCACGACTTTGTGCTTGTAGAAATCCCAAATTCTGGCTACAAAGACTCACAACTTCGCTTTTGGCTCTGAGATTGCTCCAAAAAATACTTGAATGCTTTGTGATACAAATAAAGCAGGAGAATTGATTTTATTTTGATGAAATCATTCCAGTAAGTGTCTCATCCGCCATTAAAGCTCACTCGCACGCTGCATGAATTGCTCCAACTATATTTGATGCAGATTTAAATTTGAGCCATCGATCTTTCAGTTAGATCAAATCATCGAATGTCCATCTTTAAAACAAGATGACACAATCGCCAACATGGCAATAAAGGGCCCACCATACCATACGCTGCCAAGGAAATCCACGTGGCAGTCACCTGTGATATCACAATCAGTAAAGACCTTCCAACTTATGATCACATGATGGCAGGCAACCATAGATCTTGAGCATCAGTGATCTTGTTCCTTCAACACAATCGCCAGCCTTATCGTTAACCATCGAGCAGATTTCCCATTAAGATTATAACATACCCATTGATTTAAAACATGTGGATCTTAAGAACACTTTATTAATCTTTTGTCTAACGTATTAAGACTGAATTAATTCACCAAGGTGCATTCCTTATTCCCTTGGTAGATGAGACACGTGGTGCCCACCCGTGATATCTCGATCAATAAAAAGCTTGCAATTCCTGATCATGCGATGGCTGGAAACCATTGAGATCTGACAATAATCGATCGGTGGTCACTAAAACTTATCCCTTTCGGCCTCACTAGATAGGACACATGTCGCCCACTCATGATATTGCGATCAACCAAAGTAGTTTGGTGGCTCATCGCAGGATGGCGGGGAGTGGTTGAGATCAAACAACAGTTGGTCAATGGTTGCGCAAATTTTATCCATCTGCATAATAAAACATTTATTAAAAGGACAAGGGGACATCACTAGGTAAACAGTAAACAATGACATAAGTTGTTTTTAAATGATGAGACACAGGGCCAACCAAGACTTAGGAAAATAAAACCCCACGGAGGAATTAAATTATTAAGACCACAACCTAGCCTAGATGAAACAACAAGGACATAAGTCATTTTAAAAGCCTTCAAAAAGGTAACAGAGAAAAGGATCCCAACCCAAGCTTAAAATAAACATAAGGGTTTTACATGAAAATAAAGCTAAAACCCCCAACCCTAGGAAAATTCTGACATCATGAAAGACTAGTAACATAAGGCAAGGCAGGCATGGAACACAAGGAGCAAGAATTTTAAATTCCATCACATAGAACTTATTTCCATATCCATTTGATCAAAACATCACAATGGTATCGTTCCCTACCAATTTTGAAATCCACAAATTCAATAAATACAAAGGGAGAGGAAGTCCTGTGGACCATATCAAAGAGTTTAATGTCATGCATATGGAGGTTGCCTATAATGAGTCCTATTTAATGTGCCTTTCTTGTGAAGTTTAATAGGTCCTGCCATGGATTGGTTCTCAAAATTTCCCCTAGGTATCAAAACATTTCAAGAAATAATCAATAAATTCATCAACCACTTCTCCTTCAACCTTGACATAGATGTGAGCTCAGAATATTTATACACACTCAAGCAGAACAATGGAGAATCCTTTGCTAATTTCCTACAAAGGTAGAGGAAAAAAGATAGTAAGAGCAAGTGGACCATTCCCGATGAGCAACAAGTGGAGATCATCATAGAAAATGTCGATCCAGATCTATCCTTCCACTTGAAGATGCAATGCATCACCACTTATGATGATCTTGTCCCTAGGGTCCTCAACATTGAGAGAGCCCTAATCTCACAGGGAAACACACAAGTGTATAAAGACAACCACCCATCCACTAGTTCTAAAAAAAAATCCTACTTTTGGGACAAGAATAATAATGTTACTAGTGATGGTGTTGTTGATGCAAAGGTGGTCTTAACTGCTCCTAGGCAAGCAAACACCCAAACTATAAATACACAACAACCATACACGCCATTGTTGAACAATCAAATAACAATCAATGTTGCAAACACTTAACATGGACAACAACGAATGAAGAGTGCTCCTAATTGACAATTCACTCACTTAGGGGAATCTATGGAGGATGTGCTAAAAAGGTTGATATAATATAGTATTATCACACTCCCATATTTCTCGAACAATCCAGAGTCACAAGTCAAACCTTGTAGCTATAGAGATGATCATTTTTGTGAATTCCATTGATACAAAGGTCATAACACAAAATATTTTTAGACTCAAACATCTAATAGAAGATCTTATTGAATGAGGAGACATTGATGTTGATAAAAAATATGGGAATGAAAATTTGAAAATTTACACAAACCCTATGCCTGATCATACAAAAGCAAAAGATTCAAGAAAGGAATCAACCTCAAAAATGTAAACCATACACATGATACCATGATGGGACATATTTATTTATCACAACATGAGGAATTAGATGCACATCAAGATGCTATTTTAAAACAAATTCCAAACCAATCAACAATGTTTAGTAATATTTTATACCGTAATGACATCAAGTGGATATCATATTGTGATATCTCTCCCACATAAGACTCAATGATTCTAGCATGCTGAAGAAGTTCCAAATGAGCTGAAAATATCCCTTGTTGTACCCATACCTACCAACTATTGTGAAGATTCTTTTACCGATGATGCATATCCACCCAAGGATCATGTCAAGAGGAGGCTCTTGAGGATAACAAAAGTTACTCTGAATCAAGTTAGGATTAAGAACCCCTATCCCTAGAGTTTCACCAAGAGCTAAGGAACATCTTCCAAACCATTTTAAACTCCAAACATGTCATCGATATCACCCTTGAGATGTTTCTTTTTGATAGACATATAGAAATTATTTCATTCAAAAAAAAGAATCTCCCACTCTTGATATTCCTACACAAGAGAAAGCAACAATCAAGATTCTTAATTCTTACAGTGATTGTGCATCATCTACATCTTTTGACTCAACATCAACATCTTTTGAAGTAGTATCAATAGATAACGATGTCATAGAACTAGAGAAAATAGTTCATATTCCTAAACAACAGGAACCCATAGCAATATCACGTGTTCATCACAAGTCATATTCAGTGACTATGGATTAGAGGATACATTATCATTGAAAAGGATTAGGTATTGATAATACCTTCACAATGCCAGTGGAAATCTTGTCTACAACAAATATCAACATAAGGGGCATGAAGGATCCCTATGATGAAAATACTATCAATGCTACAACTAGTCGTATCTTAGGTTGGCATTCACCCATCATCTCATACACAAAATGGGACCAACGTAAAAAGAAGAAATCCAATCTAAGCAAGGAAAAGATCATCAAATAAAATGAAGTAGTAAATCAAAAGGGACATGTCAAGTACAAATGGTTCATACTAAAGAAAAATAAAGAAAATCATCCCTCCAAAACTCCACTAGTCAAAGAAATTATGGGGCAAAACCAAAAAGGGAATTGTATCCATCAAAAGAGTCCTCAAATAAAAAAGCAGGCTTCTCAAGTAAGGAAAAAAGTATATCCAGTGGTTGGTCCTAATTCCATGAAAACCTTCATTACCACCCATAATTTCTCATCTTCCCATGTTTGGAGAGTCAAAGGTTCCAAACCATCAACCAATACATCTCATATTCCTTCCTACATGCCACCATCCACTCCATTCATGACATCTAATTCTCACATTGACCGTGTGTTGGAAGCTACCCTTCATCATAAGGATTTTGAAGGAACTTTATCATGATGTGCGCACATAGCAAGGTTAATTCTAGTATCCACAAGGCAGATTAGAGTTCTTCAAGGTTGCATTCAAGTGCTTGTATCTTAGCAAAGAAACTTATTCAAGTAGGATATCGCTGGAACATTATGAAAATGGCCTCTACATAAGTACCACTAGGTGGTTCAACATGAGGGTAAAATTATCAAAAAAAAGCAGCAAGAAAATAGTAAAAATAAAAATCTTCTCTAGTGAAAACAACTACTGTGACGCTTTGGGAAAGTACTATGATGAAAACTTGGAAAACAGATGTGATGAGTATAATTGAGCATCTATATGATCCTTCTTAGATATAAGCATCTCATCCTTGTCATGATAAATCCAATGTTCCCTCCATCTATCCAAATCCAACTTTTATCTAGATATTCCACTTTATCTTGATCTTGACAAAGATTCAACGTATACTTCAACTCTACTCATGGACAAATTTTGACAGGCTCTTTACCATTTTATCTCATGAAGTCCCATAGCCTATATCTAGCATGATAAAACTCTATAGAAACTCTTCGTGTATATATTACCTATCTTGGCTTGTTCATTAAACTATGAAACATTGCTAGACACTAGGGGAAAGTTATTGTACTCTTGTTTTCAAATAACTCTTTATCCATGTCTTATATCTTATAACATGACATCGACATCATGGTCTAGATATCGTTTACCTCAAAATCTCATGGAAAATCCAAAAAAAAAAATTCATAAAATCTCATCAAAATCTAAAAACACTTGCAAACTTAGAAAATCTAAAAACATCAAAATCTTGCATAGCTAAAATCCAAAAAATCCAAAACACATCAAAAATCCCTAAAAAGGTCAAAACATCAAAAATCCAAAAAATGAAACCTAGTCGAACTATGAGTCTCTGAGCTTGAATGTAGGCAAGGCCATCATTGATGTGCCCCCAAGACACCCTAGGTTAGTCTTTTAAGAGTTTGCCATAATAAACTAGCAATCCATCAAGTGTTCATATCTCATCTTCAATAAGTCAAGTCAGTTGAACTACGTGGTCTTTGCATGTATAATGTAGGAAAGGCTCATCTTGGATAAGCCCCCAAGGCCCCTAGGATAGTCTTTTAGGTTAGGTTCTTGGTTGAAACTTATAAAATCCCTAAACATTCAAAAATACGAAAAATCCTTGAACATTCAAAATCTCAGAAAACCCACAAAACATTTTAAAAACTTAGAAAACACAAAAACACTCAAATGTCATAAAAGCCTTAAACATTGGAAAAGCTTGGAAAACCCTAAACAACCTCAAAATAAACCAAAAACATATACATTCACATAAACTTTCAAAAAGACCAAAAAACAAAAGCCTCAAAACATTTGCAAAATACCAAAACATTGAAATATTCTAGAAAATCCAAAACCATCCATCTTATTTTGCTTTCACCTGCAATAAACCTTCACCCATAATAAATCAATCATCATCTTCAACCTTTGGTAAAATAGGTTGAAAGCAAGTATAACAAGTCTTAAAGTGATAACCTAAAGGTAAAAATCTAAATTCTAGGTCATAGGTAAACGAGTCAGTGGATTTTGTAAATATGGCTTATCATACACCTTATGCTAATCAAAACATCTAATTGAAACATGTCCTAGGATGCATCCTTCCTATGATGACCATTAGCATCATAAATCACTATTCGCTATCTTAAATTGGAAAGAGATATAGATAACATTGAAATTTTGTCTTTGATCTTTTCTTTTGATTTATCTAATTGACCCATTCCAAGGACCTCTTGATGATGTCTATCAAAATGATTTAGAGAGAAAGGAATGGGGCATTGATCATTATATTTCATTTTTTGTGCTTGTGGGTATTCTTGTAAAATAATCTTGGTGCATACTTGCTTAGTTGTGTCTAGGGAGGTTGTTTGGAGTAGATTGTTGACTATTGTACATATGCTTTGGTTCAAAATATTTTAAGCTTCTAAACTACATCTTATGGAGTCCTCCATCTTTCATCACTTAGTTTATTGCATTCTATTTTGGGGAGGAGTTTTGTTCCCATGTGGTTTTCTCCTTTACCCCGTTTGATTTAGTTTGCATTGCATTTGTAAATGAGTACCTGATCAGCCCTTGTTGCCAAGACTCATCTTTGCATAATAATTTGCTTCTCCCTAAGTTGCACTTATGGGGGGGTGTTGGTGTAATTGATTATTTAATTACACTTTAGCATGAGTTTACTTAGGATATTTTATTTCCTAGGATAATTATTATTTAATTATTGTCCTTATCTTATTGAGCTATTTTTTTTCCTCAAGATAAGATTAGGGTTGTCTTTTCCTACTTTATTGCATCATTTCCTTTTTGAAGGCTTTTGTAATATTTCTAAAACAATTACATTCAATAATCAATTAATGCTGATTTTTTCTAGCACAAGTTTGCTCTGAGGGTTTACAGATTTGTTCTGAATATCTGTTGCATGTGATAGGTGATTGCTTGCAGGTGATTCTTGGGGACTGTGAAGTTGGTTTTTCAACTTCTACACTACATTCCGACAAGGTTTCCATATGTCAAGGTATGAACAAGAACTATCCTATCTGTTTGAAAAGTCAAATTCCATTACAGTAGATACAACACCATCATGGTTATTAATCCCTTGATGCATCACACACCTATGTGTTATATAAAAAAAAAGGAATTACGGAAAATCCCAATCTTAAGATATGAGAAAATAATCATCATCATGCATCTCTTGTCACCATCTCTAATAAAGTCTTGGTGGATCAAGGACTTGTTGGACTTTTTGAATCAATCTTTAGAATCAATGGTAAAAAATCATTCATTTTCATTCTTCTAATTCAATCCATCTAATCTTTTTATTCTTCTATCTTTACTAACATTTATATCCAAGTATCAAATCTATGTGATCTACATCAAATTATACATGAGGCTACCCATAGTCGATGACTGTCTATACATCATGAAATTTGTCTACGTCAACATTTGAGCTCTCTAGGAACTATTTCTCATCCTCTTTACTAGCAATCCCTCTTCCGATGGGGCACAATGGGGCATCTATATCATCTTCAACTCAACAATCTAGAAATTTACAACTCTTTGATTCAAAAGCAACCTGAAATCTCAAGCATAAGTTTGATTTTCACCTATCGTGAGCCCGATCATAACACTTTATTCCCTAATCGATCTCTCAAGGGGTAAACCAACCATCTTTCAATCATATCAATATCAAATCATCTAATGAACTTTGTTCCTAGCCTTTATAGCTGCAAATATTGATCAAATTATCAAATCAATCATCATTGGGATACATCTTTCCCTACCAGAGTATGTGCAAGATCATGATGGGCCAAAAAGTGGCAATATCATAGGTATGTGGTTGACAACTTTTGTTTTACCCAAAATTGATGAAATGAAAAGGGTTTTTAAAGGAGATTCTCATCTTTCCACCAATATAAATTATGCTTTACTTTGAATTTAATAATTAATTATTATTCATTTTCTATTCGAATTATGACTAAAGTCCTGATTGATAGGCTGATTGAAACACATCTATAGCTTTCAAACGGTATCACATTTTTTGAATCCAAAAAATTTGTCACATTCTATGCTTCGTATAATATAGAATTTAAAAAAGAAAAATTCAATTTCATGAACTTTTGACCAAGTTAAGGTGGCCAGACATACAATTTTTTATATTTTTTAAAAGTTTTAATAAAAAATTCATAATTAATTATTTACTTGGAAAAAAATTACAAAAAAATATGCATCACATTGGGACATGAGTCCTCTACTTATATCTAAAATCTTATAATTTTTTTTTATCATTTTATTGTGGTTAGGGTGGTTAGATAGACACCTACTTATTTTTTCCCTGAAATTTAAGTACTATTGCATTGAAATTTTAAATTTTCAGCAAATAGATTGTTTTTTAAACAAACTTGGTAGTTTAGAAACTACATTCAATTTGCTACAGATTCTATTCTTATATTATTTTGAAAGAATATAGATAACTTATTCAAATTTTTATGTCAAGTTGCCTAACTCTATTTTTTTTGAATTTTTTGCCACTTAAGGGCCTGCTTTATCCATGATGATCTTGCACATACCCACCAACCTCATTATTCAACATAATCCTTGGATTGTTTTGAATCCTCAATAATGTTATCAATTAATCAATTAGATCAATCAACTTTAGCTTGGCTATCATCATCTCAAAGAGATCATTGATATCCATTTCAACATCAAAATCAACATCAGTCTTTGAACCAATGCAACAAGTACATTGCTTCAAAGAGGGGAAAAATGTAGAAACTTAAAAATGTCTTGATGGATCACATTGGCTAACTAACATCATTTCATCCTAAACCCCATCCTCTTTTTTCTTTATTGATTAAAATAGCCTAGGTATTAATTAATTGCCTTATTTTCATCTATTAATCTAATTGACCTAATTAGGTTAGTTCATTCCCTTTCATGCTAACATTTCGTTCTATTAAATTGAATAAATCAAATTATTTAATTTAATCCCTAATGTCCTATTATTTAATTAAATATCATTTCACTTTCCTCCTTTTCATTAAATCACTTTATTTAATAAATATCATCTAATTCCCCTAATTTGCATAATTGAAACTTTATTTATTTATCAAATTACTAATAAATCTAATCCCCCCTACTTGTAAGGGAATATTCCTCCTTTTCATATTCCTCCAAAAATAATATTCCCATAGAATATTCTTTCCCTTTTGCACATTAAAAGTTAGTTTTAATTAACTAAATATTTTTCCCTTACCCATGAGAATATCCTAAAGAATATTCTCTTTCTTCACTCATTTGAAAAAATAAATATCCTTCCTTTTAACAAACACACAAGACTTCATGTGCAAGTTAACTTACAAGACTCCTTGTGCAAATTTTGAAATTGTGTTTGTTTGGATGAATGTAAGCCCTTGATTAAATATCATCTTGCATCCTCAACCCTTTATGGGAATCCATGATCCATGCCTCCATCTTCTTTCCTTTTTTACCATTGATTATATTTTTCAATCTTATCCCTTCATTTTTCATTTGCTTTCCTATAAATATGTCACTATTTGGAGTCAAATGGATCCATTTTTTAAGAGAAAACTTATGTTGTTAAAATCACCTTTACTTGCACTCATATTTAGCATCCTTTTAGCTTAATTTACTTGCATATTGACTTAGTTTCCATTAATGGATTCCATAATAACATAAATGCATACATTTAGCATATTTTGTAATTAGGGTTTTAATCTTTTGAAGCTTGCATGTACATTTAGAGTACATTTTCATACACCCATATTGATCATCTTAACATTCATCATGTTAATTTAGCATTTAAATCGTGTTTTATCACACATCTTTCATTTGTTTCATCGATTCTCTTCAATAGAATCAATCGAAACAAGTTCATTATCCAAGGGATTGGGAAAGGGTCACCATTCCACATCAATGCGACACCACTCCCCCAATAGGATAAGTTTCAATGTATTAAATTATAGGTTTGTCAAGCTTTCATGACTTAGAATTTTAGTTTTAATGGCTTCTTTGTCTTTGTTTACAATGAATGATCTTATTTGGATTGATACTTAGTGGTTTAAATATGCCTCAAATTCATATGGATTGGGTGTAGTTAACCTATACTATGTCATTAGTCACAATTATTATTTAAAAAAAATGATATATGAACACTATTTTAGATTAATTATTTTTCTTTATAATTAGGAGAAATACATTAAATCATTTGTTTCTTTTAACTAATTAATATTTCTTTATATAATAAGTTTTGCATTAGTTGAATTGTTTTCTATAATTAAAATTATTGCTAGTATATAATAGCACTAAACTCATTTTATATTAGACTAATTATGTTTTGGTAATTAAAGTACAAAAAATCAAATATGCCTTATAATGATTTTAATTTTAATTAGATAATTAAGTAAACATAAATAAAAGGTTTAAATTAATATAATTAAGTTTAATGCTCATGTATGTGTGTTTTCAATCATACTTCAATTAGTAATATATATTTTTTTATGTTAGCTAGTTTATGTCTAGGAACTATCAAATTTGGGGTAAACCTCATATTGTCACATTGGTAGACATCTATACAAACCAAACCTACTATTTTTTCTCAACCTTTTTATTCATCAAAATGGTCATAACTTGTAAAAAAACTAGGTCTTCCCATACTGATAAGCACCAAAACAAAAAACTTTAGAGCACCTAACAAGGGAACATACAAATTAAATAGGCTTCTCCCCCATGCCCTTAACACACTCACAATTCCAATGAATGCATTTCACATTCCTATTTGAGCCATTCATCAACTCATCTTTGATATTGTCCTCTTCCATAGTACAATACCTAAATAACAGAGGAATGACATCCTCAAAAAGGGATACTTGCAAATTGCCTCAACTACAATTTGTAGACATATCTACCTCTTCTTAATATATTGGAAGTTCTCTAGAACATAGTTAAAATGAACCTCACCTTGTTCAATATTTTCCACCATTTTACCCCCTCTGTGATGACTTTTGATAGTAGAAACCATAAAAAAATGCTGCCATGGAGCTCACTAGTGCATACCAAAAATGAGGAATAAATAAACCATAATTAATATATTTACAATGATACAAAGAACCCATTATAATTATTGATTATTTTGCATGTTGGCCCTACCAAATATCATGTCCATTATCATTCCATATTGTTACCAAGACATCTCTCCAAAAAATCCTTTTGAATTAATAATATGACCTCTCAAGTAAAATTATTCTACCATCTCATAAGGGTGGGTGCACAAGGATGGGGGGCTAAAAAGTGGCCACCCCACTTTTTGAAATTGTAAAAGCCATAATATGAGCAAGTTATAACTTGCTCACATTATGGCTTGGAGTGACCGAGCTTTAGGCTAGTTTACTGCAAGAAATGATGTGAGCACATTATAACACACCCACGATATTTCCTATTAAAGAAAAAAATCCATTTCATTATGTTTTTTATGTGGTTGAAGAGTTCCCCCACGACTTGCAAACCCTCCATCACAAACTCATGTTCTAGGAAGCCCAAAACCACACTAATTATTCATCAGTTCTTTGTCAAAATTTTGACATGACATCAAGGAGGTAAAAGGAGTAAGTTATTTCAATTTTTTGTGTGAATTTTGTATTAAATAGTTAGATTGAATATGCTTTTTAAAGAAAATTTATTTAATTTTTAGGAATTTTTAATTCACCTCATATTCAAATCCCTCCTAAAGAACAACCTCAATAGATACCTCCTACGATTCCTCATCATACTCTAGGAACACAAAAAATATAATGGGGAAAATTTAAAATAACAAAAAAGAAATTGAGTTAATTGCAAGGTTGAGAGTGTTGAACACCTGGTATATTGAGAAGGGGGTGAATTAGTATTCTTTGAAACCACTTAAACATTTAAACATTCATTCCACATAGCATATTCAATTTTTAGTAAGAAGGGAAAGCATGAAATCAACCATCAAATCACATAACACATGAACACTAAATTTTTACGTGGAAAACCCAAAAAAGGGAAAAACCATAGTAAGGATTAACTCACAATATATTATAACCAGTTATAAGATATTACAAAAATTCTCACTATAGGTGGACTCACTATCCTAGTGGAGTCACTTCCCACACAATGAAGAAAATATAGAATAGAGGGGTGGCTCATTGCCAAAATTTGAACTGCTACAATTGCATCTACAATATGCATGAATTACATTTCCATTGAGGCTCAAAAAACATACTTTATACACTTCATACTGACATACACTAACACTTTGTTCTACTCTAGAATCATATCACATTCTCACAATTCACATCAACAATACTTGTATATTCGCTATCCACTACTATTGTTCACCACAACACCAAAAATGAACTTACATATATACCTATTACATTCACAAACCCTTGCAACATCAATAGGTTAGTCTAATTTGATGTATCATGCAAAATATAACTTGTCGAATCAACATACACACCTCATGCCTTAATTCAAACTTGTAACACATAATATATGTTGGGTGGACACATAATAGAACCCTTGTAACAAATCAACACTTAAAACTCTACAATAATCATACCATAAATTAGGTCAATATCAATAGTGACCTAACATCAAATTTCACCAACTGTTCAACCAAAAATGGAAATGTTGACCTCCCAACTTCATGCTACTTAGAGCACAGACTTTACTGACACCTATAAACACTCCCACAAATCTGCAAGACAAGATACCATTCTATGGTGAAGTGCAGACTGATCAAAACATACACCCTATATAGGTAACCACTATCACATGCATACTCGATATTCTGTCATTCATAAATCTTTACCATAGGACAAAACAATGTGAAAATATTGATTTAGACTCCCCTAACATCAAGAAAAGTTGCATTAAAACTATAGAGCGGGATTTTTCAAGGCGAACCAATGCAAAAAAATACCAGATGTCCTATATAGTAAAAAAATATTGTTATGACACTTAGCCAATTTTCCACTTCAATTGTCTACACCAGATCAAACCTTAAGCACTATATTAACATATTTATGCATGCTCATGCTACAAAAAAAAAATTTCACACCAATTTTCATGCCAAACCACAATGTTGACATCAATGCCAACATTGTACTTGCATATTGTACAACTTAAGCTCATACCTCATGCTTATGTTGTTAATAGAAATATCAATGAAAAGCTCTTCCAACAATCTCTTTGTTTTTCATTGATGGAAAAATTCCAAAATTTCTCTCCATTACTATTCTCCCCATTTGACATCAAGGGAAAAGGGTGCATACATATGTTTTTTTCTTTGCTCACCCTTTAACACATATCTTCTCCCCCTTGCATGACTTACATGGTTTTGAATTTACTAAATTACACAGATACTCACATACTCATGTGCTCTAATTGACTGATATGTACATATATATTTGGGGTAACCAAATTTTCAAAATCTTATCTAATGTCCCCAACAGTGCTATCCTTCAAATAGATCAAAATTTACACTAGAAAACTTTATCTACAATCCACATATATATAGTAAATTATGGCTAAGAAATTGAAATGCATAACAAGAAAATAAATATACACCATTAACCAAAAGAAGTATTTGACACCTACAACCTCTCAAGGTTTTCTTCCCAATCTTTCTTTCCTTCTTCCCAGCCTTTCTTGGCTAGGCCAAGCATGTGGCTCTGAGTCTTGAACTTGATAATAAGTTCTTCACCATCATATAAAGTACTGGGTACTAGATTTAACTTCATTTTTTTTTCTACACTCATTAGGGAACTAGATATGGGTGTGAATTTTGCATTCACCAGATCCCTGAGATGTCCAAACTACATAATTATATTCTCCTTTTGTACTTGAAGTTGGAAGAACTCCTCGTGTAGTTTCTCAATTACTATCCTTGTGCTCAATCAGTGTCTTGTGCCAGATCATAGGCATCCAACACCTTATCAATTTGGGACTCAATGGAGTCTATCTCATCCTTCATTCTTGTGGTGGAGCTAGGAAACTTCATGCAAAATTGGAACAACATCTTGGCTTCCACAACACAATTTTGTACATCTTTGAGATTATTTTGAAATTTATTGTGTGTGGTGGAAAAATTCTCTAGTGTATCCATTAATATCTTATCATTCACCTTTTTATCTATCTCCTTCTCTAGTTTTTCCTTCAAACCACTAGAATACTCTTTAAATGAATATAGAAAAAACATAAAATTTTCCATACTGGATAAAGAATTATCTATGCTCGATCGGGTATGCTCTCTTGTAGCACCTTTATAGCTTCATAAATAAGCTCTACACTCTTTTTATGTGTTTTCAAAATTTCCTTTTGAGAATAAGAATAGAAAGCAACAACTAACTATAGCTTACAAAAAGAATAAATTCTATTATTGTTAACCTGCCCTTGTTGCATTGGAAGTTATAATAGCTTGACAGACACAATTTGGGCTGGAAATGGAGTTGCATATTTAATAGTTCCTTCACTGAATCTCTAGAGGTACCAGAATATTCTCCAACCATTGCATCCTTCTTCTCTAAAGCCTTTTCTTTGTCACCACTGCTAACTTCTACATTTTCATCCTTTTTCTCAGTGTTGACTAATATTTCCTCATCTTTCTTTTCCCCATCAATTGATTTATTAGTGTTATCCAAAGGTATATTTATCTTCGGGTTGGTTTGCATTGCATCTTCAAAATTTCTTTTTGGTTCTGGAGGAGGAGAATTATGGCCTATAGGTGCATCCTCCTTCTATGCCTCTATAACATTTACTTCTACAATAGAATTTTCTCCCATTAGAGGAGCATTACTAGTAATACCTTCTTTTGTAGTGTTCTCACCACTAACAACATTCTCTTTAACAACATTTTATTCTACATCTAGAAGAGTGTCATCCTACACATTCTCCTCTTTTGTTCCATGCTCATGTTGAGTTTCTTCTGGAGTAATGATTTTCACATAAGGCATATTCTTAGAAGATTAAAATTCTGAATAATTTCATAGGCTTTTCATATCCCTAAGTTTCCAATCGAGTCCTCACCATGTGCTCAAGGCCTCTCTTCATAATATTTTGCTCACATTTTGCTCAGTTTTATCCCATAAAATCCATCTAGGTCTGAGTATTTCACGTTATAGTTCCTATCAGCATGAGGATATCATGGTATCCCCAACCCATTGTGTATTTCTACTAGTATACGTCTATGTTGCCTATCGACAAGACGTCTTTAATATCACAGTGATCAGAATTCATATACAAGCACCTATCGATAGGATATGTTTATTGTTTCGGCGAATGGAGGTTTCCCATTGGCAAGAGAGTCTTCTTCAGCGTGGGTCTTGGCGAGATCTTATTGTCTCACCGACCGGCGACAGAAGCAACATGTCGGTGAGAGATTTTCTTTGGGGTGAAGTCATAGCGAACTCAATATGTCTTACCGATTAGCACACGTGGATTCATTTTGGCCAAGCCAAAAGACTTCGGGGTGAGGTCTTACCGAGTATATTGTGTCTCACCGACTAAAATGCACAAGATGATGTATCAGCCAGGCTAGAAGTGGTATTCGATATGAGGTCTCAATGAATTCGTGGTGTCTTGCCGACTGGTGATAAAGATATGCATATCAGTAAAGCTAATATTCATTGGAGTAAGGTCTCAGTGAGTACCTCCGGTCTTGCTGACATGCGTAGGAGAGTTCTATCAAGGATTATCGGGGTAAGGTTATACAGTCTTGCCGACCCGTTTGTCATGCCGAAGTGTTTCATCAGTGAGAAGGTGATCATGTCCCAGCGACAAGAATGTATCATGGAGACTCTCGGTGAGACGAAGTATAGTCTGTGGGACATGTCCCCGACATTGAAATGTCACAACGAAGCACATGGGATGAGGGATGACTGATGGCGAGACTCTTGGTTTCGATGAAACATCATAACCTCATAGCGATGAACAAAAGGATGACCGTCAGTGTAACTTCAAGGATCAGTATGACTACAGAGTGTTTCAGCGAGTGTTCAGCAAGTGTTAAATGAAACCCGAATACTATTGGCTGATGTTTGGAATGCGAAGCGATGTGTCTCTTCAGATGCAAATGTATAAATGTTCATTCTCAATTGTAAATGAGAGGATCAGATTAGATTAGATTAGATAGAGTAGGAAAAACTATAGTAGACAAAAAATGTTGTACTGTGAGACTATGGTGAATAATTTCAAATAGAGATATCAATGAAAATCAGTTGATGTTGTAAAAATTTTCTAGTGTCAATTGTCTGTTGAGCTTATTGAAAGTTTTACTAAAGTTGTCTCCAGGGTTAGTATTTTTTGGTTATTTAAATTGGTATAACAAGTTTATACTCAGTTTATCAATACACATTTGTTGTATCTGTGTGGTTAATTAACTGGTTCTTTCAAGGAGAGATTAAATCCTTTTGGTTGACCACAATAATCAAGGAAATTCATCTGGATTATTAAAGAAGAACTTGGTAGTCATAGTCTTGCCTGTTTATACAAGTTATGAACAAAACATATGCCAACAATTTGAATGTTTTCTAGAAAGAGGTTGCTCGTTGCTATTTCATTTGACTCCACATACCCAATAAGGCACTAGTCTCTGCATTTCACCATTTAGATTCATTCATATTTTTTTACATCTGTTAACTGAGCATATTAGGATTTAGTTTTGGAATATTGCTATACAATTTATACCATATTTAGTCTTATTTGTCCATTTTCATCTGCCATCATGGAAAAATCACTGCAAGAGAGAAGATCATAAGTTAAGTCTGCTTCATTCATATAGGTACACCCGCCTAGGTCTAGCAGCACCTGAAGAGTAGAAAGCTTAAGTCATTTGGCTTTGTCTGTTACCCTAAAACGTACCAAGAGACTTGTAGCCTCTTGAGGTTTTCCGCCTGCATTTTTGAGAGCTAAAAAATTGGCGACTCCACTGGGGATAAACATCAGAATATCTAGTTGAAGACCATCATATAGAGTCATTGAAGAAAAATTTGTAATTTGAGAAGTTTCAGAAAACGTGATTCCGCTGGGGGAAAATTAGAAATATTTCAAAAATAATCATTTTCCTACTTTTGGAAAAGTAGGTGGCGACTCTGGAAAAAACTTGATGAAGAATGGAATTTGTATATGGAACAAAAAAGTATTTTGAAAAGCAACAGTTGATAAGAGGAATTGAATAATTGAAAAAGCTGCAATTGAACTAGCAACCGTTCAAATTCTGCAATAAGAATGAATACACAAATACAAGAAGGCATTGGACCCCTCAAACGCCTGATAATACAATTGGGAATTTTCACAGTACAGGTCATCAAGATTGTCAATGTGATCAATGTCAAGTACAACACTACTCCAACCCACTTGAACATGTCAGTCAGAATCTGTAACAAGGTACGTATCATAACCAACAATCTAATGATGATGAATATTTCAAAAATATTTTGGATTCCTTTCTTGACATAAGGAGATATAGAGGAGAATCTGGGTGCCCTTTGCTCCACAGAATGACAGATATTTGCAGGAAAATACCAATTAAATTCCCACCTAGTAAACTTGAGATCATTCGGTAGTTCATGAAAGTGTATGAGCCAAACCCAGTTTATTGGCCTGAATCATGCATACCAATTTGTTTTGATCAACTAGATGAATGGAAAGACATTGTAGATAGGAAAATATATGAAGATAATTGTGACATCATTGATGAAGATAGAGACAGTGGTCAAAACATGCAACAATATGTATGCCAGAATCAACAATTCAAAAAAGAAGAAGCTGAGTATGTACATACTCAGGGTCAGGACTCCATCGTAGAATCAAGGTGTAGATTTTTTCCCTTGGATGCATTTCTTGACATAAGGAGGTATAAAGGAGAAGATATGATTTCTCTTTACAATAGAATGACAAAAATTTGTATGCAAATACCTTCTCATTGTAGGCCTACAAGGGCCATGTTTGTTGAGTAGTTTGTAAGAGCATGGGAGCCTGAATCAATTTATTGGCCAAAAAAGCAGTATACCTTTGATCTAGTGTATAAATGTATTGATACCATACAAAGGTATGAAGACAAGGGTGATATCATAGATGAGTATTAGGAGATTGATCAGACACTATAGCCAATAGAAGATGAGACATGTACAAGTCAAAATGGTTCATATGACAACCTGCATGATGAAGATGAAGATATTGAAATTCTTTCCTACATAATAGATTGTGACAGGGAAAGCAGTGTATGTTATGAGGGATCCAATGAGTATTTAGATTGTCAAGATGGACCTGTAGATTTTGATCTACAATCAAGGGATTCTAGTAGCCCTTTTGGAAATGAGGATGGAATGTGCTCAAATGAAGAGGAGAGTACATCAACATGTCAAGAGAATAACTATAATGATCTTGAAAATTTCCATGTTGATGGAGTGGAAGATGAAATGGAAGGGGATTGTGTATCATGTCATAGTGAGGAAGAGTTTGAGGGCAATCATGTAAATTCTGATTTACAACAAGGAGATATTTCCAACTATTGTGGAGATCAAGAAGAGGGAGAAATAATAGAAGATATGGAAACATGTTCACTCTGTAGTGAGCAAATTTTAGAATTTCTAACTCTTGAATACCTGAGATATGCACATGAAGGTGACTCTGAAGTTCTGTGTCTAGCTTACATTTGTTTTGACAGTGAAAGTATTTTGTGTAATAATTCATATGACTCCCAGTCATTTCTCAAAATGATGGAGAAAACTTTGAAGTTGATAAAAAATCTGTGTCCATTCAAGATGAGGTATGTGATTTTGAAATTTCTAATTCGTGTGGAGAAGATATTTATTTGCATACCAAGGAGGATAGAAGCCTGACATTGATTGGTTCATATATGCATGATATTGAAGATATGAGTCATAATCCAATGTTGTTTCCAAATGGTGATATGGAAGAAGTACAAAAGGTTTCAGATTTGTTTGTCTCAAACAACATTGATATGACATAATTTTTTGTTTCTCAAGAGAAGCATTTTGATGGTGAAATTTTAATACAACTGGGAGAATGTTTCATAATACATAAGAGTGAGAGAGATAATGAGAAATTTTGCATTGAATATGCATGTACTTTGTATGTTAAGGATAACAGAGATTTTCCCCATGATGATGAAGAATTTGAATTGCAGAATAGTGAAGGGAATTTGGGCCAAGTTGAGCACAATGATTCTTTGAAAACTTTCAGTAACAGTCACAAGGAAGATTGCATGAATATCTTCAAGAAGAATCTGAGGAACTCAAAACAAAGTTGGGTGTTTGATAGAGGAAAGTATGGGCCATTCTTTTGGATGGACTTTAGCCATCGTTTATGGTTTGGATTTTAGACCGTAATAGTTCAAAACTGATGAAGTTGAAACATAGAGGATTAAGGGTTACTAGTGCATGGACAACTCTTAATAATCCTCTTTAAAATTATTTTCCATGCACAATAGTTTAGGGTTTTGTTCATCTCCATTTTGCATTCTTTTCCATTTCCATCTTGCTCCTATATTTCACCATCATATGTCTGGTCTGCTCACCCAAAGATCTAGATTCTTGCAATGATTTTACAACCATTCATCCCCAGATGGAACCACTATTAGAACTGTAAAATTCTGAATAATTTCATAGGCTTTTCATATCCCTAAGTTTCCAATCGAGTCCTCACCATGTGCCCAGGGCCTCTCTTCATAATATTTTGCTCACATTATGCCTAGTTTTATCCCAAAAAATCCATCTAGGTCTGAGTATTTCACATTATAGTTCCTATTGGCATGAGGATATCATGGTCTCCCTGACCCATTGTGTATTTCTCCTAGTATATGTCTGTGTTGCCTATCGGCAAGATGTCTTTAATATCACAGTGATCAAAATTCATATACAGGCACCTATTGGCAGGATACGCTTATTGTTTTGGCAAATGGAGGTTTCCCATCGGCAAGAGAGTCTTCTTCAACATGGGTCTTGGCGAGATCTTATAGTCTCACCATCCGGTGACAGAAGCAGCATGTCGGTGAGAGCTTTTCTTCAGGGTGAAGTCATAGCAAACTCAATATGTCTTACCGATTAGCACATGCAGATTCATTTTGGCCAAGTCAAAAGACTTCAGGGTGAGGTCTTACCGAGTATATTGTGTCTCACTGACTAAAACTCACAGGATGATGTATCAGCTAGACGAAGTGGTATTCGATATGAGGTCTCAGCAAATTTTTGGTGTCTTGCCAACCGGCGATAAAGATATGCATATTGGTAAAGCTAATATTCATCTGAGTAAGGTCTCAACGAGTACCTTTGGTCTCACCGACATGCGCAGGAGAGTTCTATCAAGGATTATCGAGGTAAGGTTATACAGTCTTGCCAACCCGTTTGCCATGCCAAAGTGTTTCATCGGTGAGAAGGTGATCATGTCCCAGTGACAAGAATGTATCATGGAGACTCTCGGTGAGACGAAGTATAGTCTGTGGGACATCTCCCCGACATTGAAATGTCACAGCGAAGCACATGGGATGAGGGAAAACTAACGGCGAGACTCTTGGTGTCGATGAAATGGCATAACCTCATAGCGATGAATAGATGGATGATCGTCAGTGTAACTTCAAGGATTGATATGACTACAGAGTGTTTCAGCGAGTGTTCAACAAGTGTTAAATGAAACCCAAATACTGTTGGCCAACGTTTGGAATGCAAAGCGATGTGTCTCTTCAGATGAAAATGTATAAATGTTCATTCTCAATTGTAAATGAGAGGATCAGATTAGATTAGATTAGATAGAGTAGGAAAAACTACAGTAGACAAAAAATGTCGTACTGTGAGACTATGATGCATAATTTCAAATAGAGATATCAATGAAAATCAATTGATGTTGTAACAATTTTTTGGTGTCAATTGTCTGTTGAGCTTATTGAAAGTATTACTAAATTTGTCTCCAGGGTTGGTATTTTTGGGTTATTTAAATAGGTATAACAAGTTTATACTCAGTTTATCAATACACATTTGTTGTATCTGTGTGGTTAATTAACTGGTTCTTTCAAGGAGAGATTAAATCCTTTTGGTTGATCACAGTAATCAGGGAAATTCATCTGGATTATTAAAGAAGAACTTGGTAGTCATAGTCTTGCATGTTTATACAAGTTATAAAAAAAACATATGCCAACAATTTGAATGTTTTCTAGAAAGAGGTTGCTCATTTCTATTTCATTTGACTTCGCATACCCAATAAGGCACTAGTCTCTGCATTTCACCATTTAGATTCATTCATATTTTTTTTACAGATGTTAATTGAGCATATTAGGATTTAGTTTTGGAACATTGCTATACGATTTATACCATATTTAGTTTTATTTGTCCATTTTCATCTTCCATTGTGGACAAATTGCTGCAAGAGAGAAGATCATAAGTTAAGTCTGCTTCATTCATATAGGTACACCCACCTAGGTCTAGCAACACCTGAAGAGTAGAAAGCTTAAGTCATTTGGCTTTGTTTGTTACCCTAAAATGTACAAAGAGATTGGTAGCCTCTTGAGGTTTTCCGCCTGCATTTTTGAGAGCTAACACATATCATCATGTATCTTCTCTTGTTTGTCTAGAGTTAGTCCTAATCTTTGTGTCAAATCTTTAACCTTCTCCATAGTTTCATTCTAGAGCCTTTCAAGATCATTCTAATCTCTAATCATAAGGGTAGTTACAATTTTATTTATTTAGAACTCCTTATTGTGCAATTGAGCCAATGTGGCTTTATTTTCATTTGATAGGGGTGCACTAACCTTCTCCAAATCAAAAGATCTTAATTTTTTTTTCCTTGATGGCTTCCCGTCTTCTATCATATACTACATTTCTCAATTATTTAGGGAACTATTTTTCAATATTCTTCATATTAACCTCAAATGCAACTATGCACTTGAAAATTACTTCTTCTATAGTTTCTTTATCAACATGATCTACTATAGTATATAATGCAACTATTTTCTCTAGCATTCCATGCTCTTTTATTCCATTAAATAAAACATCTAATTTCATGGGTCTATGTTGTCTTACTAGAGGGGAAGACTTACCCTTCTTCTTATTCTTTTCTTCTAGTGACACCTTTCCTTTACCAGATTATGGTTTCTTCTCCCTCATTTTTATCTTATAACCTTCTTTCTCTTTCTCAATTTCAGCCTCACTGTCAGTTTCCACAATGTCTACTTTTTGTCTCTTCCCACTGGTCTCTTCCTCAAATGTATCAAATCTTTTTTGGATTAGGGGTTCTGTATCTTCTTCTTCTTCTTCCTCTTCTTCATTTACATTGAAACTAACAAATTTTTCTCTTTTAGCTTTTTTTTATTATTTTCCTTGTAGGGCCTATTTTTTATGTTTCCAGAGTGGCCTTCTCTTTTCCAGGAATCTTATGTTGCTTAGCTAGACTAGACTTCTCCAAGTCATTTCAGTACTTGCAAAATCTTTCTTCTTCTCACCAATGATAGAATTAGTCGTGGAGGAATTTGGGGCAACCAAAGGAGTGGTAGCTATTCTACTAGATCTCCTAACACTAGATGCTCCTTCCAAATCATTAGACAATCCTTTAACTTTCTCTACATCCTCCTTCTTCAAACTCGCCATCTTTGCAACTTGTAGTATTACTCTCTCAATAGTCTTTATTTTTTTTGTCTTTGGTCCATGTGTACTTTTAGCACAGTCACAGTTGGAGGGTCTAGAAAGAACAATCCAAACCATGTAGCCTAGAGACAACACAAGAGAAATAACACAAGAAATGATCTACAAATATGCTTCTTTATTGAATCAATGTTCTTACTATTGGCATATTGTTGTGGGTATGTGTAGGATCATGATGGGCCAAAAAGTAGTGATATGATGGATATGTGTAGGGTATGTGGCTGACGACTTTTTTTTACCCAAAACCAATGAAATGAAAAGGGTTTTTAAAGGAGATTCTCAACTTTCCACCAATATAAATTATGCTTTACTTTGAATTTAATAAATAATTATTATTCATTTTCTATTTGAATTATGACTAAAGTCCTGATTGATAGGCTGATTGAAAAAAAATCTATAGCTTTCAAATGGTATCACATTTTTTGAATCCAAAACATGCATCACATTCTATGCTTTGCATTCTATAGGATTAAAAAAAAAAATATGAAATTTTGACTGAGTTAAGGTGGATAGACATACGAGTTTTTATATTTTTTAAAAGTTGTAATAAAAAGATCATAATTAATTATTCACTTGGAAAAAAATTACAAAAAAATATGCATCACATTGAGACATGAGTCCTCTACCTATATCTAAAATCTTATAAAATAATATTATCATTTATGGTGGTTAAGGTGGTCAGAGAGACACCTACTTATTTTTTCCTCAAAATTTAAGTACTACTGCATTGCAATTTCAAATTTTCACCAAATAGATTTTATTTTAAAAATAAACCTAGTAGTTTAGAAACTAAATTTAATTTTCTACATATTCTATTCTTACATATTTTTGAAATAATATAGATAACTTATTCAAATTTTTACATCAAGTTGCCTAACTCTGATTTTTTTGAATTTTTTGCCACTTAAGGGCCTATTTTTTCCATGATGATCCTGCACATACCCTTGTCATTGATTTCAAAAGGGGATATCATGCAAGAAATATTATTGGCGTGATGAAAAAGGATGACCATGAGTGTAGTGGATCTAGTTCTGGAAAATTGGGTGTTGGTTGATTGTGTAAAGAGAATATTCTGTAATGTTGCTCAAAATGTTGCAAATTTGACACAAATGTTATTACTTTTTTGCAACAATTGCTTCCAGATATCTAAAGGAGAATCTATGGCTAGATTCGATATGGTTTTTTTGAGATCTTCTCATAAACATAATTTTCAGGTCCATAGGTTGAAGGATGAGCTTAGAAGTGATTTAAGTCTACTCTAAGATAGAATTAGGGTTTACTGGTTAAACACTAGATTAACAGTCATGGTGCTTGAACAAAATTTCTATTTCACCATTAATAGTGTATCTATAGTTGCAGGTTCAATAAGTTGTAACTTATGCCTTTGAACTCATCAAGCAACCAACCCCCAATTACCTATCCTTTTGGTTGTTAGTGTGTGTATGCTCATGACAAAGATCATCGGTAGTGATCAAGGCGACAAGATATATGAGGGTGACTACATCATATTGGTGGGAGCTAATTTGAAGTCCCCTCGACATGGTGATGAAAGCTTGATCAACGATGCAGATTGAATGAGGGTGATCGGCCGATGATTGAAGCTACAATGTTTATCAAAGAGACAACACCACATCGAAGTGAGTAATTTTAAGTCTCTTCAACACAATGATGTTGGCATAAGGAGCTAGTGCAAGATGACATGGATGACAAGTTGCAACAACTCGCCAGCTCACAAATATTTTGTGGGCCCATGATTTTTGCTAGCGGTATAGTAGGTGACAATAGATATTGAATTGCGTTGATTGAGGTTAATCAGATGATGTAAATGTGAAAGCACCTCATAGGAGAGAAGATGGATATTGATAGGATATAAATGATGGTCCCTTCGACATATGAAGTTAGTGGAAGGTGATGTTACATTGATAGGTGGCAATAGATGACTACATTGACCAAGGCTATTAGCAATGAACCTAATCAACATTTGTGATTGAGCTGGTGATGATCAGATGGTAAGATCACTTTATTGAGGTGACACATGCATATCGGTGAGACAAATAATTGGACCCTTCAATATTTTGATAGAACTTCATCAAAGAGACTTTTGGATATCAGAGTCAGTGGCTTTATATCCCTTCAACACAATGAAAGCTAGACGATGACCTTGGTGGGACCCAATAGGGAGGTGACGATGGTGAATGGTGACATATAGGGACAAGTGGCAGCATGTGATTGACCAATATTTCAAGGCACATAGGTGTTGTTTACTATACAGTGCTGACAAGGATAATATATGGCCAATTGGGACCACCGAATCGATAGAGGCTAGTAGTGCATGATGTCATCATGTCCAGATGGCAAAGGGTGATTGCTCAACAGACCAAGTCACACCTTTGTTGTGAGTTGTGTGGCAATGATGTGGATGCCACATAAGTAAATATCAATGATGTAATTTTGAAGAAGGTTTATCCGATGGTTGTGTTTTGAATATTGGGCAATGGATAGAGAACCAATATATCATGGTGAAAAGAAGTAGATCGATGACCCAGATTCAAAGGTGAAGATACTCAATGGCTAAGTCCATGTAAATGAGGGTTTTGACTGGTAACCAACACTATGGGAAAAAAATATTTTTTTCAACTACACCAATGACTACTTGAGTGGAGTTTGATTAGAAAAGTGGTAGTACAAATTGCTAAGATGATGAAGATCAAATCAAATCGGATAAACAAAGGAATAAATTAAATGCATATATGATCCTAGGGTTTTGCAAACTACCATTCTTAGAAAATTATTTGTATTTGAATTTAATGTGGATGTGGCTTGATGTAGAGGTTTTGTGATGAAGAAGATATCAGGTAAACCCTCACAGAGATCTTGTATATGGATGAGAATCTTGAGGCAATTACTACTAGTCAAAAAAGGAGATATAAAGTATGATATCAATTTTTGACTATGTATGGTATAGAGATTAGAGATTAGTGTTGCAATAGATATAGTGCACATGTTGTAGAGAGTAAGGAGAGATTTTGGAGGCAGGCCTAGTATGCACTAACTGAGAAGAGGAAAAGCAAAGCAGAAGGAGAGGGGTGTAGAACATTTTTTTAGTTGCAAATAGGTTGCAACATAAAATTGTAATACTCTGAATTGTAAATATGATTGGTGGGTGCCATCAGATATCTGGGTAGGTAATTAGATTAGGGAGTGGGTGCTTCCTTGGAGTAGGTGCTCCTAAAACTAGGGAATTGGTGTCTCCTTAGGGTTGGTGCCCTTAAAGTATTGCAATTGAATATTGGATTGTGAGGCTGGATTAGGACAATATCTCCTAGCAACATTTCTCACCATGTTTCATTCCATCTTGGGTTATGTGATGCTTGTGTATGTGCATGTTTATGTATTTGCATATTAAGTCTCAATTTGCACATTAAGGGTTTAAAGAATTTATTTGCACAAAGTGTTTAAGGGTTAAAATTTTAAAGCTACTGATTCAACCCCCCTCTCAGTAGTTTGTTGTGTTCCAATAATTGGTATCAAAGCCCAGGTTCCCTAGGTGAAGCTTAATCAACTCAGGTAGATTTTGGTAGTGTGAACACTATAGACTATCAAGAAGGTTCTTCCATAAGAAAAGTGCCTCTGTTCAATGGAACAAATTATACTTTTGGGTGCCATAAAATGGAGGCATATTTGGGATCTATAGACTTGATGTTTGGATTTCTATCAAGAAAAAATATGTTCCTCCTTGCACTCCTCCCATTGATGTTGTTGGGAAGAAGGACTTTGAGAATAATGAAAGAGCAATCCATGCCATTATCTACAGTTTGTCCAGATATTTGTGTGGAAAGATTATGCATTGTAAGACTGCACATGATGTTTGGGATAATTTGAAAAATATCTATGAAGGAGATGACAAGGTAAAGTCGGAAAAGCTTCAAGTGTTGAGAGCTAGATTTGAAGACCTGAAGATGACTGAAAAGGAGAAGATTGCAGCCTATCTTCTGAGAGTTGAATATGTAGCAAAATATATTAGAGGATACAAAGAAGAGGTGAAAGAAAATGTCACTGTACAAAAATTTCTAAGGTAAATGACAAAACAATATGATCCCAAGATTTCAGCAATAGAGGAAGGAATAAAAATAGACAAACTCACTCTTGAAGAGTTCCATGGTATATTCACTACATATGAAATGAGGATGGAAGATGTTGAGCCTTCTAGGAGAGAAACTACATTCAATATTGTAAAAAAGGAAAAGGATGAAGCACATAAGAAAGACAAGGCTACGGACGATGCATTTAAACAAGGAGAGACTAATGAGGAAGAAGAAAAATTCATTAGAAGATTAAGTAAAGGATCTAGCAAGTACAAAGGTAAGTTACCCTTGAAATTCTTTGACTATGGTAAAATAGGACATTTTGGTTCTAAATGCCCCTACAAGAAGGATAACCCTAAACAAGAAGAAGATAGTAAGATGAAGAAAACCTATTACCCTAAAAAGAAGAGTTTTGGAAAGAAAAAGAAGATCATGTATATTCAAGAAGAAACTGACTCATCTGATGCTAATGATAGTTTAGATGATGAACTTGACCATGATATTGTAATGAAAGAAGAAAAGGAAGAATTTCTCTTCATGGCCAAAGACTCATTGAAGTAGAAGCATGGTATGGGTAAGCATCTTGGTGAAGAAGAAGTTGAAATAGATCTAGAATGAGAACTCATTTTTTCCTTAGAAGATCTTAACATTTTGAGAGATGAAGTTGAAGGATTGAAAAAAGAGAATAAGAAGAATAAGAAGCTAACTAAAGGGCTTTAGGAATATAATTAGATGGTACTAGTAAGTCTAAAACTTCAAGTGGAGGAAGCCAAAAGAATGGAAGAAGTGATGAAATCCAAATTAGGATATGAAATGGACATATGCATGAAGCTTGAGGTAGAAGTAGTTTCCTTAAAAAAGATTTGGAGAAATTCAAGGAGTAGATTGAAAGAGGGTTAAAGATGAAGGGAGGATCATAGATCCTTGATGAATTATTCAGCACACAGAAACCATTTAACAAGGAGAAATTAGGTTTAGGGCTAGAGAAAGGAAAGAGTCCCTTCATCAATGAGTCTATAATACTTTATAAAAGATTCAGAGCATAATAAAAGTCAAGTTCAACTTGTGAGAAACCTTGTAAGGAAGATGTTGTTGGAGAAGAGGAGAAGTATACTAAGATGAAGAAATCAGATGAATAAAATAGGCTAGTGGCAGATAAGAAGAATAACCAATCAATCCTTGATCAACAAAGGAAGAAATATAACATGACAAGAATGAATGTTGAAGGATTTACAAGAGTGCATGATTCAAGAAGGCCACCTCATCCAACTCAAGGAAATTCTATGAAAAGTATTCATCATGCTTTCATGGATATTGTTATACATGTAATTAGTTTGGTCATAGGGATAGAGAATGTAGATTCATTCCTAAGAAGAGTACAAATTTTGTAAGAAAAAATCCATTTTCTCCCTTAGTTGATATGAATGTAATCTATTACAACTACAAAAATTTTGGTCATGTAGCTAGAAACTGTAGAACAAAATTTATAAGACCAAAATTTTAGTCTAAGAAGAAGAAAAACACACCTCCAAAAATGGAAAAGGAATCTAAGGTTCCTAAGGAAGAGGGAGAGAAGTTTGAAAAGAAACCTAAGAAGCTGTGACATGAGAAAGAGCATAATTCCACTCAATCTATGATTTCCCAAACTACACTACATGCAAAGAAACAATATCTATGGGTAATTGATAGTGGCTACTCCAAGCATATGACTAGAGATAAAAGAAAATTCATTGAACTCAAGAAGTGTAAAGAAGGATCAGTTAGCCTAGGTGATAATACTATAGTGAAGATTTGTAGTAAAGGAATCTTGAGCATAAATGGAAAGAACAAGACTAAATATGTTCTTTATGTTGAAGGTTTGAAACATAACCTTCCTAGTGTCAGTCAGATGTGTGATCATGGCTACAAGATTGTGTTTAATTCAGAAGGCTGCAAGATAAGAAAGAATGGTAAGATAATTGCACAAGGAGTAAGGACTGACAAAAATCTACATAACCTGTGTGAGGTAAAAGGCCAAAATTGTCTAATAAGCTGAGTAGATAAGTCATGAGAGTTGGCTTTGAGATAGAAGATTAGGGCATGTAAACTTTGATAATTTGGTAAAGATAAGCTCAAAATGAATGGTTAGAAACATTCCTAAGTTAACGAAGCCTGCAAAGACTACTTGCAAAGGATGCCAACAAGGAAAGCATACAAGGTTTAAGTTTCTAACCAAGGATTATTCAACCAAAAAACCCTTGCAAATAGTTGATACTTATTGATGATTATACTAGAATGGCATGGGTAACCTTTCAAAAGGAGACGACTGAGGCATTTGAGAAGTTTAAGATATTCAAGCAGCTTGTTGTGAATGAAACTAGTAGGAGAATCAAGTGTTTAAGATCAGATAGAGGAGGATAATTCACATCGAGTGAATTCAATAGGTATTGTGAAGACCATGGAATCAAGAGGCAATAATTTGCACCAAAAACTCCACAATAGAATGGAGTGGTTGAAAGAAGGAACCGAATAATTAAAGATATGGCTAAAGAAATGTTGAAACTACAGTGTACATTCAGAATATAGATCTTCTAAGACTAAATAGTTGCAAGACTCGATATGAATTGTGGTATGGTAAATCTACATCTATCAAGTATTTCAAGGTGTTTGGTAGCAAATGCTACATAAGGAGAGAAGATGAAAACTTGGGAAGATTTGAATCTAGATGTGATGAAGGGATATTATTAGGATACTAAACATAAAGAAAATTTTACAAGTGTTATAACAAGAGGCTTCACAATATTGTAGAAAGTGTCAATGTCAAGGTTGATGAAGATATTAAGCAGGTTGAGCCTAGTAGAAACAACTTTGAGATTGAATCAAAAGATGAAGAAGAAGGTGTTTTAAATGAAGAAAATGAGGAAGAAGAATGTGAAGAAGAGGTTGAAAAAGTACTTGCAAAGTATGTGCAAAAAGATCATCTAGCAAAAAAAATAATTGGTGACAAAAATGAAGGAGTTAAGACCAGGAGAAGACTTACAAAGAATAAGGAACAAGTAATTTTTTCTCTCCTATCTCAAATTGAACCAAAGAGCTTTACTGAAGCCAACAAGAATGGGAGTTGGATAAAAGCCATGGAGGAAGAGCTAAATTAGATTGAGAAGAAAAAAATGTGGGAATTCGTTCCTAGACCCCCAAGAAAATATGTCATTGGCACCAAATGGTTGTTTAGAAACAAGCTCAATGGAAATGGAGCTGTGATAAGGAATACAAAAAGATTGGTGTGCAAAGGGTATGCACAAGTTGAAGGCATTGACTTTGAAGAAACATTTGCACCTGTGGAAAGATTAGAAGCAATTAGAATGTTTCTTGCATTTTCAATGTATAAAGGATTTAATGTGTACTAGATGGATGTTAAATCTAAATTTTTCTGAATGAAAATATTGAAGAGGAAGTGTACATTAAACAACCAGAAGGTTTTCAACTTTCAAAAGAAGAGGATTATGTTTGCAGATTGAGGAAGGAATTGTATGGTCTAAAACAAGCACCTAGAGCATGGTATTCCAAATTAGACCAGTGCTTGCAATAATGAGGATTCAAGAAAGGATGTGCAGATAGAAATTTGTATTTTAAATCAAAAGGTGAGAATGTGATTATTGTTTTTTTATATGTAGATGACATCATATTTGGAGGTAGAAATGATAAAATGTGTACAATATTGCTACACACATGCAAGATGAATTTGAATTATCAATGTTAGGGGAGTTGTCCTTTTTCCTTGGTTTACAAATTGCACAAACTGATAAAGGGATATTTATATCTCAAACTAAATATGCTAAGGAAATACTTAAGAAATTTGGTATGGAGGATAGTAGACCAGTCAGTACCCCCATGATAACTAGCTATAAGATAAGAAAATCAAATGAATCACTAGATGCAAATCAGATAGTTTATAGGTTAATGATTGGAAGCTTACTATACTTAACTGAATCAAGAACAAACATAATGCAAGCAGTATGTATGGTAGGAATATTTTAGGTTGTACCAAAAGAATCTCATGTCAACATAGTGAAAAGAACCCTTAACTTTATACTCTAAACCTTAAACATTGTCCCTCAACCCTCAACCCTCAACCCTATACTTAAACCCTAAACCTTATACTCTAAACCCTTAACCTTATGCCCTATACCAAAAACTTGTTGCAAGATGGTGTGTCCCTTGGTCTTCCTTGTTCAGTGTAGTTCCTGGGTTCATGACATGACTTAACCTCCTCCTATGGATCTTGTATAAATGTGGCGGTTGTATCAAGAATTAACAAGTCAATCTTTTGGCGCAACAACAACCACCAATGTAACAATTGGTATCAGAGCCAAGGTCATAGGTTCAAACCCATTGTTTGTACTGGGGGGATTGTTGCAATATGGTGTGTCCCTTGGTATTCCTTGTGCAGTGTGGTGCTTGGGTTTGTGACATGGCTTAACTGCCTCCTATGGATCTTGTATAAATCTGGCAATTTTATCGACCACTAACAAGTCAAGGTTTTGGTGCAACGATCACTGTTGCAAGTATAAAGCAAGTATGAAGGTGTTGTCATCGATGTCAACTGACTAACTGGTTTTCAACTAGTTTTTGAAGGTTATTAGCTATATATGTCAAGGATATTGAGAAAACTATAAACAAAAAACATTGCAGGTGTTCAGTGTTTACTCTAGTTTTTTCTCTAGGAATATTGGATCATTGTACAGTGCAAGTTATGTTCACTAGTTGTGAACTATGCTTTTCAGTGCATTTGGTTGAGGTGCGAGAGAAATGTAGTTGCTTCGAATTTCTTCGTGTTCAAGTCTTATGACTTGTGGTTCTGGAGTTAAGCTGATATGATCGTGTTCAAGTTAATTTTTTTGTCTAGAAATATTGGATCATGTTAAGGTTATGTGTGCTTAATTAATTTATGTGTTTTACACTGGTTTGGACGACCTTGTGTTTAACACTACTTTAAAATCTTATGGAAGCATGTGGAAGCATGTGTTTGGGTTTTCCCTCATTCTAATTCCACCCTAGAATGTTTTTGCGTTGACCTAATTTGAATTTTTGAATGAAAATAGTGTGTGGTCGACTTTGGATATGTTTCAAAGTTGAAGATGGTATAAATACAGGATGAGATATTGGTGAAAGAAAAAACAAGAATTCAAGCAAAATAGATGTGAATCAGTGTGTATGTGATGTGAGTTAGTGCAGATTAGTGCGAAATATAATTGTGAGTTTCTGGAAGTAGTGACTTGAAGGTGTACTCTATCATTCATGCATGTCTACAAGTGATTAAGTGAACTGTGGTGGAAATCTCTATTTCATCGATATTTTTCTTCTTTGAGTAAAAAATCCCTTCTATCTTCTTTGTAATTCTATGGTAGTGAGCCCTTTGGCTGGTTAACCCTTGTTGGATAGTGAGTCATATTTTGGTAGTGAGCCTTTGTAATCGGTTTTGATATTCTCTATATTGTGAGCTAATCCTCATTGTGGTTTTTCCCTTATTTGGTTTTCTACATAAATATGGTGTTATTGTGTATGTGTGATGCTTTTCAATTTCTGCCTTTGCACTTAATGATTAGTCATACTAGTGGAGTAAAGGAGTTGTGATTTGTTTAATTTTTGTTGAAATTTTTAAAGGTTAAGTTTTTCACAACTGATTCACCCCCCCTCTCAATTGTCTTGTTCAAAAATTGGCATCAGATCTTTTTCCTTGGAGAGAAGCTTAACTGCTTAAGGAAGGTTCAGGATGATGAGCAAGATCAGGTTTGAATGCTCTAAATTTGATGGAACAAATTATGCTATCTGGAAAATACAGATGGAAGGATACTTGGAGTATTGTGGATATGGTGTTGAAAAAGCTTATAAGACTGCTTACACTCCTCTAGCTAATGGTTTGAGTATAGCTAGTGAAATCAAGGCACATGAAGCAAACACAAGTTTATTTTGAAGAAGTCTTTCACATTTCAAGTTGATTAAAGCTCAAAATATAAAGACTGCTAAAGAAGTCTGGGATGCTTGAGAAAAGATGCATGAAGGAGATGAAAAGTTCAATAAAGAAAAGTTACAAAATTTGGAGGCACAATTTGAGGTCCTGCATATGTCTAAAGATGAGAACATTAAATCCTATGTACATAGAGTGGATGAGCTAGTAGGTGGAATCTGAGGACTTGGTGCTACAATAGATGAATCTAGGATTGTAAAGAAGATTCTTAGAACTCTCCCTGATGCATACAATCAAAAGGTATCTGCTATTTAAGAACATGTGAATTACAAGACCTATACTAAAGATAAATTATTGGAAACTCGATAACATCTTATGAGATGAGAAATCCAAATTTGAGAAATCTATCCAAATCGTAAGCTACTTTCAAGGCTACAAGAGTTGAAGATCTAGATGAAGATAATATTGATGAAGTAGAAGCTAACTTTTTAAGAAGGATGAAGAAAGGCTCTAGAAAGCATGAAGGTAAGCTACCCTTTAAATGCTTTAGTTGTGGAGGAAGAGGTCATTATGCATTGAGATGGCTAGAAAGAGGTAAGAAGAACAAGCAAAGATTTAACAAAGAAAAAAAAGGAAAGAAGATCAACATAGCATATTATGTGAATGAGGATGCTAGTATTTACAATGAAGAATATGATTATGGATATTTTGATGAAAATGAATGCTTGTTCTTGGCTATAAAAGATGAACCTACTTATGTTAAATCTGAAAGACAGTGGAAAGAATATCCTCCAAAGAAAGAGAAAGTTGAAGATACTATAATCTTTGTTGTACATGCTAAATAGGAAAAAAATTATTGGGTTTTTGATAGTGTTTGTTCACATCACATGACCGGTGATAAGAGTAAGTTTTTCAAACTTGAAAAATATGATGGAGGCTTAGTTATCTTTGGAGATGATAGTGGTGCTAAAATTTGTGGGATAGGTTCAGTAAGTTT
The DNA here is from genome assembly GCA_007258455.2 of Sequoia sempervirens. Classification (NCBI taxonomy): domain Eukaryota; kingdom Viridiplantae; phylum Streptophyta; class Pinopsida; order Cupressales; family Cupressaceae; genus Sequoia; species Sequoia sempervirens. The sequence continues at coordinate 238,413,526 of VDFB02000013.1, forward strand.
TGATGGCAAGCATAATACTGATGATGTATACTATGTTAAGGGTTTAAGGCATAATCCCTTGAGTGTTGGAAAAATGTGTAGTAAAGGATATAATCTTGTATTTGAGAATGGGAGATGTGAAATTAGGAAAGGATCCAGAACAATGATTGTTGTAGGAAAGAAGTCTGAAGGAAATATATATCAACTTAAGGGTGCTAATGGATGTTGCTTTATGACTCAAATTAATGATAGTTGGTTATGGCATCAAAGAATGTGTCATATGAATTTTAATAACTTGGTGAGGATTAGTGTAGTGCAATCCATAAGATATTTACCAAGGATTACAAAACCTATTAATGCTATTTGTAGGAATTTTCAATTTGGAAAGCAAATGAGAAACAACTTTAGATCAAAGGAAAAATATACTACTAGACTATTGGATTTGATTCATTCAAATCTTTGTGGTCCTACAAGAGTGAGAAGTCTACAAGGTGAAAGGTACTTTATGCTTTTTATTGATGATTACTCTAGATATTCATGGGTTACTTTTCTTAGAGAGAAATCAAATGCATTAGATAGATTCAATACATTCAAATCTATGGTAGAGAATGAAGTGAATTTGTGAATAAAATGCTTGAGATATAACAAAGGTGGTGAATTAACCTCCCATGATTTTAATATGTTTTATGAAGTTCATGGAATAAAAATACAATTATCTGCTTTGAGAACTCCTCAGTAGAATGGAGTTGTAGAAAGAAAAAATAGAACAATTCAAGAAGTAGCTAGGTGAATGATTACTAAAGTTGGTTTACCAAAAGTTTACTTGAGAGAAACTATTCACACTGCTATTTATGTGTTCAATCAAGTTCAAGCAAGAGCTAATAGTACTAAGACCCCCTATGAGCTATGGTGTGTAATAATTCCTACTGTTAAGTATTTCAAGGTGTTTGGAAGCAAATGTTATATCAGACAGGATGAAAATTAGGGAGGTTTGATGCTAGAAGTGATGAAGGTATTTTCCTTGGATATTCTACTAAGAGTAAATCTTATAGATGTTTCAATAAAAGACTGAGGAATATTGTGGAAAGCACAAATGTGAAGGTTGATGAAGCAATGAAGAATTCAATTGAAGTTGATGGATATGTATCTAATGAACCTAATTGTGTAAGAATTGAAGAAGTTGTGGAAGAACAAGAGAAGCATAATGAAGAAGAAGAATAAGCTCCAGTGGTGTCCCCTAGGACACCTAAATATGTGTAGAAGAATCATTCAAAAATTCAAATTATTGGAGATAAAAGGAAAGGAGTATTGAGAAGAAGCAGAGTTGTTGCTGGTGAGATAAATCTGTGTTTACTTTCTGAGATTAAATTGAAGACCATAAGTGAAGCATGTAAATATGAGCATTGGATAGAACCTATGAAAGAATAAATTATGCAGATTGAGAAGAATAAAACTTAGGAATTAGTCCCTAAACTGACAGATAAAAACATAATTGGATCAAAGTGGGTATTTAGAAACAAGTTCAATGAGAATGGAGAAGTAGTCAGAAATAAAGCTAGGCTTGTGTGTAAGGGTTACTCACAAGTAGAAGGTATATATTTTTAGGAGAATTTTGTTGTGGTGGTAAGAATGGAAGCTATCAAAATTTTTTTAGGGTTTGTTGCTCATAAATATTTCAAGGTCTATCAAATGGATGCCAAGCCTACATTTCTGAATGGTGAATTAGAGGAAGAGGTCTACATGGAACAACTAGAAGGATTTCAATTATCAGATCAATTGGATATGGTTTGTAGATTGAACAAGGCTTTATATGGATTGAAGCAAGCTCCTAGAGCTTGGTATGCAAGGTTAGATAGATATTTGATTCAACAAGGTTTCAATAAAGGCACGATAGATAGTAGTCTATATTTTAAAATTGAAAATCACAAGATCTTGGTAGTGGTTGTATATGTTGATGACATTATCTTTAGAGGAAATGAAACTATGTGCAATATGCTTGTTGAAGAAATGCAAAAATAATTTGAGATGTCTATGTTTGGTGAGATTAATTTCTTTCTTGGGCTACAAATTAATCAAATAGAGAAAGGAATTTTTATATCATAGTCAAAGTATGTAAGAGAAATGTTGAAGAAGTTTAGGATAAATGATTCCAAACTGGTATGCACTCTTGTGGTGATTGGTTGAAAATTGAGTAAAGATGATGATTCACCTAAGTCTGATTAGAGAAAATACAAATATATGATTAGAGGTTTATTGTATTTAACTACTACTAGACCAGATATCATGCATGCAGTTTGTCTTGTGGCTAGATTTCAAGAAGACCCTAAAGAAACAAATGTTACTATTGTTAAAAGGATATTCAGATATTTGAATGATACTATGGATTATGGCTTGTGGTATCTTAGGGATACTAATTTTACACTAAGTTCTTATACAAATGCAGATTGGGATGGTTGTGTAGATGAAAATAAAAGCACAACTAGTGGTGCATTCTTTTTGGGTTGCAATTTCATTGCTTGGTTGAGTAAGAAGAAATATTTAGTATCCTTATCCACTATTGAAGCTGAGTATATTATTGTTGTATATTGTTGTACACAAGTTTTGTGGATGAGGAAAACATTGAAAGAGATAAAAGTAATGTATGATGATCTTATTTCTATTTTTTGTGATAAAACAAGTGCAATTAACATTTCAAAAAATCTATTGATACACTCAAGGACAAAGCATATATCTATGAGGTATCACTTTTTGAGAGAGAAGGTTGTGGAGAATGAAGTAAAGCTTGACTATGTACCTATGAAGGATAAAGTAGATTACATATTTATGAAGGATCTTCCTAAAGATACTTTTGAGTATCTCTGGGAGAATTTAGGGGTAATTTCCCCTCCTTTCCTAAACTAGATGCATATGGAGATGCACCAAACTAATGGATCTATGGATCTATCTTTATTTTGGACTAATGTTTTGGTGGCTACCTCTCAGGGGGAGTAGGTAGTGTCATGTATTGCCATTGAAAGAGTATTCCATTATTAATGTCAAAGGGGGAGAGAAAGATGAAAGAAAGAAGTATTATGTGAAAAAGATTATCTACTAAGGGGGAGAGACAAAAAATAAAATTATACAAAAATGTGTTCAGAGTTGTTTTGTCTTTGATGGTTTTTCACATCATGTCTTGCAATCAATGAAAAAGGGGGAGGTTTTGTAAGTATGAAGAAACTATGAGGGTGTTTTCATTAATGTCAACTAATTAACTAGTTGTCAACTAGTTGTTGAAGGTTATTAGCTATATATGTAGAGGATATTGAGAAAATTGTAAAGGAAAAAGATTGCAAGTGTTCAGTGTTTGCTCCAATTTTTTCTCTGATATTTTCTCCTATGTTTGTGTGATTCCAATATGTTGTTCATGGTTGTTGGAAGTTTTTATATCCATATTTTGGGCTTCTGGATCATTGTACAATGTGAGTTATGTTCACTAGTTGTGAACTATGTTTTTTAGTGTATTTAGTTGAGGTCTAGGAGAAATGTAGTTGCTCTGGATTTCTTCTTGTTTGAGTCTTATGACTTATAATTCTAGAGTTAAGTTGATATGATCATGTTCAAGTTAATTTTGTTTTCTAGAAAGATTGGATCATGTTAAGGTTGTGCATGCTTAATTGATTTATGTGTTTTACATTGGTTTGGTCGACCTTGTGTTTAACACTACTTTCAAAACTTCTGGAATTTTCTTGAAGCATGTGTTTGGGTCACCCTCATTCTAATTCCATGCTAGAATGTTTTGGCACTGACCTAATTTAAATTTGTAAAAGAAAATGGTGTGTGGCCAACGATGTTTCAAAGTTGAAGATGGTATAAATACAGGATGAAATATTGGTGAAAGAAAAAACAAGAATGAAAGCAAGATAGATGTGAATAAGTTTTTATGTGATGCGAGTTGGTACAAATTAGTGTGAAATCTAATTGTGAGTTTTTGGAAGCAGTGAGTTGAAGGTGAACTCTATCATTCATGAATGTTTGCAAGTGGTTGAGTGAATTATGGTGGAAATATCTATTGCATTGATATTTTTCTTCTCTGCATAACAAATCCCTTCTATCTTTACAATTTTGTAGCAGTGAGCCCTCCAAGTGGTTAACCCTTTTTGGACAGTGAGTCCTATTTTGGTAGTGAGCCTTCTTTGGAAGTGAGCCTTTGTAATTGTGTCACAAAAAATGTATCTTTGGACATTTTTATGCTCATTTGAGTCTTTCTTATGGATGTTGGCCTAGTTTTTCCTAGATTTAATGTTGTAATGTGGTCAACACATTCACATTAGGTCTTGGACCCTTGTGAATCATTAAGAATTCTATGATGTCTTGTAAAAGTGTTGTGAAGTGTTGTAACTGAATTTCACACTTTTCTAGGACCCTTTTATTATAATTCACCTAAATAACATATTTTTATCACTTACCAAGCCTTATTTCAAAGCGTTGTAAAGAGTTGCAACAAAATTTCATGCTTTTCTAGGCTTGTCATCAATTATTTGACCATTTCTTATATTTAAATGGCCCCTTAATACACTTTCTAACCCTACATAAGTGTGTTTTAGAGAATAATCTTGTTAAACATCATTAAATACACTTTAATTACCAAAATTTAAAATTCCCTAGTGGAACCAAGTCGCCACCTAGCATGACTTAGTTCGAATAGGCACAAAAATAAAAATTATGGTGGGATATATTATTCTCTTGACCTTAAGGTCCGCCTTTGATGTGTTTATTTTGGGAAAATTTGTAAAATAAAGTATAAATATAGGTTTTTCCTCTCATTTTCACCCCCAATTCATTCATACATTTACATACATATATTCATTCACTCATTAATCATTCTCAATCATTCTAGGCATTATCAAGTCTTCATTGTAGGTCTTGTATACAGATTTGTCAAAGAGAAAGGTGTTAAAAGGTGTCATCATTTCATCAAATTCATTCACATCAACGAATCCCTAAGAGAAGCTTCAAGATCGCTTATAGACCAATTTCTGTAGATTCAGATGAAAACACCTATGCTCAACTAGAGTGCAGACCGAGAGCTATAGATTCCTGTCCCGAAATTCCGAAAAGTTGAAGTTGGAATAAGTCGCTATCAATGGTGAATTAGTCCCACTTCTAGGCCTAAATTTTTTTTTTCTACATTTTTAGATACCCTTTTGGTTGAATCCCATTCTGACAGAATCTCCCTGAAATAGGACTAATTCATTCAACTTGGCTTGTCCTATTTGGCTTCAACAAAAAATTCTATAGGATTCTAAAGGCTCTCTGCATCCAATTCCATTTTCTAGGAACACCTCTCTAATCTCTCTCATTTTTGTTATTGTTTGTTTGCATTCTTAGGTAATTTTGCATACAACATTGTGTTTTCAAACATCTTGCATTTCTTAAGTTTTTCATTAATAAGAAATATCTTTCATCATTTTATCGCATTTAGCACTTTAAATTTAGGCATAATTCATTCATATTTTCATTAGTTTTGAGTGGGGACATTGCACATTTTGGCCTACCTCTCCCCTTTTAAGTGAAAAACCCTAGAAGTGTTAGGGAGTCTTGTGGTGCCAAAATATTTGTCCACATTTTGGTTAACCTACATTTTGAATACCTTCCTTTCTAATTTTGGAGTCCATAATCATCCTATAATTATCTTACATTAACATTTCATTTCATTTTGCATTAGTTAAATTGCATTCTAGTGTTTTCAAATTTTGCATTAGTGAAATTGCATATAGTTTGCATTTTTGCATCTCAGATCATTGAAAAACATCTAAAAACTACATTTTCCTTTAGTCTTCAAGTCATCCAACATTACAAGCATCAAAACCAATTGAAAATTTTAGAAAATTATGAAAAAAACCCTAACTGGGACTCATTCGCCATTCTGGGCGACTTAGTCCCAGTCCAAAATTTTAACTATCTATTATAGCACCAAAAACCTCATTTCTACACTTCCTAATCCCACTGGTAACATATACTATAAGTCTAGAAAGATTTAGGAACATTTTTTTTATGCATCTAGTTCAAAAACATTAATTTAGGGTAGTCATTTTTGAAATCATTTCCATTACAAGCATCATTAGACCTGAAAATACTCACATTTCTAAATTTTTGCATAACATGGATAAAAGTACTTTTCACTTTTCCATACAAAATGTTTCTATTTATAACACTTTGTATAAGTTTGATAAAAGTGCTTTTCATTCTTGCATATACATTTTTTACATTCTTAAAGTTTTGCATACATTGGATAAAAGTGTTTTACATCTTTGGATATACGTTGTTTACATTACTGAAACATTACATGAAATGGTTACACATGCTTTTCATTTTTGTTCAAACAATGTTAGTGTCTTACATATTTAGACATGTTGGAAAATCTTTCCTATCCCCTCCCTATGAGAGTGTTTTAGTGAAAGAGAATACAACCTTGTAAATTCCCAATGATCATATTTGTTCCTCTCCTAATATCTCTCCTATTGGTGACAGATATTTTGGTAGAAGAACCGATCAATGAGATTTTTGAGAATCCTAGTTGTTTCTCTCCTCTTACGTCTCTTAGTGGATAGGACATTGATGAAAAAGACATCATTTTCTCTTCTCCTAGTTTCTCTCATAGTTGTGAGTATCTTAGTTGTCCCCCTTCTCCTAGGGAAACCCTTATTGAGCAAGAAAATTCAACCATTGATCATTCCCCTACTAGCGATGAAATCATTTAAGAAGAACCAACCTTTGAATGTCAAGAACATTTGGCTTGTGGTTTTCCTAAAAACTCTCCTAGGGAGAATATCCTGGTGAGAAAAAATATGAACATTGACACATATCCTTCAAACACTAAACCTTCCCTAGGTGAAGATAATGAAGTGACATTAGAATTCCCTTCACTAACAAGTCATGCAAATAAAGACAAGATTCTTGAGGTTATGATGACACAAGTGGGATTTCCTTTAATTGGTGAGCTTCCTAAGTCACCTCCCACTAATGAATCAAAGAAAAAACTAAGATATTTCTTGAAATCCATGATACAATCTAATCATAACAATGTTTTGTAGCCGCTAAGTTGTAACTTAGTGACTCAAATAGATAGGGGATCACATATGGCTCCCACTCCATTACCTTTTTCTCAACATAGAGTACCTAGTGTTGAAGACCTTAAAAAGACACTTGCTAATATATCTGTATGAAAACTTATTCAACTATCACCTACATTAAAATTTCTATTTCAAGAAATGTTGCAAATATAGAAGGAGGAGATCCAATATTACATAAAATTGAATAATGTAACATCCTCCTCTCGTCCCATGCAATTCACCCAGTCAGAAATCACATTCCATAAACATGAATTACCCTCACTTGAGATTAAAAACAAGAATGAGCCCTTGATGATAAAGGTGATCATTAATGAAACTTTAGTTAGGCACACTCTAATTGAAAATGGAGTAGAAATTAATATTTGTAGCATGGACCTGCTGAAAAAACTTGGCATGGAATTTTTTTTTCATTTAACTTAATGATGTTCATATTCGTGGCTTTGAAAATGTTAATAGGAAACCACTACAGATGATCACATTACCTATTGAGGTCCAATCTATCATGTTTCCTACCTCTATTCATATCATGGAAGGACCCCTTCCATACAATCTTCTCCTAGGGAGACCATGGATTCATGCTATGAAAGGAGTCCCATCTACCCTTCACTGTACAATTAAATTTGAGTACAATAACATGATATACACGGTTGATGCAGATGAATGTAGCTATGAATCAACTAATCAAAACATTTCCAACTCCCCTAATCCTTTCATTCCTTGATCAAAACTTGAACCTATGCAAGTTGATGCTAATTCGTTACCTACAACAAAATTCTTTCATGATAATTGGTGGTCGTTAGATTCTACACCTCATTTAAATTAAATTTTCAAAATCTCACCCTCATGGTCCAAAGAGTCATATACAAATGATTCATTTTCAGACACAAGTTCTAGTAGTGATTGGGGTTTCACATCTTCCTTTAGGGGAGAGTGTTTAATATCACAACCTAAACCAAAATAGCCTCATGTTTTTGTGTCGTAGAAGATTGGAGCCTCTTGGGAAGAGACAATTTCATGCATAATTAGACCCACTTTTGAGTCCCCTTGCATCATTTATCCTTCAAAACAACATTTATAGGCCCCTATGACCCATTATTTTTGATCTAGAGGCCTATTTCACCTAAGAAATCACCTAAAACCCAAGAAACAACACTTAATTCTTTCATATCCTGTAAATTCAAAAATTAGTAGTGGAACCCATTCGCCACCTTGGGCGAATGAGTCCCCCCTGGTGGGACCCATTTGCCAAGGGTGGAAAATGAGTTCCTTTTGAAGGAGAATACAAATTTGAGTAGGAACTTAGTTAGTTCAACTTAAATTTCCAGTGAATGTCAGCCTCTTAGGTCTAAATAATGGAAAAATTAGGTGTTTTTTCTTATAAATACTCATTTTAAGTCATTTTACACATCTTTAAGTCATTTTCACAAAAGCAATCTATAAAGTCAAGTCTTCTACAATAAGTTTCACTAGAAAAGTTGAAGTTTTAGGGAAGCAAAGTAGGGTTTTTGCAGGTCTTGAAGCTCACTCTTTAGGTCAAGATTCAACATTGCAAAGGGTTGATGATGGATGCCTATGGTGAATTATGAAGAAATCTAGGTTGAGGAAATGCAACTAGCCATCAAATCACACCTAAAGACTTGGTTTCAAAGTGATTCCATCTTCCATTTTCACTCTATCTTCAGATTAAGGTTTGCATTCAAACTACATTTCATTTGCATGTCATTTTATCTCCATTCTTGATGTGTTGTAATGTTTCTAGGGTTGATATCTTGCATCATTAAAATCACATTTGCATTTCTTATTTTTGCACAATAGAATAGGGTTTTTCACATACTTAAGATTTTTCCTAGTTTTTAACACATCTAAGGCTAGGGTTTTTATGTATATTTTTCTCCAATCAAGTTTTAATTACCCAATTAGGGGTTTGACCAAGGAAAACCCCCCATTAGATAAATAATTTTAAGCTTTTTTGCAGGAATTTTTTGAGATCCCGACTCAGGTTTCCATCAGGAAGTGTTGTACAAGTGTCAAGGTATAGAACAAAGATTTGAAATCATAAAAAATTGAAAGTGGATTGATTCACCATGCATGGAAAATGAGTCCCTTTTGAGGTGCCATTTTCAATCAGATGTAGATCCAGACACCAAGTTAGTATAAAACAACTCTCGTGCAGAAAAACCTTGACCTAGGACTAATTTTCCCAAGGTGGCGAATGAGTCCCATTCAACCCAAAATTAGGTTTCATCAAATTTCCAAATTTCTTTCCAGTCTTCTTTAGCTTCCTAGGTGCACATGTTCAAATATTTAGCTTTCTTTTCAATTTAGTTTACATTTTCATTCATGATTTCAAGCTTTTTGCAAACATCACTGTATTTTCAAACATTACATAATTCTTAGGTTTTGCATTGATAATTAGTCAAATAGAGCATTCAATTGCATTTAGATCACTACAATTAGTCTTAATAACATCATACATTGCATAATTTGAGTGAACCTAGTATAGATCCCTTGAGTAGGGTTTATCTCTCCTTTTAGGTGAAACATCCGAAGAGTGCAAGAGTATCCTATAAGCCCTACCCAAAAATCTACGGTTCATTTTGGTGAACCTGAATATTGAACATCATATCCTTCTGATTTTCATTTCTATTTTCATCCTAGGACTTAATTTCCTTGTCATTTTGTATTGTTTTGCATCTTACGACTTCTTAAAATTGCATTCATTTAGAATTCATTATTGCATCTCATTTCATTAAATTTTTCCAAAACACTGCATTTTTAATCTGTATCTACATTGTATAGACCTGAAAACCTTTAGAAAAGCCAAAAAAAAAAAAAAACATAAAAATACCTCCCCTAGTACTCATTCACCACCTAGGGTGAATCAGTCCCACTACAATTTCTAATTCAGAATTTCCAAATTTTAGTTTATTGCATTGCATATTTATGTTGCAATTTATTTTCTGTTATAATTCAATTACTTTTTTTTCCCATAAGATAAACCTTATTTTCTTTCATGGCATTTATGGATAGTATTAGATTTTTGCAAATTTCCTTTTCAGTATTCCTAGTTCTCTTAGATCAGATTCATCAATATATAAAAACACAAAAACTGAAACATAAAAACAACCTTTCAAACAAATGATTCAAGTTAGAAACGATATCTCATCCAAGCCTCTTAGTAGTGATGATGTTGAAAAGTTCGATGAATTTCTTCAAGACTTCCTCTCACTCACTTCATCCTCTAGTGCTTGCAATGAGACACCTAAACCTCTTACTGATAAAGTATCCCTCAAACCTTTTGGTTGTGATGACTTTGATTTGTTAGATGAATCTCTCCAATACTTCATCTCACATAAGTTATCCACTAAGGTTTGTTGTGAAAAACTCACGATAATGAACATTCACACCTCTAATGCTTCTCTTGAACAACTTCAACCAATTGCGGACAACATACCCCTTAAACCTTTTAGTCATAATGATTTGGACTTGTTAGATGAGTCCCTTCAGGACTTCATCTCACTCAAATCATCCACTAAGGTTTGTTGTGAGAAATATAAAACTAAGGATGTTAATGTGATTCAACCTCAACTCATTCTTTACCCACCCTCGCATAAAATTCATCCTTCCAATAAACCTTAGTACACTCTTTACCCACCTAAAACCAATGTATTGCAGCAATCAAGTAATGCTACTATTGCTTATACATATAATACCCAAAACAATCTACAACTACTGGAACCAACCCCACCCTCTTTACCTTGACCCAATCTTCCTAGTGCTCCTCATTACTCCCACACACAAAGGAGTATGATCTTGTTGAAAAATTAAAGAATACTCCAAAAAAGATTTCCATTTGGGATTTACTTTAGAACTCACCAAATTACCACACTATTCTTAAAACAACCTTACAAAGATTGCAGTTCCTTATGGTACAACTACAAATGATGTGGCAACTTTAATCCATAAAATGAATCAAACCAATCTTGACATTACTTTCCATCAACATGAGCTCCCTTCTTTACAGTTGTGAAAACAAAATGAAGCCTTTATGATAATTGCTCAATTCAATCGGATAGGTATCAAACGAACCCTTATTGAAAATGGTTCTACCCTTAATGTATGTAGTGTGAATCCCCTTAATAGATTGCACATTGATAGGTCACAAATAATACCTAATTTTGTATCCATTCGAGGATTTGACAATACAACAAAGCAACTGCTTGGGATAATTACTTTACCTATTATAGTTGGGGTGGCTACTTTGCAAACTCCTATTCGTGTCATGCCTTATGATCTTTCGTATAATCTTCTTTTAGGCAGACCATGGATTCATGAGATGAATGCAGTGCCTTCAACCCTTCATTGTATCATGAAATATTTCTATAACAATCACATTTATCAAGTTGAAATAGACCCCGAGCTTGAAAGTTTCTTGCACCTTGAAAAAGGAGCTACAAGTCCTCTAAAAACATTAATTCCAACATCCCACATTGACCCTCCTGAAATTAAACAAAACAATGAGGAATTGGTATCTAAATTATTTGGCGACGATTGGGGATCCTTAGAATTCACACCTTCATTTATGGGCGAATACATAATCACACAAAAGAAAGATGAGAAATAAGAAAAACCAACAATCATGTCCACTCAAAATTTTGAACAATCTTCTCAAACATCTATCTCCTATGCTTTGGATGAAAATGCAACATACACAACAAATTTTGATGAGATAGATTATCAATCCCCACCTAATCCAGTAGAAATTGAAAGACTATGGAAAAGGATATGAACTTGTAAAACAATTAGGATATACTGGAAAAGGGTGTGGAAAACATGAACATGGTATTCATGTTCCTATTGAACCGAATATGCAAGAGACAAAAACCAGATTGGGATATTCTTTTTCTAAAATGACAAAAGCTACTCAATGACCATCTTTGAACATCAACGCTATAACATGTCAACCAAACACCAACTCACAATTAAACATCCTGAATTGCTTGATATGACTATACCACCATCACAGAAGTATGTTGATAGTGATGAAACTTTGAAACAAATGTTAGGATTTTATGCTAACACATCCTCACCTACTTCCATGAAACAAATTCCCTGTGCTATGATTGTTACCAAGCAAGACGAAAGTGATATCACTAAAGAAATCTATGAGTCTAAAGTTCCTAAATCTAGTGCACTCCCTTTAGGAGATATAATTGATGTGCCAATGGAAATTGATGATAAAGGAAAAGTTAGTAAGATTGGGAAGTTCATTGATGATGAACAACAAGAAGACCCAAAAATTGTGAGACACAACATCGTTCTTGTTGAAAATGCTAAACCCATTCATCAAAAGATAAGAAAAATGTATCCAAATATATCCTTGCATGTTAAAACATAGCTTGAAAAACTCCTTGATGTAGGCTTCATTCAACCTATTGATTATTCTCCTTGGATCTCAAACATTGTCATAGTTGCAAAACCCAATAATTGTATTAGGATATGTACATATTTTCGTGACTTCGATAAAGCTTCTTCAAAAGACAACTTTCCACCTCCTAATATTGACATGATTGTGGACTCAACTACTGTACATGCTTTGTTGTCATTCATGGATGGATTTTCTGGTTATAATCATATTCTTTTTAATCCTCAAGATCAATACAAAACTTCCTTTACAACTACATGGGGAACATTTTGTTGGGTTGTGATGACCTTCGGTCTAAAGAATGTCGGTGCAACTTATCAATGAGAAATAACATTAATCTTTCACAATTACATTCACAAAATTTTGGAAGATTATGTCGATGACATCCTAGCTAAATCTTTAACCTAACAAGACAATTTAAATTTTCTTCAAAAATTCTTCAAATGAATACATAAATACAATATGCACTTAAATCTAAAAAAGTGTGTCTTTGGCGTAGATAGTGGTAAACTTTTGGGGTTTATCATATCTCACAGAGGCATTGAGGTGGACAAAAATAAAATTGATGCAATTATTAACATGCCATCACCTAGGAATATTTCTCAATTGCAAACATTACAAGATCAAATTCAATCCATTCATCGTTTCGTTGCATCTTTAGTCGATCCCACAATACCTTTCATGCATCTTCTCAAAAAGGGTGTACCTTTATTTTGGGATGAGGATTTTAAATAGAATTTTCAGAGTCTAAATGAATACCTAAAAAATCCACTAATTTTACAACCTATCATGCCAAACAAACCATTTATCTTGTACATCGCTACATCTATCCATGATCTAGTAGCATTGTTGTCTCAACAAGATGATCATGGGAAAGAACATCATGTTTACTACATTAGTCAAACCTTAATTGATTAAGAAACTTTATATTCACAAATTGAAAAGCAATGTTTGGCTCTTGTATTTTCTACTAGTAATTTATGACATTATTTACTAAATGTTGAAATACAAGTGATAAAAAAGTTTGATCCTCTTAAACATCTTTTCACCAAAACAAATATTTATTGCCGCTTAGCTAAGTGGGTGATGTTAACTGAGTTTGACCTTAAGTTTTTTTCACAAAAATAAATCAGAGGACAAGCCTTAACCAATCACTTAGTTGATGCTCCTTCTCCTCACGCTTTACCTAATCACACCTCATTTCCTAATGATAATGTCTTGACCACTGACATTAAACCATGGGAAGTGTATTTCAATGGATCTAAGTGTAGAATAGGTTATGGTGCTAGATTCATATTGATTCCACCTGACAGAAAACCTCTTCCCTTGTCTTATCGATTAAATTTCCTATTCACAAATAACACAATAGAGTATGAGGCATTGATCATAGGTTTGTGAGTTTCTTTAAGAATGGATGCTAAACATATCAATATCTTTGGTGATTCGCAATTAGTCATAAAAAAAAATCAATGGAACATATGAAACTAAACATGGGAAGTTATCAAAATACAAGGATCTTACAATGCAACTGTTAGAGAAGTTTGAATCATTCAGCATTGATAGCATCCCATGAAAAGACAATAGACATGCAGATGCAATGGCGAGTACAACCTCTCTTATATCCCCACACGATCCTTCCAAAAAATTCACCTTTGTTATCCATCCCATCATGAAACCTTCAATTGATACTCTAATAGAAGACATTTTGGAAATAACTCAAGATGACTCATGTGAATGGTATAATACAATATATAACTATTTAAAAGATGCTACCATTCCAAAACCTACAACAAAAAATACTCGAAAGCATTTATGCAAGCTAGAAACTAAATACGCGATCCTTTCCAATGAATTGTATAGAAGATCTTTCAATGGCCTCTTACTATGATGTCTTAAGGATTATAAAATCCCTCTAGCACTTGAACAAGCTCATGCTGTTGCTTGTGGAGGTCATTTTGGAGGTCGGTCGTTAGTGCAAAAAATTATCTATATGGGTTATTATTGGAGACATATGGAAAAAGACTACTTCACTTATATTAAACGATGTCACAAATGTCAAGAACATAGAAATTTAATCCATGCTCCTACTTCTAAGTTTTGTGCCCAAGTTCCCATTTGGCCATTTTTAGTATAGGGGTTGGATCTTATTGGAAAAGTTGCACCTCCCTCTTCTGCTAGACATACGTTTATCATAAGTGCAACAGACTATTTCACGAAATGGGTTGGATCCATTCCTCTTCATTCTACAAATGTTGAAGTAATTTTTTGTTTCATTTTGGAACACATAATTGCTCGCTTTGGACTTCCTTCTACCATTGTTTCCGACAATGGAACCCTGTTTAAGAATAACAAAGTTAAGAAATTTCTTGAAACATTCAATGTTCAACGTCACTTTTCCACACCATATTATCCACAATCCAATGGACAAGCTAAAAATACTAATAAAATTCTTGAACAAATCCCCAAGCAAACTATCAACAAGCATCATAAAGACTAGCATACACAACTATATTATGCGCTTTGGGTTTATCAAACAAATGTTAGGTCATCCATGGGAACTACACCTTATAATCTTGTTTATGGCATTGATGTGATCATTCCCTTGGAGTAAGAAATTCCTACATTGTGAATTTCTCTCCAAGACCTTATTGATGATGCCACGTATAAAGATCAATGATTACACCAACTCAAGATGCTTGACGAACAACACATTAACACTCTTGAACATCTCCAAGCTCACATCAAACAATTACAATGAAAACATAACACACATGTCATCCCTAGATTGTTTTGTAAGGGAGATTTTGTTCTTATTGAGAATCAATGCAATACTAGTGCTGACAATGAAGATAAAGATAAATTCAGCCCTAATTGATTAGGACCTTACATATAGTCGATACCAATTATGGTTCTGGTGCTTATGTCTTAACAAAACTTGACAAAACACCCCTTAAATAACCTATAAATTCCACACATTTGCGTCGGTATTATCTTTGAACCATTTGAATAATATGATTGATAAAGTAGTGTTGTCTAAAGTTATCTGATGTAATTTTCTAAATAAATTTCACATTGCTTTGTTCTTGACAACTAATTTTGCATTTGTCTTGAACACTAAGGTAATTATTTAAGTCTAGTTTATAATTACTTTAGGATTCATACTATTCACCTTTGTGTTATGTTAAGTTAGATCCTTATATGTGTTATAGGTGTATTTAATTTAACATATTCTCTTCTAATAAAAAATGTTGTATCTATAATAAAACTAAAATATGTTTTAAACTAGATCACATTAATCATGTTAAATCATGTAGACATTCATTAAATACTTTTATAAGCCATTTAATTAATCACATTGCATTTAACATCCACACAAAGAGACACATCATAATAACACCAAATGCACATGTCTATATATATATATATATATCAAACTTTTATGTACATATGAATATCATATACAAAATCACAAAGGTCTATGAGAACTAGAGCCCTCAAGCTCTGGAACTCGAGATCCAGTCCCTAGACGTCATGAGATGGCTATGTGTGATTGTGACCGTGAACTGTCGAGTCTAAGTGCATACTCTAGACCCTCTACTCAACCAATATCCACAAGTAATTCCTCTACCATCCAATCCCTCTCTGATTGTACCTATGCTAGCCCTGCATGTAGTCTCTCAACCTCTGCTAAGGTCTGTGATGTCTATCCTACACTCTCATCTTGACAGAGTTGTCTCATGCTCGTGTACGCTACCCGTAGCATCACGAAAGGTTTGAGAAAATATGGCTCCTCCTCCATGATCGGTGGGGGAATGTAGTTAGGATCCATCTCCTCCTCGTCAATGGATGCAAGCACTATCTCTATGGCAGCCTGACGAAAAAACTCTCACCAGTCTCTTGTCACTTCTACAAGATAGACAATGTATACAATCAGTAAAAATCATCATGATATATACTTATACACAAAGTATAAATTACTAAAGTACATGTGTAAAATCAAATTTCATCACCTATGTCTCTAGTCGGATGAGGAATGTCGACCTCATCCTCTTTGGGGGGCATGGAGGAAGTTCTAGCCTCTCTCTAACTCTGGGTGCCAATGTCTGCTATAGCTACTACTTGAGATCTAGTCCTGTAAGCATGTGAGGACTCTCCATGCTCGTACTGATCCTCAATAGCTACCTCATAACCCTCACTTAGGGGTGGCTCCTCCTTGTAATACTCATCCTCCTCATAATCCTCCTCCTCATCCTCCCCTCCATCCTGGTTCTCATATTCAGGATCAACATCTAACTAGTACTCATCATCAATAACATCAGTAAAAATATCTACTGGCCTATACCATACATCCTCTGCTCTATCCTCTAGCTCATCCCCCTCATCTGGTGATGGTCCTGCATCACCTATAGGGAAATCCATGGGGAACATAGGAGCTGGTTGTGTAAATGACCACCACTCCTCATGCTCATCTATGTTACTAACATCATCAGTGTTGAATTTTGGTGGTTGGTCATGATCTGAATCATTGAAATCACTCTCACGAACATGATCTATAGTAAGCTGAAGAGTGTCACCTAGCCTCCCTGCACTCCACATTGATCTCCTAATGAAGGGGCACGCCCTTGGTGGTGTTTGCACCTGTCCAAACTATTGCATGACTCGCCCACAGTAGAACAGTCATACAACATAATCATTCCTCCCAGCTAGATACCTATCCATTTGCATCCTCTGTAGCTATCCTGTGGGATTTGGCCACTGTAGAGTGAGTAGATAAGGTATCCATAAGATCTTGTCTCCCTCTAGTCAGTCAAACCTCAACCTCCAAAAGTGTAAATCCCCATACTACCACAGGCATCGCAAAAGATAGCCGAATGCTCATGGTTATCCTACAGCTATAGCACAAAGGAATCTGACAGGCCTAGTACATGTGATATGCTTGAGGCACCACACCTGCAAAAGCGTATAATGCACCATACTATCAATCTCTTGAAATACAAACCAACCAAGATCATAATATAAGTGTGCTAGGATGCAGCGACCCCAAGCATAGACTATCCTCTACTCGTACATCCCTCAAATCAAATGTACCAGTCCTCCATCTAAGTGTGTCACTCGTACATCCAGATTGAGAACAAGAGCCATTGTGTGCATCATAATTCATCTAACAATAGGAGCTCGCAAATATAGAAGCATGGGGAGCTCGATCCATGCTCTAACCCTCTTGTCATGAACAGGTCCACCTAGGAAATACTACATGTCCCTTTTCTTCTTATGGAATGATTGATCCCCCTAAGAATATACCCGCTCTCCCCAAATAGGAACTCAGAGAATGTGGTGTACTTCCTCAAGAGTGATGGTCATTTCCTTGGTGGGAAGATGAAATGTACAAGTATCGGCATCCCAACACTTGCACAAGGAAAGTACATCTAGTTTTCTTTCCTACTAGCCCTAGACACTTTAGAACCCTTTTAGGACACTTCACGAAGAAACATGACACTTTGTGAACAAAAGGGACACTTTGCAGACAAATGGGACACTTTGAGAAAAAAGGGGACACTTTGCGAACTTTTTTTCCAAGACCCTAAATTAATCTATCCATGCATTAAAAATCATTAAATTATTGCAAAATTGCAAGGTAACAATTGTATAATTGACTCACCTCATAATATAGCTCGTTGCGCGCCACCTGGTCATGAAGCTCATCTAGTCATGAGGGTGTGTAATCCCATCTGCTAGGCATTTTCTTCCTCATCTCACTCGTCACTCTCAAGCTACAAGAGGGTAAAATGAATAGTAAGTGACAAATTACTCCTCTTTACCTCTTTTAATCTATTTTCAACACCATTTGATGTGTTAGAATCATGATTACGTACCTGACATCATCATTTTTCTATCGTTATGCAACATGGTACTTGGAAATGCTCTATGATATGATGTTTCTTATTCGACATGGCTAGATTTCTACCTTGATTCCACCTCTGTAAAGCAAGTGGAATCAAGGGGGGCATATATCTACCCTCAAATTGAATTCCTAGGAGTAAGATAAAAGGATTTTTGGACAATTAACAAATGTGTGTTACAGGATGTGGTTCCTAATGTTGTGGTTTTGTAGATAACTACACTAGGGGCTTCGTTCTCCTGTATTTTGAATGGGTATCCTTTCATTTTATAAAGTGCATCATTTAAAGTCCTTTAGATTACATATGCACATAGAGTCATATGGGTGCTAAAGTTGGGGCTAAATGTGTCATAGAAAATTGAACCCTCTTGAGAAGAGAGACAATTTCATGCATAATTAGACCACTTTTGAGTCCCCTTGCATCATTTATCCTTCAAAACAACATTTATAGGCCCCTATGACCCATTATTTTTTATCTAGAAGTTTGTTTCACCTAAGAAATCACCTAAAACTTGACAAACAACACTTAATGTTTTCATATCCCGAAAACCCACCATCAAAAATCAGTAGTGGGACCCATTTGCCACCTTGGGAGAATGAGTCGCCTCTAGTGAGATCCATTCACCAAGGGTGGCGAATGAGTCCCTTTTGAGGGAGAATTCAATTTTGAGTTGGAATTTAATTAATTCAACTTGAATTTCTGGTGAATATTAGCCTCTTAGGTCTAAATAATGGAAAAATTAGGTGTTGTTGCTTATAAATACTCATTTTAAGTCATTTTACACATCTTTAAGTCATTTTCACAAAAGCAATTTATAAAGTCAAGTCTTCTACAATAAGTTTCACTAGCAAAGTTGAAGTTTTAGGGCAACAAACTAGGGTTTTTGCAGGTCTTGAAGCTCACTCTTTAGGTCAAGATTCAAAATTACAAAGGGTTGATGATGGATTCCTATGGGGAATCATGAAGAAATCTAGGTTGAGGAGATGCAACTAGCCATCAAATCACACCTAAAGACTTGATTTCAAAGTGATTCCATCTTCCATTTTCACTCTATCTTCAGATTAAGGTTTCCATTCAATCTGCATTTCATTTTCATGTCATTTTATCTCCATTCTTGATGTGTTGTAAGATTTCTAGGGTTGAGATCTTGCATCATTCAAATCACATTTGCATTTCTTATTTTTGCACAATAGAATAGGGTTTTTGACATACTTAAGATTTTTCCTAGTCTTTAACACATCTAAGGCTAGGGTTTTATGCATATTTTTCTCCATTCAAGGTTTAATTATGCAATTATGGGTTTGACCAAGGAAAATCCCCCATTAGACAAACAATTTTAAGATGTTTTGTAGGAATTTTTTGAGATCCCAACTCAGGTTTCCTTCAGTAAGTGCTATAAGTGTCAAGGTACAAAATAAAGATTTGAAATCATAAAAAATTGAAAGTGGACTGATTCACCATGCATGGTGAATGAGTCCCTCTTGAGGTGCCATTTTCAATCAAATGTAGATCCATACACCAAGTTAGCATAAAACTACTCCCGTGCAAAAAAACCCTCACCTGGGACTTATTCACCCAGGGTGGCGAATGAGTCCTAGTCAGCCCAAAATCAGGTTTCATTAAATTTCCAGTTTGCTTTCTAGTCTTCTTTAGCCTCCCAGGTGCACATGTTCAAAGAGTTAGCTTTCTGTTCAATTTAGTTTACATTTTCGTTCATCATTTCAAGCTTTTTGCAAACATCACTATGTTTTCAAACATTGCATATTTCTTAGGTTTTGCATTCATAATCAGTCAAATAGAACATTCAATTGCACTTAGATCACTGTATTTATTCTTAATAACATCATACATTGGGGTGAAGCCACAATAGTGGTTTACAATTGAAGTGAGGAAGGAAAACTCACAGAAAATGAATACATGGAAAAAATATTGATTTTAGGGGTTTGTACGAACATACTGATTCGACTAAACCCATTAGGGGTTTGCTAGAACCTGGGTTCGGGTGAACCCTTTTAATGCTTTCCCGCCAAAAATTCCAACAAAAACCCTTATAAAAGGGGGGTTCGAATGAACCCTGGTTCGAGCGAACCCCCCTTATTCCCCATCCCTCCTCTGAGACACAAAAACCCTAAATTTTGGCACTTCGAGCTCGTTGATGATGAAAATGGATGAATCTTCACAAACCCAACTGGAATCAGGTAGTCCTCGAACAAGCTATCTAACTAATATAATCTTAATATGTTTTGGTTTTATTATGTATTTGGTTTTTTAGTTTTATTAAACATAGTTTTTTCATGAAAATGAAGGTCTATGTTCTGTACATGTGGAAAAATAGCATATTATCAAAAAAAAAAATTAATAAATATGAGTGCACTAGATATTGAAGTCCTTGAACCAACCAAAAAAAAAAAATTGAATTTCAATATATACAAAAAAAGTTATGCGTTATACAGTCGCGCTATGTCTGAAATGTAATTGGTTTGACTTCAAAACTTGATTAAAGAAAAAATATTCAATAAAAAACTATCTAACTGAGTGGAAGCACTAGATATCAGAGTTAGGAATCTAAATTTGAAAGAATTATAATTTTATCCTTCATGGAAAAAAAGTTATGCATTATACGATCTGCGTCATTTTTTTAAAATGTTGTTTTTTGAAAAAAACTAGTTTTTGTGGGAGATGGAAAAAGAAGTGTAAACTAATTCCAAAAAATTTGAAAAAAATATTTTTAGAATCTACAGAAAAAATTTGATGAGACTCTAGTTTGCATTATCTTCAAATTCTTCATAGTTTATCCGCTATAGCTGCCCGAATGTGAAGATTTAGTTAAAAATAATAATTCCAGTGTCCAGTTTGGCCAAAAATTGTAAACCATTATTGTGGGAGCCACCCATTGCATAATTTGAGTGAACCTAGTGTAGATCCCTTGAGTAGGGTTTATCTCTCTCCTTTTAGGTGAAACATCCCAAGAGTGCAAGAGTAGCTTATAAGCCCTACCCAAAAATCTACGGTTCAGTTTTATATACTCAACTTGGTTCTACATCAACAACATTAACCAATGATAGTGACGGGGGATATCTAAATCCAATCCATCATGAGGAGATGACACATAACAGTCAAAAGGATTTTTGTTCTTGTAAACAAGCCTATGCTTCTCAGAAGCATAAACTCCCTTCATTTGAATTGAAAGATTGTTATGGTATCAGATGAAATATCCCTCCTACACATGGATGCAATGGACACATGACACAAACTGATATATCATACTCTTTCAAGAAAGATTTAGGGCTACCTCCCTTATCTCCATTTTAATCTAAGACTTTAAACAACAAAATTTAGCTTCTCAAGGAGTCTAGTGCTCTTATGTGTGTTGGAGCACCTAATTCCTCTACTTGATACTTTCATCCTATTTGTGTCATCCCTATCCTACACTAAGTGGGGGAAAAGGGTTAGTTAGCCTTGTGTTCATATGCCACTTGTCATCTATTTTTTCTAGTCATCAACCTTTCATGAACATATAAGACCAAGCTTGGGATGTGGATGACATGTCTTAAATTGACTTGCATGTGACATACTTAGTCATGATGTAGCTCAACTCAGAAACATATGACTTGGCATAGGACTTTCCATGTGGGCTCTCATGTCTTCTTTCTTCTTTTTGCAGTTTTCATTTTGCTACTTTAAAGTAATTTCTCATAGTATGGTGTGTAGCAATTCCTTTAAACTGGGGGCATACATTGGCATTATTGTTTTGCATTTTTTCTTTTTATTGGTTCTTAGTCTAGCCTTCTTACTTCATACGATGTGTTTGTCACTTTTTGGATGACAATGGGTATGATGTCCTTCATGAGCATGATCTATCTTAGCATATTACATTCCTCTTAGTCACTTGATATGATGCACAACATCCCCTAAGTTGTGAATATTCTATTCTTTGATCAATCCTCTCTTGGTGACATTCGACACAATGTTCCCTAAGTTAAAGACCTCGCATGAACTAAGCAAGACTCCTTTGAATATATTTTGCATGTTGCATTTTGCATTTGTTATATGGTGCACAACATCCCCTAAGTTGTGAATCTTCTATTCTTTGATCAGTCCTCTCTTGGAGACATTCAACATAATGTTCCCTAAGTTAAAGACCTTGCATGAAATAAGCAAGAATCCTTTGAACATATTTTGCATGTTGAATTTTACATTTGTTATATGGCCACCTTGTATCACACAACTTTCATGCTTGTGGTGCCATTGTGTTTGTTCATGAGCTCCAAGAATATGAAGCTTTTCTTGTCTCGTGAAGCTTGAAATTTCATTTTCTTTTGTGGTGCCTTATTAAAGTTATTAGGAGGTATAACTTTGGTATGGTTGAGCGGGAAGCCCATTTCAAGGAATGAATTTCCCCATAGACATGTGTGTCTGTGTAAGTGCATACCAGTCATGAGTGTATGTTCCTCACCTTTTAGGACTTCTTACCCGGCAGACAACCATGAGTTTCATTGCCTCAGAGTAAGTATGTGTTTTCCAAAAAAACAACCTAGATCTAATCCACAATGGGTTGGAAAAATGATCGAAGCTTGATCTAACACTCTTTTCCTTCTCCTTTTCTCTCTTTCATTCTTTTTCATCATTTTCATGTGTGTTCCTTTCTGCTAATGTTTGGTTTGTCATGGGATCTTGATCCTAGGGGCTTGATCACCTCTCTTGATTGTTGTTGTCTCATCTTACCATCATGAGTGCATTTAGATCCATCTTGATATGCATGTTGGGCTACTTTAGTGTGAGTTTGAAGAAAGTTCATCCTCTCACTAAAATGGGGGCCATATGTGTCACAAAAAAATGTATCTTTGGAAATTTTTACTCTCATTTGAGTCTTTCTTATGGATGCTGGCCTAGTTTTTCCTAGATTTAATGTTGTAATGTGGTCAACACATTTACATTAGGTCTTGGACCCTTGTGAATCATTAATAATTCTATGATGTCTTGTAAAAGTGTTGTGAAGTGTTGTAACCCACTTTCACACTTTTCTAGGACCCTTTTATTATAATTCACCTAAATAACCTCTTTTTATCACTTACCAAGCCTGATTTCAAGGCTTTGTAAGGAGTTGTAACAAAATTTCATGATTCTCTAGGCTTGTCATCAATTATTTGACCCTTTCTTATATTTAAATGGACCCTTACTACACTTTCCAGCCCTACTTAAGTGTGTTTTGGAGAATAATCATGTTAAACATCATTAAATACACTTTAATTATTGAAACTCAGTAAAATTTCCCTAGTGGGACCAAGTCGCCACCTGGGGCGACTTGGTCCCATTGGGCACAAACATCAAAATTATTTCAAAATTCTCATAGGATATTATTCTCTTGACCTTAAGGTCGGCCTATGATGTGTTATTTTTGGGAAGTTTCATAAAATCAAGTATAAATAAAGGGTTTTCCTCTCATTTTCACCCCCAATTCATTCGTAATTTTACATACATACATTCATTCACTCATTAATCATTCTCAAGCATTCTAGGCATTATTAAGTCTTCATTGGAGCATCTACTTGCATATCTTTAGATTTACACATTGAAAGGGTTTGGTGAGTTCTAGCATTGTATGTTGTTCATTCATCACTCTCTTTCCATTTCATTTCATTTTCAATGGTTTGATTACCAAATCGGGGTTTGACCAAGGAAAACCCCTATTCACTAACCCTTAACTCTTTTTTCCCTCTTTGCATGTGTGTTTTGTAGGTATTGTATGTATATTTTTCAAAGGGAAAGGTGTTAAAAGGTGTCATCATTCCATCAAATTCATTCAAGTCAACAAAGCCCTAAGAGAAGCTTCAAGATCACTTATAGAACAATTTCTGCAAATTCAGATTCAAACACCTATGACAAACCAGAGTGTAGACCAAGAGCTATAGATTCCTGTCTCAAAATTCCTAAAACTTGAAGGTGGACTAAGTTGCCATCAGCAGAAAATTAGTCCCACTACCAGGCTTTAAAAGTGTTTTCTGCATTTATGGATACCCTTTTGGCTAAATCCCATTCTGACATAATCTCCCCAAAATAGGACTAAGTTGCCCAACTTGGTGTAAGTGTCCCAATTGGCTTCAACAACAAATTCTATAGGATTCTGGATCCTCTCTACAACAAATTGTAGTTTTTAGGTGCACCACTCTAATCTCTCTCATTTCTGTTATTGTTTGCTATATCCATATTTTGGGCTTCTAGATCACTATACAGTGTGATTTATGTTCACTAGTTGTGAACTGTGTTTTTCAGTGTATCTGGCTATGGTCTAGGAGAACTGCACTTGCTCTAGATTTCTTCTTCTTCAAGTCTTATGACTTACAACTCTACAGTTAAGCTGATATGATCATGTTAAAGTTAATTTTGTTGTCTAGAAAGATTGGATTGTGTTAAGGTTGTGTGTGCTTAATTGATTTATGTGTTTTACACTAGTTTGGTCAACCTTGTGTTTAGCACTACTTTCAAAACTTATGGAACTGTGATGAAGCATGTGTTTGGGTTGCCCTCATTCTAATTCCTCCCTAGAATGTTTTGGCACTGACCTAATTTAAATTTGTAAAAGCAAATGGTGTGTGGCCAACTTTGGATATGTTTCAAAGTTGAAGATGGAATAAATATAGGATGAAATATTAGTGAAACAAAAAATAATAATGCAAGCAATATAGACGTGAATAAGTTTTTATGTGATGCAAGTTGGTGTAGATCAGTGTGAAATCTAATTGTGAGTTTTCAGAAGTAGTGAGTTGAAGATGAACTCTATCATTCATGAATGTCTGTAAGTGGTTGAGCAAATTGTGGTGGAAATCTCTGTTGCATTGAGATTTTTCTTCTCTATGTAACAAATCCCTTCTATCTTCTTTGTAATTTTGTGGCAGTGAGCCCTCCGAGTGGTTAACCCTTGTTGGACAATAAGTCATGTTTTGGTAGTGAGCCTTCTCTAGAACTAAGCCTTTGTAATTGTGTCACAAAAAAATGTATCTTTGGACATTTTTACACTCATTTGAGTCTTTCTTATGGATGTTGGCCTAGTTTTTCCTAGATTTAATGTTGTAATGTGGTCAACACATTCACAGTAGGTCTTGGACCCTTGTGAATCATTAAGAATTCTATGATGTCTTGTAAAAGTATTGTGAAGTGTTGTAACCCACTTGCACACTTTTCTAGGACCCTTTTATTATAATTCACCTAAATAACCTCTTTTTATCACTTACCAAGCCTTATTTCAAAGCGTTGTAAATAGTTGTAACAAACTTTCATGCTTTTCTAGGCTTGTCATCAATTATTTGACCCTTTCTTATATTTAAATGACCCCTTAATACACTTTCTGACCCTACTTAAGTGTGTTTCAGAGAGTAATCCCATTAAACATCATTAAATACACTTTAATTCCCAACAATTAAAATTTCCCTGGTGGGACCAAGTCGCCACCTAGGGTGACTTAGTCCCACTGGGCAAAAAAATCAAAATTATTTCAAAATTCTGGCAGGATATTATTCTCTTGACCTTAAGGTCGACCTGTGATGTGTTATTTTTGGGAAATTTTGTAAAATCAAGTATAAATAAAGGGTTTTCATCTCATTTTCACCCCCAGTTCATTCATAGATTTTCATACATACATTCATTCACTCATTAATCATTCTCAAGCATTCTAAGCATTATTGAGTCTTCATTGGAGCATCTATTTGCATATCTTCATATTTCTACATCAAGGGGTTGGTGAGTTGTAGCATTGCATGTTTTTCATTCATCATTCTCTTTCCATTTCATTTCATTTTCAAGGGTTTGATTACCAAATCAAGGTTTGACCAAGGAAAACCCCTATTCACTAGCTCTTAACCCTTTTTCCCTCTTTGCATGTGTGTTTTGCAGGTCTTTTATGCAAATTTGTCAAAGAGAAAGGTGTTAAAAGGTGTCATAATTTCATCAAAGTAATTCAAGTCAAAAAATCCCTAAGAGAAGCTTTAAGATCTCTTACAAACCAATTTCTGCAGATTCAGATTTAGACACCTATTAGGAACCAGAGCGTAGGTTAAGAGCTACAGATTCCTGTCCCAAAATTATCAAAATTTGAAGGTAGAATAAGTTGCCATCAATGGTTAATTAGTCCCACTTCCAAGCCTGAAAAGTGTTTTCTACATTTTTGGATACCCTTTTGGCTGAATTCCATTATGACGGAATCTCCCTAAAACAAGAATAAGTCACCCAACTTGGCGTAAGTGTCCCATTTGGCTTCAACAACAAATTATACAGGATTTCAGAGCCTCTCTGCATCACATTCTAGTTTCCAGGTGCACCTCTCTAATCTCTCTCATTTTTATTATTATTTGTTTTCATTCTTAGTTCATTTTGCATACAACATTGTGTTTTCAAACATAATGCATTTCTTAAGTTTTTCATTAATAAGCAATATCTTTTTTCAGTTTATTGCATTTATGACATTACATTTAGGCATACTTCATTCATATTTACATTATTTTTGAGTGGGGACATTGCACATTTTGGCCTAGCTCTCTCCTTTTAGGTGAAAAACCCTAGAAGTGTTAGGGAGTCTTGTGGTGCCAAAATCTTTGTCCACAATAATTGGTTTTGATATTCTCTATATTGTGAGCTAATCCTCACCGTAGTTTTTCCCTTATTGGGTTTTCCACATAAATTTGGTATTATTGTGTATGTGTAATTGTTTTCAGTTTCTACCTTTGCACTTAATGATTAATCATACTAGAAGAGTAAAGGATTTGTGATTTGTTTGTTTTCTAGTGAATTTTTTAAAGGTTAATTTTTCTCACAACTAATTGACCCCCCTCTCAGTTTTCTTGTTCAATAGCAACCACCAATATAACAAAACCCATACCGTAAACTTAATACCCAATATCATAAACCCTAATGTACCTATACCCTAAACACATAAGATTTCTTATACACTCAACCCTAAACATTACCACTTGTAGTGTAGAAAAATGTATCCCTTTACATTTTCACACCTAATTAAGAATTAATATTAAAATAAACTTAATTATGCCTTAATTTAGTGTTGTAATATGTATTTCACATATTCACATTGAGTTTAGGACCCTTTTAATTAAAATGGACTTAATTGTGCCTTACTTTTAGTGTTGTAGAGTGTACCTCTTTACATTTTCACACTAATTTAGGGCTCCCTTAATTAATTGCAGTTAATTTTCCTTAATTGGACGCTTTAATTCAAATCCAAGCATAATTCATTTTTTTTTTTGAAGAGGAAACCTGACATTCATTAATTCCTTAACATAACACTTCTCATTGAGAAATGTGTGTCCTAGGTGAGTGACCTAGGACTCATTCACCCATGGGAAAATGGGTCCTCACTTAGACCTAGGACCTAAATTTAAATTATGTTTTTGGTGTTATTTTAACATATTCAAATCCATATTCACATTTCACCTTATTTTATTTTAATTTGAGGAAATTAATGTTACATAGCTTGAAATATAAGGTTATTTCACTATGTTTTGTACCTAGAATATTTTCATGAGATCAAGTTAGAATTCAAGAGAACTTTCAATAGAATTTCAAGTAATTCAAGAGCAGATTTATTAAATATTTATTACAACAATCAACATCCAATTTTCATGTCAAAGTATTCTTGCATCATGCATGTTATTGGAGATAGTATGGTGATGTAGAGTTCATGATCCATTCAAGAATTCAAGGCATTGTTTCAAATAAAGTTTCAAGATAAAGATCCACATCTATTGAAGCCATTTCATGCAAGTTGTAGATCTACATTCCAAGGTTCATTCAAGGGTTTGGTGAGTTGTGACATAGAGTTTTTTATTCATGGGTATGTACATGATTATTATGGAAAAAACAGGCCCTTAAGTGGCGAAAAATCAAGAAAAATCAAAGTTAGGAAACTTGATGTAAAAATTTGAATAATTTATCTATATTATTTCAAAAATATGTAACAAGAGAATCTATAAAAAATTGAATGTAGTTTCTAAACTACTAGGTTTTTTTTTAAATCTATTTGGTGAAAATTTAAAATTTCAATGCAATAGTACTTAAATTTCAGGGAAAAAATAAGAAGTAGGTTTCTGTCTGACCATCCTAAACACAATAAAATTATAATAAATTTTTATAGGATTTTAGATATAAGTAGAGGACTCATGTCCCAATCTGATGCATATTTTTTTGTAATTTTTTTCCAAGTAAATAATTAAGTATGAATTTTTTATTATAAATTTTAAAAAATATAAAAACTCGTATGTCTAACCACCTTAACTTGGTCAAAACTTCATGAAATTCCTTTTTTTTTTATCCTATAGTATGTGAAGCATAGAATGTGACACATGTTTTGGATTAAAAAAATGTAATACTATTTGAAAGCTATAGATGTTTTTAATCAGCCTATCAATCAAGACTTTAGTCATAATTCAAATAGAAAATGAATAAAAATTATTTATTAAATTCAAAATAAAGAATAATTTATATTGGTGGAAAGCTAAGAAACTCCTTTAAAAACCATTTTCGTTTCATCAATTTTGGGTAAAAAAAAAATTGTCAGCAACATACCCTACACATGCCCATCATGTCACCACTTTTTGGCCCATCGTGATCCTACATATACCCTCATCATTCCTTTCATGCTATTTCATTTCATTTCAAAGTTTAATTACCAAAAAAAGTTTTGACCAAGGAAAACCCCCATTCACCAAAAATAAAACATTTTTCCCTCTTGATTTTTGTTTGCACTTTTGGTGACCAATACACATCATCTTACCTCTCTCTGATCTACATTACAATTTATGGTTTCATTCGTATTAAGCTTAATCTTGACTAAAAGTATGCACTTTTCTCCTTGCCATGTAATAGTTGTAGGATCATAGCATGCTCACTATTACATGTTTAACATTTTATTGGAAGGAGCTCATTCCCATAAATCATCTCAGGTCATCCTTGTCTTGCACTTAGTGGGTGCAAGGGGTTAGATATCCTTTTCCTAGTTCAACACTTGATGACTATACCTTTGGCTAGTTGTTTTCCTTTCGTATACACTGAACAAGAATGGGATGCAAAAAACCTTCTATAGGTTGATTCGCATGTGCCTTACTAGTATTTTGCTTTATTTTTCTTTTCATGTTCTTTGTGTGATTTCATGTGTGTGATGTGATCCCCCATACTATTTTGTTTAATGTATCTCTCTTCATGTGCATTCCTCTATATGTATCTACATTCTTCTATATGCCATAAAAATTATCTTTTTTTCTTGTCTTGTGTTTTCCTTTTGGGGATGATGTAAGGCATTGAGACATTTAGGTCTCTTTCATGTTGACCCAAAAGCTTTTTCTTTTCTTTCTCTCTCTATGTGTTATTCCTCCAATTTTGTGAGTATTTGGGGAATGATGAAATTTTTGAGCTCTATAACAACATTGTAGCAAAGATATACTGACCCAAAATATGTGGATCTCTTATGTGTTTTGGGATTTCATTTTGGGGGAAACCTCTTTCTCTTTCTTTTTCATGATGTAGCTTCAATCGGGAACATATGACTTGGAATAGGGATTTTTGAATAAGCTCTCATGTCTTCTTTATTGGCTATTATAAAGCACATTGCTCTCAACAATTGTGCTAGCACTTTCTTTAACATGGGGGTATACATTGGAATTATTTTTTGACATCCTCATGTTTTATTATGTGATTTTCTTTGTTCTTGTGATGCATCATTTTCTTGGTGGTGTCATTGAGTTTGATGTCCTCTGAGAGCATGATATTTATTAGTGTATGACTTTCCTCTTAGTGGTGATGCTACGTGTTGTATTCCCTAAGTTGTGATTCTCTTATCCTATACTTTGCCTCTCTTGGAGACATTAGGCATGATGTTCCTTAAGAAGAGACCTTACACGAACTAAGCAAGATCCCTTTGAACAAACCTTTACTTGCATTTTTATTCATAAGTGTTTAGCATAATATAGCTTGTTAACCTTGTGAATCCTAAACCCCTCTTTCAAGGCCACCAAGCATAACACACTTCAATTTCTAGTGGAGCCTTACCTTGTTCATTAGTGCTTAGCATAACACAACTTATTAGACCTTGTGAAGCTTGAAGTTGTTAGAGGGATAGCTTTGATATTGTATGGGAGACTAATAAGACTCTCTCATTTTCCACCTATTGGGGGCTCACCTAGTGTACAACCTAAGGTTCCATTAGCACAGAGTGAGCTTGCACATTGTTTGCATTGTGGACATCGAGTTCTACTTATGAACGTCTTTGGAAAAATAGTTGAGACATGTTCCACATTGTGTTGGAGAGTCAAGGCTTGATCTGCCCTCTTTGTTCCTACATTTTCTTCTAGTATTTGATGTTGTATAATTGAGTATCTTTATCATGTTGTTGCATACATATGTTTTGAATTTCTACTTTAGTGTGAGTTTTTTCTCGTTCTCATCCTCTCACTAAAGTGGTCACTAAATGTAGTGTAGAAAAATGTATCCCTTTATGTTTTCACACCTAATTAGGAAATAATATTAAAATGAAGTTAATTATTCCTTAATTTAGTGTTAATATGTATTTTACATATTCACATTGAGTTTAGGGCCCTATTAATTAAAATGGACTTAATTGTGCCTTATTTTTAGTGTTGTACAGTGTACCTCTTTACACTTTCACACTTATTTAGGGATCCCTTAATTAATTGAGCTCAATTTTCCTTAATTTTCCCCTTTAATTCAAATCCAAGGCTAATTAATTGCATTTTCCAAAGAGGAAACTTGACATTCATTAATGCCTTAACATAACACTTCTCATTGAGCAATGTGTGTCCAAGGTGAGTGACCTAGGGCCCATTCACCCATGGGTGAATGGGTCCTCACTTAGACCTAGGACCTAAATTTAAACTATGCTTTTGGCGGTATTTAAACATATTCAAATCCATATTCACATGTTGGCTTGTGCTATTTGAATTTTGGGTAATTAATGTTACATACCTATAAATATAAGGTTATTTCATGATGTTTCACCTAGAATATTTTCATGAGATTGAGTTAAATTTCAATAGAACTTTCGAGAATATTTCAGTGCATTCAACAGAAGATTTATTGCAGAAATCAAGATCCAATTGTCATTCTAATGTCTTCTTACATCATGCATGTTATTGGAGCTAATATGGTGATGTAGAGTTCATGATCCGTTCAAGAATTCAAGGCATTGTTTCAAATCAAGTTTTAAGATCAAGATCCACATCCATTGAAGCCATTTCATGCAAGTTACAAATATAAATTCTAAGTTTCATTTAAGGGTTTGGTGAGTTGTGACATAGAGTTGTTTATTCATCATTCCTTTCATGCTATTTCATTTCATTTCAAGGTTTAATTACCAAAACATGGTTTGATAAAGGAAAACCCCCATTCATGAGAAACAAAAAAAAATTCCCTCTTTATTTGTCTTTACAAATTTAGGTGGAAGAAATCTTGAAGATCTCTTGAAGATTAAAATTGAAGAAGTTGGCAAAGTTGCAAAAGTTTTCATCTCATGGAAACTCAATTATAAAATTTATTTCTAGCTTTTCTAACCTTAAACCTAGGAAAATTGAGAGATTCAAATCTATAGCAGAGGCTCCTAAAAGTTGTAGAAAAACCCTAACTCAGAACCCATTCACCCTTGGGAGAATGAGTCCTAGGTCAGCTTCAAAAAAGCACTTTTGGTGATTGGTACACATCATCTTACCTCTCTCTAATCTACATTTCAATTTCTAGTTCCATCAGTATTGAGGTTAATCTTTAATAACCAAGTTTTAGATTTCATTTTGGAGTTAGTTTTCTATTTTTAATCTTTCTCCCCAAAGTGTTGTTTAATCAAGATCCCCATCCTTGCAAAAAAAGTAAATCGATAGATTCACACTTTGATTTGACTCACCTAAAGTTTGATATCCCTTTCATTATGTGGATCTCCTTTCGTAATGATTTGAGGAAGAATAGGTTCCAATTGTTTCATTAACCCATAAACCTCATTTTACATCTTGTCACCCCTCAAATATAAACCCTAAACCCTCAACCATATACCCTATACCCTATACCCTCAACCCTATAATTAAACCCTAGACCTTCAACCCTCAACCTTATACCTTAACACTAAATCTTACACCGCCAACCCTCATCCCTATATATTATACTCTAAACCTTATACACTAAACCCTAAACATTGTCTCTCAACACTATACCTAAACCCTAAACCATACATTCTCAACCCTTAACCCTATGCTTTATACCCTCAATCCCTATACCCTATACAGTTAACCTTATACCCTCATCCCTGAACCCTAAACCCTACACCTTAAATCCTAAACCCCACACCCTCAACCCCCACCCCTATACCCTATACCCTACTAATCCTTATCTCATATCTCCCTCTTTCTCCCTCCCAACCTACCAATCCCTATCTCCTCTCTCTTTCTCCCACCTTACCAATCCCTATCTCCTTTTATCTCTCTCTAACCCTACCAATCCCTATACCCTTCTCTCTCTTCCCCCCACCCTACCAAACTCTTTCTCCTTCTTTATCTCTAATCCTTCCACCCTACCACTCCCTATCTCTCTCCTTTACTCTCTCTCCCTCCCACCCCACCAATCCATATACCTTAATCCCTAAACCTTCAACCCTATACTTAAGCCCTAATCCCTCAACACTCAACACTATACCATATACCATATACCATATGCCTTAATCCCTAAACCCTAGACCCTCGAGACTTATCCATATACCCTATACTCTCAACCTTATAGCCTAAAACATTGACCAAGAAACCATCAACCCTATACTTAAGCCCTAATACCTCAACCCTCAACTGTAAACCTTAAACCACAAACCCTACACCCTCAACCCTTATCCCTTGTGTCATAGAAAAATGGACCATTATCATTTTTGAGGTCTTTTCGGCCATTATTCATGATAATTGGTCCATTTTTATTTCATTTAATGTTGCAATGTGGCTTGAACACTCACATTAGGTCCTTAAAATTCAAATTATGGCATCTTGTGAAGGTGTTGTGAAGTGTTGTAAAATATTTCTACACTTTTCTAGATTCTTTTCATTACAATTCACCTAAAAATAACCTTTTCATCACTTAACAAGTCCTATTTTGAAGTCAAGAAGTCAACAAAGTGTTTCAAGTCATATCAACTCTATAGCTTGGAGAAGACATTTTGTCCGTTTTCTGCAAAATTAACTTCGTCAACCTGACAAGTAGCCAACCTCAGATCTAATGCTACAGGATTGGTTCCTGATTTCTCAAAATTTTAGGAGTTGACTGATTCACTATCAATTAAACGAATGAGTCCCACCTTAAGGTTGGAAATCCATATTTTGTCAAATTATGGATCCCAACACTTAGAAACTAGTTTCTAACAGTTTTCATTAGAAGCAAGATTGATTCGTCATCAGTGGTGAATGAGCCCCACTGTTGATTTTTAGTAATCTTAGTTAGCATTCAAAAGATTCTAGATTCTCCATTCTCTACCCAGGTGCACTCTGAATCAACCTTTTTCTCTTTTGTTTTGCATTTGTTCATTCTCAGTCCATGTTTGCATATCACATTATTTTTTCCAACATTGCATAATTCTTAGGTTTTCCATTCATAATCAATCAAATAGATCATCCAATTGCACTTAGTTCACTCCATTTAGTCTAAATAACATCATACATTGAATAATTTGAGTGAACCTAACGTATATCCCTTGAGTAGGGTTTATCTCTCTTCTTTTAGGTGAAACATCCTAAGAGTACAAGAGTAGCCTATAAGCCCTACCCAAAAATCTATGGTTCATTTTGGTTAACCTGCATTTTGAACAATTTACATTTCTGATTCCCCTTGCATATTGCATCCTAGAATTCATTTGCATCAACATTCAATTAGGGTATTGTCTTGTTTTTGCATCCTAGGGTTTCTCAAATTGCATTAGTGGAAGACTCATTTAGATTTCATTTTTGCATTTCATATCATAGAAAAGTTGAAAATATGCATCTGCATCCTTTATTGGCATCTGAAAAGCATTAAATTCACTTTAAATTTTCAAAAAAACACAAAAAAATCTCATAGTTGGACTCATTTTCCACCTTTGGCGAATCAGTCCACCTGCACCTTTTATATCACATTTTCAGGCATTTTTTTGGCATTTTCTTGCATTTTTGTTATTTTTTATTAGTTCTTTGTTTCAGTTTATAGAGTTTATATTATTTGCATCTTGCACTCCTAAATTACCTTGCATTAACATTCACCCCATCCTTTGTGGTACTTGTATGAGTGTTTGGTGCCCCATGATTGATAATAATTTAGTGAGATGAAGTTCTAGAATCATGGCTTCCCACAATAGAACTTTTGTCAACTGTGGACCTTGGGATATCAAGAGCTCCTACTCCTATTATGGACAATGGTGCATTAAGCATGGACAATACCACTTCAATTCCTTCACCTTTCCATCCAATGAATGTTGACACACAAAACAACTCCATTCCACAAGAAAAATTCATTAGTATTCATGAGGATTTTGCACATTTACAACAAGATTTATCCCTTGAAAACATTTCCACCACTTGCATACCTGAAATAGAAAACCTTCACCATTTGATTGAAAGTGATGATGGCTTACATGTTATGAAAATAATTGTTGAGATATACAATAAACATGTTTCTTCTACTTCCCAGTTAGCAAAAATAGTTGCAATCCAAGGAGGACCTCACAATCCTCCTCCTTCAAGCATAGCGTCCATACCAACTTATACCACTCCTTAGGTTACAACAACTATGCAACAGGTTAGTCATGTGGCTCCTTCTTTCACAATTCCAACTAGCATTCCTACTTCTTTTGTGACATCACATATTCCTTCTTCCACCTTCACCCCTCTTAGTGTCCCCTTCACTTCCCCTAACATTACATACATACCATCACCATTTTCTCTTCCACCTCATACCACTTACACTGATCCCATCATTACACAACTCTTTAACACCATTTCATCCATGCAAAAACAAATTTCCACCTTTAGCCAAAGTCAAAATGCTCCACCTACATATCATGTCCATAATAGTTCATTATCCTTAGAAATATTACACACATAGATGCCACAAGGAATTGAAATGTGTAGGCTTGAGAAATATGGAGGTAAAGGAGACCCTACTAATCATGTCAATGCTTATACAACCTTGTATAGTGAATTTTTCCTCGATGATAAGATGTTAGCCAAACTTTTTCCTCGGACCTTGAAAGACACTGCATTAGAGTGGTTTTCAAACCTACCTAATCATTCCATCTAATCATTCAATGAACTTGTGGATGCCTTCATAAGCCATTTTCAAGTTCATATGAATCCTAAAAAGACAATGGCTGATTTAATGTGTTGTAGACAAAATGCCAATGAAAAAGTAACTAACTTTATATCATGTTATCAGTCACTGTATGCGCAAGTTGATTTCAAAATTCCTGATTCACATCTACAAAAGATGTTTATTGAAAAATTGCACACTCACCTCCAGGATAAGTTCACTATGCTGAAATTTCTTTCGTTTATGCATTTATGCACAACCCTTTGTGAATATCATAACTCGGTTTCAAGTCGTGATTCAAAGTCCACTTCTAACCGAGCTGAGAAATCTGAGCAAAATAATCAAAATAATGCACAAAACTTTAGAAAAAAAAATAGAGGCTTTTTACAGTTCAATTTGCCTCCTCAACCGCAAACCCAACCTATTCAGAGTCAAGTGGTAGTTGTTAAAGCAGTGATTCCCTATACCTATGGGGACCCGAAGAGATAATTTATTCCCTTACCTGATACCCTCCATAATACAATGAACCGATTAATCCAACAACAAATCATCACTTTTCCTACCATTAAACCACTTGATACCACCAAACCTTTACCACCACTACTAAATTTGACACCATTTTCTGATGGTCGTTCATCGGTCATTCGACAAATATTTGTCGGAAGAGCGATGAAATGGCAAAAATATTTTCATCATTGTTTTTTCGTCAAAAGGCCAATGACGAATTAAACGTCGAAATAACAGCAAAGAATCGTCGGTCGACGGCATCGTGAAATACCTCAGGATTTCGTTAGAATATCGACTAAAAATTTGTGTATCCACCAAAGAATTACACTAAAAGTTCATCGCCAATTCGACAAAATGGGCAAGTAGTAGCGTTGAAACAATAGTAGACGTTCGTCGCCATTGCGACGAAATGGGCAAGGAGTAGCGTCAAAACAACGCCAAAATTTTGTCGAATGTGTGACGAAATAGGCAAGTAGTAGTGTCGAAACAACACCAAGAGTTCATCGACTTTGTGACAAAATTTGCAAGGAGTAGTGTCGGAAGAACACCAAAAGTTCATCGAAAGTGCGACGAAATGGGCAGGGAGTAGTGTGGTAGCAAAGCCAAAAGATCATCGAAATTGCGACAAAATGGGCAGGGAGTTACGACGAAAGATTCATCATAGCTATAGAAACTTCGTCGAGCCTTTTTTTTGATTCATCGGTGGTTGTCGTCAAAATTACGACAAAGAATCAATTTAAAAAAAAATAAAAAAAATTGTGGAAATGTACCATTGCGAAGACTGACGACTGATCATACATACAGACTGCATATTGGTTCGATGCTTCAAATGATGCATTTCTTATATTGAAAAGTGCATTACCTTATTGAGCTTTTCTTTGTTTCGAGAATAGTTTAATATTCTCTACTTAACAAGGCCAACCACGTGATGGTGGAAGCTCATTTGGCCCCTCCCCCCCCTCATATCACTCTCAATTCCCCATACCCAATCATATAACATTAATCATTCATTCATCCACTAATAACATATAAAATTCATTCATTCATCCATTAAGAATATATAACATTCATTCATTAACATATAGCATTCACTAATTAACTTATTCACATTCATTCATTAACATATAATATTCATTCTTTTAGTTTTTACATATTATCAAAAATATGGTTGTCATGATATGATTACAATCACATTTTTTTTTGTTTCTTTTTGAAAGCTACATAAAGATGAAGTGGAGTATCATTTTCTAAATCAATATCTGTCCCCCCTTTAGTTGTTATGCCCTCTTCTTGTGATCTTAATGTATGCGTAGTCGTCTGCTCATGACGTGGACGCCGCTTCAAGGGGGATCTGCTGCAATAAGAAAGAAATGTTAAACTGATATGTTTTATTATTATTGTTACAAGTATTTCATTAATTAAAAGAACATTAGAGTGGTTCTCTTTACCTGATGGGTCCACATCATGTTCCTGAACTTTTGTTATAGACTCATGCTCAACATGTTGAACACCCTCTAAATCCTGATCTGTAGTTGAAACAAAAGGTTACATTAATTAATACACCAATTGAAATTAAATATGTTTAAGAGACCATGAGGGTGGTCCTCTTTACCTGATGGGGCCACATCATGTTCCTGATCTTCTCTAGCCTAATCATGCTCAACGTGTTGATCACACTCTACATGCTCTAAAGTTGAAACACGAAAGGTTACATTAATTAATACACCAATTGCAATTAAATATGTTTAAAAAAACTTTAGAGTGGTCCTCTTTACCTGATGGGGCCACATCATATTCCTGATCTTCTCTAGCCTGATCATGCTCAACATGTTGATCGCTCTACATGCTCTAAAGTATTGGGATGCACACCATGACCTTCATCTGCATGTTCGCTCCACCCTCACTAGGCTGATTCCAATGTCATGTGCAGTATTATCATTGCTTGAATGTTTAAAAAAAATAGGCATGTAATTACTTTATGGTGGAAATTAATATTGAATATATTGCACAAGTATTCAATTTTAAATAAACTTTATTGAGTTTATTTACCTGCATGTCGGATGCAATGGAAGATTGTGTTTGCCTAGTCAAGACTCTTAGGCATTCAACCATGGCTCCATAGCCTTGCTGGAAGGCAATCTTTCGGTCCTCTTCTATGGGAACTCTATTGAATTTAGAGCCCTACATTTTTATAGAAGATCATGAATTTTGCTTCTATGGTGTGATAAAACAAAAATTGTTTTCAATTTATTATTATTTGGATGCAATATTTCATTTATTGATACTTACTTACAATTATGCGGCTAATTTCATATAACCACCTAGAGCCAAGTTTGTGTTTCCCGTGCTTTTCTAGTCTTGCCTTTGTTTCCTTCGATGTGTCGGCAGCCTATGAAAAGTTTGAAATACGTTAGATTATGTAAAAAGAAAGAGTAATCAGTATATAATTACATTGTTGATAGTATCACACATAGCATACTACTTTAAAAAAAAATTAATGGCATTTCCATAGCATACAAACATTGAGAGCATATAAAATACAGAGTTCAATCCATGAATTATAGAAAATAGATTTTTGTTGGTTATATTCATATCGCTGATTACATTGCACAAAACATACTACAACTGCATAAATATCAGATGGTGACAGTTGTCTATGCTACCACATTTTCCATACATGTCTACCAAAGCATTTTATCAAACAGTTCACTACCTTGCTGCTATGGCTAAAAGCCTAAAATAGGTGCTTTCAAACAAGCTATGGATGCTTGGAAAAAATCTATCAAAGCATAATAGTAAGCAATAGCATAGACAAGGCAGTGAACTGTTTCAAAAAATGCCTCAAAGAAATGTGGTCTCATGGTGATGGAATGCCATGACAATCCATAGCAATTTTCTGTAGAAGTTGAAAAACCAACTTCACAGTCCCCAAGAATCACCTGCAAACAATCACCTATCACATGAAACAGATATTCAGAACAAAAATGAAAGATGTTCTGTAAACTCTCATAGCAAGTTTGTGCAAGCAAAAATCAGCATTCTGATTATTGAGAATAATTGTTTTACAAATAATACAAAAGCCTTCGAAAAGGCAATGATGCAATAAAGCAGGAAAAAGAAACCCTAATCTTATCTTGAGCAAAAAGACAACTCAATAAGATAAGATAAGAATTAAATGATAATTATCCTAGGAAATAAATAATTACCTAAGTAAACTTATCCTAAAGTGTAATTAACTAATTAATTACACCAACACCCCCCCATAAGTGCAACTTAGGGAGAAGCGAATTATTATGCAAATATGAGTCCCGACAACAAGGTCTAATCAGGTACTCATCTACAAATGCAATGCAAACTAAATCAAACGGGGTAAAGGAGAAAACCACATGGGAACAAAACTACTCCCCAAAATAGAATGCAATAAACTACCTAAGTGATGAAAAATGGAGGACTCCATAAGACCCTCCAAGGACACCATTCATCACAAAGATACATGAAAGAATCCCCCCATAAGAGAGGAAGAAAGAGACCACAGATCCCCCCCAGAATGAAGTAACTCCAAAAGAAGTGAAGAAACTACATCTCCAGAAAGAAGTGAGAGGGAAGAGGTTGAATGAAAGAAATCTCTGAAGGTGGAATAGGTGCAGCCCAAGATGTCTCCACAGAAGCAGGTGTGACCTCAACAAATGAAGAAGCCGAAGTAGTTGAAGACTCAATCGAAACCTCCAAAGAGGTATGATCAATTGTATCCTGTTGTACTAAAATAGAAGAAGCAATAGGAGGGGGAGGAGATGGAATGGAAGGCTCGAGAATAGGATCCGAAGTGAGAACACCAATGTTCAAGAAGCCAAATCTCTCCTCTGAATGATGATGCACACTCGAAGTGTGAGGAACAGCTGTAGGAACAGAAGCACCACCAGTAGCAAAATTAGTGAAAGAATACAACCGAGATGAGTGATCCACTATCCCAGTAGCAATAATTGCTCTACTCTCCAAGTCTCTAATGATAATCGAATCAGGTGTGAACTCTACAGATCTCCCATTGCCCCCATGTGTTATCTGATAGATGGAAAGAAGGTTGTTTTTCAAGTGAGGAACACACAAGACATCCTAAAAGGAGTGATCCCCAAAACTAATAGACCCCTTCCCTGTAACACTCATGTAAGTGTTGTTTCCCATCAAAATGGGAGACATAGTGCAAGGCTCAAAGGAAGTGAACATAGACTACGAAGATGCCATATGATGAGATGCTCCTGAATCTAGAAGCCATCTCCCTGATCCAATACGTAAAGAAGCACAAAGAGCATGTACCTTCATATCTGATGAATTATGTAAACCAGTTGTGCCTATGTTATGCTGCTCTAAAGAAGAAGAATGAGGAGAAGAAGATGATGCAGACATCCTAGAAGGAAAATCAATATGATGTTTCTGAAGAAGATGTTTCAGTTCATCAATGTCCTTCTTGTAACAATTATGTTCTGCATGTCCTTCCCTCTTGCAATATGCACATGTAGACTTATCCTTCCTAAATGATTTCCCCTTAGAAGAGGAGGATGAATCTGAGGACTCCTTTTGCTGTTCATGAGGTTTGGAATCCTTTTGTTTTTGTTTCTTTCCTTTGCCTATAGAAGCCTTCTGATCTCTAGGCTCTTGTGATGCAATAAGTGCTTGTGAAGAGGAAGAAGGTTTCACGGTGCCCATGCTAGCTAACTTAGCTTGCTCTCGAGTGAGAGATGAAGAAAAGTCATCAAGAGATGGCATAGTGAATCTCATACCAAGTGCATCCCTAGTGGCATAAAAGGTAGATACAAAAACTGAATAATCAGGTCCAAGCTTAGAAAGGATGGACAATATCAACTGAGAGTCTTCTTTCTAAACACCAAACTATGACAACTGTAATTTAAGAGACTTGAGTTTGGTGAAAAAATCTTGGATGCTATCAAAATCCCTAGGATTTAAGCCAATAAGCTCATTTTCTAACTAAAACCCTCTCATAGTATCCTGCTTCCCAAACAAGGACTCCAAAGTATCCCATATCTTATTTGGTGTAGTGCAAGATTCAATGTGGAAAAGAAGGTTAGAGGAGAGAGATAGACATAATGTTCCATAAGCCTCATCACACCTATTAAACCATTTTCTCTTTTCAGTAGCACCTATAGGTTCAATTTTTGTGCCCATGGTTACCTTATACAACCCTTTATGTTTCAAGTGAATCTCCATTTGCTTTTTCCAACCAAAATAGTTGAATGGAGTAAGGGGTGCAATGTTGTGTAAATCCATGACAGAAAATAGCAGTAATATACTCCCAAATAAAAAAAATTCCTCTTGGATCTAAAAAAAAAACTCCTGATTGCACGTTTCCCAAGAAAATAACTCAAAAGATAAAGGCTGAGTTCTGACAAATAAATTAGATACCTGGTGAAAATTTTGCAAAAAACAGGTCTGAGATCTGAGAAGAGCATTGAACCAACTTTCCAATGCCTATTCGTTTTCGAAAAACGGAGCTAGGACGCAAAAGTTACGCCTTCTAGAGTGAAAACAACTTCTGGCTTTGACAGGCGAAAAAGGCATCAAAATGAAAAAATCAAGGAATAAAACCTCCACCACTACAAAGATCGTTGAATCAGCTTTCCGACGATATCTTGTTTACGAAAAAATACCTCCGTTTGCCCAAGTTATGCACAAATGAAAAAGGGCCTGTTTTAGGAACAAGGCAGATTAAATAGTGGCAAAAAATAAGCCCTTCTGGCTCTAGCCCTTGGTCCTGCATGTGACCGTCGGCAGACTTGCTGGTAGAAAAAAAATGGCTGGGGGCCGGAGCAAAGCTGCTGGTCACAATATGACCGCGACAGGGGCTAGTAGAGGGTGCAGACGCTGAACACTAGGGGCTCGGTCACCCACGAGACCGAGTTGGAGGCTTTGGCAGTGGATTGGAGCCCTCGGGGGCTGGACAGACCAGTGAAGCGGCTACCGACGGAGCTTGGGGGAGCTCGGGGCGGAAGCGGTGGCTGGGTGGCAGAGAAGTTGGAGGCCGTCGGGTGGCTGGTGGCCGCTGGGTGGCGAGTGGGCAGCATGCCAGAAAACAACGGCAGCGCAAAAATTTTATTAAAAAACCTTGATTTTTTTATTTTTTTTACGTTTTCTACCTCGAAGATCATGCCCTGGGGCCGTACGGCCTTGGGGCTAAAAAATTTTGCCTTTTTTTTCAACTTTCACCTAAATCGATGAAACAAAAGGTGTTTCTAGGGTTTTTGGACGCTCTGATCGCGATGGCGAAGTCTGTTCGAGCCCAAAATGCTCCAAAATTTTGGCTAACCCCAGGTCCATAGAAAATCAATCTGACTTGAAACCCTTGCATAGAAAAAGACACTATGAGAGAATATCTTCAGATCATGAACAGGAAGCAATAGGTCTGGAGCTCTGATACCATGCAGAAGTTGAAAAACCAACTTCACAGTCCCCAAGAATCACCTACAAACAATCACCTATCACATGCAACAGATATTCAGAACAAAAATGAAAGATGTTCTATAAACTCTCATAGCAAGTTTGT
Organism: Sequoia sempervirens; assembly: GCA_007258455.2. Classification (NCBI taxonomy): domain Eukaryota; kingdom Viridiplantae; phylum Streptophyta; class Pinopsida; order Cupressales; family Cupressaceae; genus Sequoia; species Sequoia sempervirens. The sequence goes on from VDFB02000013.1 coordinate 238,456,318, forward strand.
GCAAGCAAAAATCAGCATTCTGATTATTGAGAATAATTGTTTTACAAATAATACAAAAGCCTTCGAAAAGGAAATGATATAATAAAGCAGGAAAAAACAACCCTAATCTTATCTTGAGAAAAAAGACAGCTCAATAAGATAAGATAAGAATTAAATGATAATTATCCTAGGAAATAAATAATTACCTAAGTAAACTTATCCTAAAGTGTAATTAACTAATTAATTACACCAACATTTTCTTGTCATGGCATTCATTATGGCATTCCATCACCATGAGACCACATTTTTTTGAAGCATATTTTCAAATAGTTCACTACCTTTTCTATGCTACCACATTTTTCATACATGTCTACCAAAGAATTTTATCAAATAGTTCAACGCCTTCATGCTATGGCTAAAAAGTAAAAAACTCAAACAGGTGCTTTCGAACAAGCTATGGATGCTTGGAAAAAATCTACCAAAGCATAATAGTAAGCAATAACATAGACAAGGTAGTGAATTGTTTGAAAATACCTAAAAGAAATGCGCCTCACTATGATGGAATTCCATGACAACCATAGCAATTTGCTTGTCATGGCATTCATCATGGCATTCCATCACCATGAGACTACATTTCTTTGAGACATTTTTTCAAGGTTCCTTTGCCTTGTCTATGCTGATTTTTCATACATGTCTACCAAATTTTTTATCAAATAGTTCATTTCTTTGCGCTGCTAAAAAGTCTAAAACAAGTGCTTTCAAACAAGCTATGGATGCTTGGAAAAAAATCTATCAAAGAATAATAGTAAGCAATAGCATAGACAAGGCGTTGATTGTTTCAAAATGCCTCAAAGAAATGTGGTCTCATTGGTGATGGAATGCCATGACAATCCATAGCAATTTTCTTGTCATGGCATTCATTATGGCATTCCATCACCATGAGACCACATTTTTTTGAATCATTTTTTCAAATAGTTCACTACCTTTTATATGCTCCCACATTTTTCATACATGTCTACCAAAGCATTTTATAAAACAATTCAACGCCTTCATTCTATGGCTAAAAAGAAAAAACCTCAAACATGTGCTTTCGAACAAGCTATGTATGCTTGGAAAAAATCTACCAAAGCATAATAGTAAGCAATAACATAGACAATGCAGTGAATTGTTTGAAAAAATTCCTAAAAGAAATGCAGTCTCACGATGATGGAATGCCATGACAATCCATAGCAATTTTCTTGTCATGGCATTCATCATGGCATTCCATCACCATGAGACTATATTTCTTTGAGACATTTTTTTCAAGCAATTCACTGCCTTGTCTATGCTACTGCATTTTTCATACATGTCTACCAAAGCATTTTGTCAAACAGTTCATTGCCTTGCTGCTATGGCTAAAATCCTAAAACAGGTGCTTTCAAACAAGCTATGGATGCTTGGAAAAAATCTATCAAAGCATAATAGTAAGTAACAAGCCATGGTCTCATGTTTTTTTTGCGCAAAAATCAGCTCAATTTTATTCACGTTTTTTTGTAGATTTTAAACATGTTTTTTTGGTAATTTGGAAGTTTGAAACAAAAAAAAATCATTGACCAAAAATTCAATGATTTTTTCAAAAAATAAGGGAAAAAATCATCCAGCCTGCAGTTTTTTTTTAAAATCACGATTAATCGATATTTTTTGCAGATTTATGCTTCTATATCACATACCTTCCTCTGCCCGGTGGTGTCTTTACTTTTTTATTTTCAGCCTTTTCCTTTCCATCGGACACCAGGTCCTTCCACTCCCTCTCCGGAATCATGGGGGGATGCTCGTACTTTTTGTTCTTCTCTAAATGTGACCTATATTGGTCCCTCACATACTTTAGATAGGTACTAGCTTTCCTAAGGACCTTAGTTCGGTTGAATGTTTTATCACTGAAAAACACAACTAAACGATTAATGAGCTCATCTTTTAAATCTTAATTTTGGGCATTCCGCAGGTGTACATATGGTGGGCCCGAAACTTCACAATGTAATATCACTTAGATGTTTATAAAAAACATCATTTCACCAAAATGATCATGGGATCAATAGTCACAAAAAGAAGCGATCAATAAGTAAATTTCAATTGGATTATATAGAATAATAATAAAATATTTTAAAGTACTGCGAGGGTCCTTCTCTATCTTTATGGGAGCGAAATCTCGGTCACCACAAATTAATGACGGCAATGTTGCTTAGTACTAGTATCTGAGAAGATCAAAATCTTTGCTAAAACATCCACCAATACGATGGCCTCCTACATCCAATTTTGTATCGGCGCATGTTCTAGTATGTGTTCACTGCCAGAGGGTGCGTTAACAGATACCTGCATGGTATGTGTTGTCGACATTTCAAATGACAATATAGGCACAAATGATGGGGTTAGATAATGTGATGTATGCCTAGAAAGATCAGGATGGACACTTGTACCAACCCTTACTCCTTGGGAAGCACTTGCAGTACCCTGATCATGGCCAGGAGCATCATGAGGAGGCAAATAACCTTGTAAAAACAACACATATTTTAGTTCATGACATAAAGAGTACAAAATATAAAACCATGAATGAACTTATGTTATAATTAAATACCTCATGATAGCTTACTTGCAAGTTTTGTAATCTCTCTATCAATACTTTAACCCTCTCTCTTATCTCATCTGTTTGAGGCATTTTGAACATCATCTGAGTCATTTCTTGTCATTGCATATTTTCATGAGCTTCTTTATGTCGTATCGAGGTTCTTGAATAAGCCATGTCATCATCGAAAATATTGGTACGCACCTCACTATGGATGC
>VDFB02000013.1:238459213-238482424 GCA_007258455.2 Sequoia sempervirens
TTGTGTCTCAGAGGAGGGATGGGGAATAAGGGGGGTTCGCTCGAACCAGGGTTCATTCGAACCCCCCTTTTATAAGGGTTTTTGTTGGAATTTTTGGCGGGAAAGCATTAAAAGGGTTCACCCGAACCCAGGTTCTAGCAAACCCCTAATGGGTTTAGTCGAATCAGTATGTTCGTACAAACCCCTAAAATCAATATTTTTTCCATGTATTCATTTTCTGTGAGTTTTCCTTCCTCACTTCAATTGTAAACCACTATTGTGGCTTCACCCCAATGTATGATGTTATTAAGAATAAATACAGTGATCTAAGTGCAATTGAATGTTCTATTTGACTGATTATGAATGCAAAACCTAAGAAATATGCAATGTTTGAAAACATAGTGATGTTTGCAAAAAGCTTGAAATGATGAACGAAAATGTAAACTAAATTGAACAGAAAGCTAACTCTTTGAACATGTGCACCTGGGAGGCTAAAGAAGACTAGAAAGCAAACTGGAAATTTAATGAAACCTGATTTTGGGCTGACTAGGACTCATTCGCCACCCTGGGTGAATAAGTCCCAGGTGAGGGTTTTTTTGCACGGGAGTAGTTTTATGCTAACTTGGTGTATGGATCTACATTTGATTGAAAATGGCACCTCAAGAGGGACTCATTCACCATGCATGGTGAATCAGTCCACTTTCAATTTTTTATGATTTCAAATCTTTATTTTGTACCTTGACACTTATAGCACTTACTGAAGGAAACCTGAGTTGGGATCTCAAAAAATTCCTACAAAACATCTTAAAATTGTTTGTCTAATGGGGGATTTTCCTTGGTCAAACCCATAATTGCATAATTAAACCTTGAATGGAGAAAAATATGCATAAAACCCTAGCCTTAGATGTGTTAAAGACTAGGAAAAATCTTAAGTATGTCAAAAACCCTATTCTATTGTGCAAAAATAAGAAATGCAAATGTGATTTGAATGATGCAAGATCTCAACCCTAGAAATCTTACAACACATCAAGAATGGAGATAAAATGACATGAAAATGAAATGCAGATTGAATGGAAACCTTAATCTGAAGATAGAGTGAAAATGGAAGATGGAATCACTTTGAAATCAAGTCTTTAGGTGTGATTTGATGGCTAGTTGCATCTCCTCAACCTAGATTTCTTCATGATTCCCCATAGGAATCCATCATCAACCCTTTGTAATTTTGAATCTTGACCTAAAGAGTGAGCTTCAAGACCTGCAAAAACCCTAGTTTGTTGCCCTAAAACTTCAACTTTGCTAGTGAAACTTATTGTAGAAGACTTGACTTTATAAATTGCTTTTGTGAAAATGACTTAAAGATGTGTAAAATGACTTAAAATGAGTATTTATAAGCAACAACACCTAATTTTTCCATTATTTAGACCTAAGAGGCTAATATTCACCAGAAATTCAAGTTGAATTAATTAAATTCCAACTCAAAATTGAATTCTCCCTCAAAAGGGACTCATTCGCCACCCTTGGTGAATGGATCTCACTAGAGGCGACTCATTCTCCCAAGGTGGCAAATGGGTCCCACTACTGATTTTTGATGGTGGGTTTTCGGGATATGAAAACATTAAGTGTTGTTTGTCAAGTTTTAGGTGATTTCTTAGGTGAAACAAACTTCTAGATAAAAAATAATGGGTCATAGGGGCCTATAAATGTTGTTTTGAAGGATAAATGATGCAAGGGGACTCAAAAGTGGGTCTAATTATGCATGAAATTGTCTCTCTTCTCAAGAGGGTTCAATTTTCTATGACACATTTAGCCCCAACTTTAGCACCCATATGACTCTATGTGCATATGTAATCTAAAGGACTTTAAATGATGCACTTTATAAAATGAAAGGATACCCATTCAAAATACAGGAGAACGAAGCCCCTAGTGTAATTATCTAGAAAACCACAACATTAGGAACCACATCCTGTAACACACATTTGTTAATTGTCCAAAAATCCTTTTATCTTACTCCTAGGAATTCAATTTGAGGGTAGATGTATGCCCCCCTTGATTCCACTTGCTCTACAGAGGTGGAATCAAGGTAGAAATCTAGCCATGTCGAATAAGAAACATCATATCATAGAGCATTTCCAAGTACCATGTTGCATAACGATAGAAAAATGATGATGTTAGGTACGTAATCATGATTCTAACACATCAAATGGTGTTGAAAATGGATTAAAAGAGGTAAAGAGGAGTAATTTGTCACTTACTATTCATTTCACCTTCTTGTAGCTTGAGAGTGACGAGTGAGATGAGGAAGAAAATGCCTAGCAGATGGGATTACACACCCTCATGACTAGATGAGCTTCATGACCAGGTGGCGCGCGACGAGCTATATTATGAGGTGAGTCAATTCTACAATTGTTGCCTTGCAATTTTGCAATAATTTAATGATTTTTAATGCATGGATAGATTAATTTAGGGTCTTGGAAAAAAAGTTCGCAAAGTGTCCCCTTTTTTCGCAAAGTGTCCCATTTGTCTGCAAAGTGTCCCTTTTGTTCACAAAGTGTCATGTTTCTTCGTGAAGTGTCCTAAAAGGGTTCTAAAGTGTCTAGGGCTAGTAGGAAAGCAAACTAGATGTACTTTAGTACACTTGCATGATGAAATATGTGAAAATTGAAGAAATTAGATGAATTTTAGAGCATTTTGTGATGATTTTGATAGGTCCTCGCTTGATCATGACAGTGGCTAGGGGAAAGACAACTTACGTTTCTGAGGGATCATGCTCCAGTGCTATCGACAACAGAGATAGAGCATTTATAGTTGATAGGTATCTATTGGGCATAACTTATGCCACCTATGAGATACCATCATGCCATTCTTATGGCCTTGTGCAAGTGTTGGGATGCCGATACTTGTACATTTCATCTTCCCACCAAGGAAATGACCATCACTCTTGAGGAAGTACAACACATTCTTTGAGTTCCTATTTGGGGAGAGCGGGTATATTCTTAGGGGGATCAGTCATTCCGCAAGAAGAAGAGGGACATGTAGTATTTCCTAGGTGGACCTGTTCATGACAAGAGGGTTAGAGTATGGATCAAGCTCCCCATGCTTCTATATTCGTGAGCTCCTATTGTTAGATGAATTATGATGCACACAATGGCTCTTGTTCTCAATCTGGATGTACGAGTGACACACTTAGATGGAGGACTGGTACATTTGATTTGAGGGATGTACGAGTAGGGGATAGTCTATGCTTGGGGTTGCTGCATCCTAGCACACTTATATTATGATCTTGGTTGGTTTGTATTTCAAGAGATTGATAGTATGGTGCATTGTACGCTTTTGCAGGTGTGGTGCCTCAAGCATATCACATGTACTAGGCCTGTCAGATTCCCTTGTGCTATAGCTGTAGGATAACCATGAGCATTCAGATATCTTTTGTGATGCCTGTGGTAGTACGGGGATTTACACTTTTGGAGGGTGAGGTTTAGCTGACTGGAGGGAGACAGGATCTTATGGATACCTTATCTACTCACTCTACAGTGGCCAAATCCCACAAGATAGCTACAGAGGATGCAAATGGATAGGTATCTAGCTGGGAGGCATGATTATGTTGTATGACTGTTCTACTATGGGTGAGTCATGCAATAGTTTGGATAGGTGCAAACACCACCAAGGGCATGCCCCTTCATTAGGAGATCAATGTGGAGTGCAGGGAGGCTAGGTGACACTCTTCAGCTTACTATAGATCATGTTCGTGAGAGTGATTTCAATGATTCAGATCATGACCAACCACCAAAATTCAACACTGATGATGTCAGTAACATAGATGAGCATGAGGAGTGGTGGTCATTTACACAACCAGCTCCTATGTTCCCCATGGATTTCCCTATAGGTGATGCAGGACCATCACCAGATGAGGGGGATGAGCTAGAGGATAGAGCAGAGGATGTATGGTATAGGCCAATAGATATTTTTACTGATGTTATTGATGATGAGTACTAGTCAGATGTTAATCCTGAATATGAGAACCAGGATGGAGGGGAGGATGAGGAGGATTATGAGGACGATGAGTATTACAAGGAGGAGCCACCCCTAAGTGAGGGTTATGAGGTAGCTATTGAGGATCAGTACGAGCATGGAGAGTCCTCACATGCTTACAGGACTAGATCTCAAGTAGTAGCTATAGCAGACATTGGCACCCAGAGTTAGAGTGAGGCTAGAACTTCCTCCATGCCCCCTAAAGAGGATGAGGTCGGCATTCCTCATCCGACTAGAGACATAGGTGATGAAATTTGATTTTACACATGTACTTTAGTAATTTATACTTTGTGTATAAGTATATATCATGATGATTTTTACTGATTGTATACATTGTCTATCTTGTAGAAGTGACAAGAGACTGGTGAGAGTTTTTTCGTCAGGCTGCCATAGAGATAGTGCTTGCATCCATTGACGAGGAGGAGATGGATCCTAACTACATTCCCCCACCGATCATGGAGGAGGAGCCATATTTTCTCAAACCTTTCGTGATGCTACGGGTAGCGTACACGAGCATGAGACAACTCTGTCAAGATGAGAGTGTAGGATAGACATCACAGACCTTAGCAGAGGTTGAGAGACTACATGCAGGGCTAGCATAGGTACAATCAGAGAGGGATTGGATGGTAGAGGAATTACTTGTGGATATTGGTTGAGTAGAGGGTCTAGAGTATGCACTTAGACTCGACAGTTCACGGTCACAATCACACATAGCCATCTCATGACGTCTAGGGACTGGATCTCGAGTTCCAGAGCTTGAGGGCTCTAGTTCTCATAGACCTTTGTGATTTTGTATATGATATTCATATGTACATAAAAGTTTGATATATATATATATATATAGACATGTGCATTTGGTGTTATTATGATGTGTCTCTTTGTGTGGATGTTAAATGCAATGTGATTAATTAAATGGCTTATAAAAGTATTTAATGAATGTCTACATGATTTAACATGATTAATGTGATCTAGTTTAAAACATATTTTAGTTTTATTATAGATACAACATTTTTTATTAGAAGAGAATATGTTAAATTAAATACACCTATAACACATATAAGGATCTAACTTAACATAACACAAAGGTGAATAGTATGAATCCTAAAGTAATTATAAACTAGACTTAAATAATTACCTTAGTGTTCAAGACAAATGCAAAATTAGTTGTCAAGAACAAAGCAATGTGAAATTTATTTAGAAAATTACATCAGATAACTTTAGACAACACTACTTTATCAATCATATTATTCAAATGGTTCAAAGATAATACCGACGCAAATGTGTGGAATTTATAGGTTATTTAAGGGGTGTTTTGTCAAGTTTTGTTAAGACATAAGCACCAGAACCATAATTGGTATCGACTATATGTAAGGTCCTAATCAATTAGGGCTGAATTTATCTTTATCTTCATTGTCAGCACTAGTATTGCATTGATTCTCAATAAGAACAAAATCTCCCTTACAAAACAATCTAGGGATGACATGTGTGTTATGTTTTCATTGTAATTGTTTGATGTGAGCTTGGAGATGTTCAAGAGTGTTAATGTGTTGTTCGTCAAGCATCTTGAGTTGGTGTAATCATTGATCTTTATACGTGGCATCATCAATAAGGTCTTGGAGAGAAATTCACAATGTAGGAATTTCTTACTCCAAGGGAATGATCACATCAATGCCATAAACAAGATTATAAGGTGTAGTTCCCATGGATGACCTAACATTTGTTTGATAAACCCAAAGCGCATAATATAGTTGTGTATGCTAGTCTTTATGATGCTTGTTGATAGTTTGCTTGGGGATTTGTTCAAGAATTTTATTAGTATTTTTAGCTTGTCCATTGGATTGTGGATAATATGGTGTGGAAAAGTGACGTTGAACATTGAATGTTTCAAGAAATTTCTTAACTTTGTTATTCTTAAACAGGGTTCCATTGTCGGAAACAATGGTAGAAGGAAGTCCAAAGCGAGCAATTATGTGTTCCAAAATGAAACAAAAAATTACTTCAACATTTGTAGAATGAAGAGGAATGGATCCAACCCATTTCGTGAAATAGTCTGTTGCACTTATGATAAACGTATGTCTAGCAGAAGAGGGAGGTGCAACTTTTCCAATAAGATCCAACCCCTATACTAAAAATGGCCAAATGGGAACTTGGGCACAAAACTTAGAAGTAGGAGCATGGATTAAATTTCTATGTTCTTGACATTTGTGACATCGTTTAATATAAGTGAAGTAGTCTTTTTCCATATGTCTCCAATAATAACCCATATAGATAATTTTTTGCACTAACGACCGACCTCCAAAATGACCTCCACAAGCAACAGCATGAGCTTGTTCAAGTGCTAGAGGGATTTTATAATCCTTAAGACATCATAGTAAGAGGCCATTGAAAGATCTTCTATACAATTCATTGGAAAGGATCGCGTATTTAGTTTCTAGCTTGCATAAATGCTTTCGAGTATTTTTTGTTGTAGGTTTTGGAATGGTAGCATCTTTTAAATAGTTATATATTGTATTATACCATTCACATGAGTCATCTTGAGTTATTTCCAAAATGTCTTCTATTAGAGTATCAATTGAAGGTTTTGTAGACACCTAAAAATGACCTAGGCCTGCAAGCTTCATTTTTACCACCTTCGTCCTAGCATAATTAAGTTATCTAATTATGTCCTTGGTCCACATTCGACTATTGATTAAATAATTCATAATTATTTAATTAATTCATGTCATTTGTTCCTCCTTGATTATTAAATAAATAAATATTATTTATTTATCTAATACGTCATTAATTATGTAAGTCTTCCTTTGATTAAATAAATTTCATAATTTATTTAATTTCCCTTTGTCATCTATGTCTTCCTTTAATTAAATAAATTTCATAAGTTATTTAATTTCCCTTTGTCATTTTATGTCTTCTTTATTAAATAAATAAATTTTATTTATTTAATCACATCACTAATTAAGTCCCCTTCTTTCTAAAATTAAATAGATTCTTATTTATTTAATTTTTGTCCACTATCCACTATAATTAAATAATTATTTTAATTATTTAATTATTCATTAGCTGTTTCTCTCATTAAAATTAAATAAATTTGATTTATTTAATTTAGCCAATTCTCTTGAGTTTTGAATTAAATCATTATTTAATTCAAAATGATTCCTTTTGTCACATTCCTCCATAATTAAATAATATCTTTATTATTTAATTATTTACTGGTCACCTAGAGTAAATAAATTTTATTATTTAATTTCTCCAGCAACCTCTTTGTCCGTGCCAGCCTTATCTTCCAATTTAATTCTTGACTTTTGACTTCTCATTTAATTTCGACCATTGATTGAATTATGTTATAATTCAATCTCCACCCTTCATTCTTACCTGTTGCCCTAATTTTGACCTAACCCTAATGCACCCAGCAACATTCAATCTTAAGCATTGATCTTAGGGTTCTTGTCATCTTTTCATCCTGGCCACACATTCAAAATTGCAGTTTTTATAAAAGGGCAATTTTGTTCTCATTTGCTCTGGCTCTCAGCTCTCTTGACTTCTTGCACTCTTAGTCTCTCATGTTTAGATTCCAATTTATGCTACTAGTCTTACAGTCATAGTCACTTACAGTCATAGTCATTTTAGTCCATTGTAGGGTCATTTTATTTTCTGCAAATCCTTCAACACTTGCATAGGGCTTAGTCTTTAGTCATAGTTGCTCACATAAATCTGAGGGCATTTTTATTTATCTGCAAGCTAGGAGGTGTAACAAAGGTTAATCATGGAAGGTGGAGACTTAGGGTAACTTCATCCCTTTTGTCTTCACATTACTTCCTTTGTACTTTGTTACTTCATAGGAATTTTATTGTTATTGTGCTAACCCCTCTAACATAATTCAGATTTTCCCTTGATTCTGAGGTTTCATGATGGGATGGATAACAAAGGTGAATTTTTTGGAAGGATCGTGTGGGGATATAAGAGAGGTTGTACTCGCCATTGCATCTGCATGTCTATTGTCTTTTCATGGGATGCTATCAATGCTGAATGATTCAAACTTCTCTAACAGTTGCATTGTAAGATCCTTGTATTTTGATAACTTCCCATGTTTAGTTTCATATGTTCCATTGATTTTTTTTTATGACTAATTGCGAATCACCAAAGATATTGATATGTTTAGCATCCATTCTTAAAGAAACTCACAAACCTATGATCAATGCCTCATACTCTATTGTGTTATTTGTGAATAGGAAATTTAATCGATAAGACAAGGGAAGAGGTTTTCTGTCAGGTGGAATCAATATGAATCTAGCACCATAACCTATTCTACACTTAGATCCATTGAAATACACTTCCCATGGTTTAATGTCAGTGGTCAAGACATTATCATTAGGAAATGAGGTGTGATTAGGTAAAGCGTGAGGAGAAGGAGCATCAACTAAGTGATTGGTTAAGGCTTGTCCTCTGATTTATTTTTGTGAAAAAAACTTAAGGTCAAACTCAGTTAACATCACCCACTTAGCTAAGCGGCAATAAATATTTGTTTTGGTGAAAAGATGTTTAAGAGGATCAAACTTTTTTATCACTTGTATTTCAACATTTAGTAAATAATGTCATAAATTACTAGTAGAAAATACAAGAGCCAAACATTGCTTTTCAATTTGTGAATATAAAGTTTCTTAATCAATTAAGGTTTGACTAATGTAGTAAACATGATGTTCTTTCCCATGATCATCTTGTTGAGACAACAATGCTACTAGATCATGGATAGATGTAGCGATGTACAAGATAAATGGTTTGTTTGGCATGATAGGTTGTAAAATTAGTGGATTTTTTAGGTATTCATTTAGACTCTGAAAATTCTATTTAAAATCCTCATCCCAAAATAAAGGTACACCCTTTTTGAGAAGATGCATGAAAGGTATTGTGGGATCGACTAAAGATGCAACGAAACGATGAATGGATTGAATTTGATCTTGTAATGTTTGCAATTGAGAAATATTCCTAGGTGATGGCATGTTAATAATTGCATCAATTTTATTTTTGTCCACCTCAATGCCTCTGTGAGATATGATAAACCCCAAAAGTTTACCACTATCTACGCCAAAGACACACTTTTTTAGATTTAAGTGCATATTGTATTTATGTATTCATTTGAAGAATTTTTGAAGAAAATTTAAATTGTCTTGTTAGGTTAAAGATTTAGCTAGGATGTCATCGACATAATCTTCCAAAATTTTGTGAATGTAATTGTGAAAGATTAATGTTATTTCTCATTGATAAGTTGCACCGACATTCTTTAGACCGAAGGTCATCACAACCCAACAAAATGTTCCCCATGTAGTTGTAAAGGAAGTTTTGTATTGATCTTGAGGATTAAAAAGAATATGATTATAACCAGAAAATCCATCCATGAATGACAACAAAGCATGTACAGTAGTTGAGTCCACAATCATGTCAATATTAGGAGGTGGAAAGTTGTCTTTTGAAGAAGCTTTATCGAAGTCACGAAAATATGTACATATCCTAATACAATTATTGGGTTTTGCAACTATGACAATGTTTGAGATCCAAGGAGAATAATCAATAGGTTGAATGAAGCCTACATCAAGGAGTTTTTCAAGCTATGTTTTAACATGCAAGGATATATTTGGATGCATTTTTCTTATCTTTTGATGAATGGGTTTAGCATTTTCAGCAAGAACGATGTTGTGTCTCACAATTTTTGGGTCTTCTTGTTCTTCATCATCAAGGAACTGCCCAATCTTAATAACTTTTCCTTTATCATCAATGTCCATTGGCACATCAATTATATCTCCTAAAGGGAGTGCACTAGATTTAGGAACTTTAGACTCATAGATTTCTTTAGTGATATCACTTTCGTCTTGCTTGGTAACAATCATAGCACAGGGAATTTGTTTCATGGAAGTAGGTGAGGATGTGTTAGCATAAAATCCTAACATTTGTTTCAAAGTTTCATCACTATCAACATACTTCCATGATGGTGGTACAGTCATATCAAGCAATTCAGGATGTTTAATTATGAGTTGGTGTTTGGTTGACATGTTATAGCGTTGATGTTCAAAGATGGTCATTGAGTAGCTTTTGTCGTTTTAGAAAAAGAATATCCCAATCTAGTTTTTGTCTCTTGCATATTAGGTTCAATAGGAACATGAATACCATGTTCATGTTTTCCACACCCTTTTCCAGTATATCCTAATTGTTTTACAAGTTCATATCCTTTTCCATAGTCTTTCCATTTCTGCCGGATTAGGTGGGGATTGATAATCTATCTCATCAAAATTTGTTGTGTATGTTGCATTTTCATCCAAAGCATAGGAGATAGATGTTTGAGAAGATTGTTCAAAATTTTGAGTGGACATGATTGTTGGTTTTTCTTATTTCTCATCTTTCTTTTGTGTGATTATGTATTCGCCCATAAATGAAGGTGTGAATTCTAAGGATCCCCAATCATCGCCAAATAATTTAGATATTGATTCCTCATTGTTTTGTTTAATTTTAGGAGGGTCAATATGGGATGTTGGAATTAGTTTTTTTAGAGGACTTGTAGCTCCTTTTTCAAGGTGCAAGAAAATTTCAGGCTCGGGGTCTTTTTCAACTTGATAAATGTGATTGTTATAGAAATATTTTATGATACAATGAAGGGTTGAAGGCACTGCATTCATCTCACGAATCCATGGTCTGCCTAAAAGAAGATTATACAAAAGATCATAAGGCATGACACGAATAGGAGTTTGCAAAGTAGCCACCCCAACTATAATAGGTAAAGTAATTATCCCAAGCGGTTGCTTTGTTGTATTGTCAAATCCTCGAATGGATACAAAATTAGGTATTATTTGTGACCTATCAACGTGCAATCTATTAAGGGGATTCACACTACATACATTAAGGGTAGAACCATTTTCAATAAGGGTTTGTTTGATACCTATCCAATTGAATTGAGCAATTATCATAAAGGCTTCATTTTGTTTTCACAACTGTAAAGAAGGGAGCTCATGTTGATGGAAAGTAATGTCAATATTGGTTTGATTCATTTTATGGATTAAAGCTGCCACATCATTTGTAGTTGTACCATAAGGAACTACAATCTTTGTAAGGTTGTTTTAAGAATAGTGTGGTAATTTGGTGAGTTCTAAAGTAAATCCCAAATGGAAATCTTTGTTGGAGTATTCTTTAATTTTTCAACAAGATCATACTCCTTTGTGTGTGGGAGTAATGAGGAGCACTAGGAAGATTGGGTCAAGGTAAAGAGGGTGGGGTTGGTTCCAGCAGTTGTAGATTGTTTTGGGTATTATATGTATAAGCAATAGTAGCATTACTTGATTGCTGCAATACATTGGTTTTAGGTGGGTAAAGAGTATACTAAGGTTTATTGGAAGGATGAATTTTATGCGAGGGTGGGTAAAGAATGAGTTGAGGTTGAATCACATTAACATCCTTAGTTTTATATTTCTCACAACAAACCTTAGTGGATGATTTGAGTGAGATGAAGTCCTGAAGGGACTCATCTAACAAGTCCAAATCATTATGACTAAAAGGTTTTAGGGGTATGTTGTTCGCAATTGGTTGAAGTTGTTCAAGAGAAGCATTAGAGGTGTGAATGTTCATTATCATGAGTTTTTCACAACAAACCTTAGTGGATAACTTATGTGAGATGAAGTCTTGGAGAGATTCATCTAACAAATCAAAGTCATCACAACCAAAAGGTTTGAGGGATACTTTATCAGTAATAGGTTTAGGTGTCTCATTGCAAGCACTAGAGGATGAAGTGAGTGAGAGGAAGTCTTGAAGAAATTCATCGAACTTTTCAACATCATCACTACTAAGAGGCTTGGATGAGATATTGTTTCTAACTTGAATCATTTGTTTGAAAGGTTGTTTTTATGTTTCAGTTTTTGTGTTTTTATATATCGATGAATCTGATCTAAGAGAACTAGGAATACTGAAAAGGAAATTTGCAAAAATCTAATACTATCCATAAATGCCATGAAAGAAAATAAGGTTTATCTTAAGGGAAAAAAAAGTAACTGAATTATAACAGAAAATAAATTGCAACATAAATATGCAATGCAATAAACTGAAATTTGGAAATTCTGAATCAGAAACTGTAGTGGGACTGATTCACCCTAGGTGGTGAATGAGTACTAGGGGAGGTATTTTTATGTTTTTTTTTTTTTTTGGCTTTTCTAAAGGTTTTCAGGTCTATACAATGTAGATACAGATTAAAAATGCAGTGTTTTGGAAAAATTTAATGAAATGAGATGCAATAATGAATTCTAAATGAATGCAATTTTAAGAAGTCGTAAGATGCAAAACAATACAAAATGACAAGGAAATTAAGTCCTAGGATGAAAATAGAAATGAAAATCAGAAGGATATGATGTTCAATATTCAGGTTCACCAAAATGAACCGTAGATTTTTGGGTAGGGCTTATAGGATACTCTTGCACTCTTCGGATGTTTCACCTAAAAGGAGAGATAAACCCTACTCAAGGGATCTATACTAGGTTCACTCAAATTATGCAATGTATGATGTTATTAAGACTAATTGTAGTGATCTAAATGCAATTGAATGCTCTATTTGACTAATTATCAATGCAAAACCTAAGAATTATGTAATGTTTGAAAATACAGTGATGTTTGCAAAAAGCTTGAAATCATGAATGAAAATGTAAACTAAATTGAAAAGAAAGCTAAATATTTGAACATGTGCACCTAGGAAGCTAAAGAAGACTGGAAAGAAATTTGGAAATTTGATGAAACCTAATTTTGGGTTGAATGGGACTCATTCGCCACCTTGGGAAAATTAGTCCTAGGTCAAGGTTTTTCTGCACGAGAGTTGTTTTATACTAACTTGGTGTCTGGATCTACATCTGATTGAAAATGGCACCTCAAAAGGGACTCATTTTCCATGCATGGTGAATCAATCCACTTTCAATTTTTTATGATTTCAAATCTTTGTTCTATACCTTGACACTTGTACAACACTTCCTGATGGAAACCTGAGTCGGGATCTCAAAAAATTCCTGCAAAAAAGCTTAAAATTATTTATCTAATGGGGGGTTTTCCTTGGTCAAACCCCTAATTGGGTAATTAAAACTTGATTGGAGAAAAATATACATAAAAACCCTAGCCTTAGATGTGTTAAAAACTAGGAAAAATCTTAAGTATGTGAAAAACCCTATTCTATTGTGCAAAAATAAGAAATGCAAATGTGATTTTAATGATGCAAGATATCAACCCTAGAAACATTACAACACATCAAGAATGGAGATAAAATGACATGCAAATGAAATGTAGTTTGAATGCAAACCTTAATCTGAAGATAGAGTGAAAATGGAAGATGGAATCACTTTGAAACCAAGTCTTTAGGTGTGATTTGATGGCTAGTTGCATTTCCTCAACCTAGATTTCTTCATAATTCACCATAGGCATCCATCATCAACCCTTTGCAATGTTGAATCTTGACCTAAAGAGTGAGCTTCAAGACCTGCAAAAACCCTACTTTGCTTCCCTAAAACTTCAACTTTTCTAGTGAAACTTATTGTAGAAGACTTGACTTTATAGATTGCTTTTGTGAAAATGACTTAAAGATGTGTAAAATGACTTAAAATGAGTATTTATAAGAAAAAACACCTAATTTTTCCATTATTTAGACCTAAGAGGCTGACATTCACTGGAAATTTAAGTTGAACTAACTAAGTTCCTACTCAAATTTGTATTCTCCTTCAAAAGGAACTCATTTTCCACCCTTGGCAAATGGGTCCCACCAGGGGGGACTCATTCGCCCAAGGTGGCGAATGGGTTCCACTACTAATTTTTGAATTTACAGGATATGAAAGAATTAAGTGTTGTTTCTTGGGTTTTAGGTGATTTCTTAGGTGAAATAGGCCTCTAGATCAAAAATAATGGGTCATAGGGGCCTATAAATGTTGTTTTGAAGGATAAATGATGCAAGGGGACTCAAAAGTGGGTCTAATTATGCATGAAATTGTCTCTTCCCAAGAGGCTCCAATCTTCTACGACACAAAAACATGAGGCTATTTTGGTTTAGGTTGTGATATTAAACACTCTCCCCTAAAGGAAGATGTGAAACCCCAATCACTACTAGAACTTGTGTCTGAAAATGAATCATTTGTATATGACTCTTTGGACCATGAGGGTGAGATTTTGAAAATTTAATTTAAATGAGGTGTAGAATCTAACGACCACCAATTATCATGAAAGAATTTTGTTGTAGGTAACGAATTAGCATCAACTTGCATAGGTTCAAGTTTTGATCAAGGAATGAAAGGATTAGGGGAGTTGGAAATGTTTTGATTAGTTGATTCATAGCTACATTCATCTGCATCAACCGTGTATATCATGTTATTGTACTCAAATTTAATTGTACAGTGAAGGGTAGATGGGACTCCTTTCATAGCATGAATCCATGGTCTCCCTAGGAGAAGATTGTATGGAAGGGGTCCTTCCATGATATGAATAGAGGTAGGAAACATGATAGATTGGACCTCAATAGGTAATGTGATCATCTGTAGTGGTTTCCTATTAACATTTTCAAAGCCACGAATATGAACATCATTAAGTTAAATGAAAAAAAAATTCCATGCCAAGTTTTTTCAGCAGGTCCATGCTACAAATATTAATTTCTACTCCATTTTCAATTAGAGTGTGCCTAACTAAAGTTTCATTAATGATCACCTTTATCATCAAGGGCTCATTCTTGTTTTTAATCTCAAGTGAGGGTAATTCATGTTTATGGAATGTGATTTCTGACTGGGTGAATTGCATGGGACGAGAGGAGGATGTTACATTATTCAATTTTATGTAATATTGGATCTCCTCCTTCTATATTTGCAACATTTCTTGAAATAGAAATTTTAATGTAGGTGATAGTTGAATAAGTTTTCATACAGATATATTAGCAAGTGTCTTTTTAAGGTCTTCAACACTAGGTACTCTATGTTGAGAAAAAGGTAATGGAGTGGGAGCCATATGTGATCCCCTATCTATTTGAGTCACTAAGTTACAACTTAGCGGCTACAAAACATTGTTATGATTAGATTGTATCATGGATTTCAAGAAATATCTTAGTTTTTTCTTTGATTCATTAGTGGGAGGTGACTTAGGAAGCTCACCAATTAAAGGAAATCCCACTTGTGTCATCATAACCTCAAGAATCTTGTCTTTATTTGCATGACTTGTTAGTGAAGGGAATTCTAATGTCACTTCATTATCTTCACCTAGGGAAGGTTTAGTGTTTGAAGGATATGTGTCAATGTTCATATTTTTTCTCACCAGGATATTCTCCCTAGGAGAGTTTTTAGGAAAACCACAAGCCAAATGTTCTTGACATTCAAAGGTTGGTTCTTCTTAAATGATTTCATCGCTAGTAGGGGAATGATCAATGGTTGAATTTTCTTGCTCAATAAGGGTTTCCCTAGGAGAAGGGGGACAACTAAGATACTCACAACTATGAGAGAAACTAGGAGAAGAGAAAATGATGTCTTTTTCATCAATGTCCTATCCACTAAGAGACGTAAGAGGAGAGAAACAACTAGGATTCTCAAAAATCTCATTGATCGGTTCTTCTACCAAAATATCTGTCACCAATAGGAGAGATATTAGGAGAGGAACAAATATGATCATTGGGAATTTACAAGGTTGTATTCTCTTTCACTAAAACACTCTCATAGGGAGGGGATAGGAAAGATTTTCCAACATGTCTAAATATGTAAGACACTAACATTGTTTGAACAAAAATGAAAAGCATGTGTAACCATTTCATGTAATGTTTCAGTAATGTAAACAACGTATATCCAAAGATGTAAAACACTTTTATCCAATGTATGCAAAACTTTAAGAATGTAAAAAATGTATATGCAAGAATGAAAAGCACTTTTATCAAACTTATACAAAGTGTTATAAATAGAAACATTTTGTATGGAAAAGTGAAAAGTACTTTTATCCATGTTATGCAAAAATTTAGAAATGTGAGTATTTTCAGGTCTAATGATGCTTGTAATGGAAATGATTTCAAAAATGACTACCCTAAATTAATGTTTTTGAACTAGATGCATAAAAAAAATGTTCCTAAATCTTTCTAGACTTATAGTATATGTTACCAGTGGGATTAGGAAGTGTAGAAATGAGGTTTTTGGTGCTATAATAGATAGTTAAAATTTTGGACTGGGACTAAGTCGCCCAGAATGGCGAATGAGTCCCAGTTAGGGTTTTTTTCATAATTTTCTAAAATTTTCAATTGGTTTTGATGCTTGTAATGTTGGATGACTTGAAGACTAAAGGAAAATGTAGTTTTTAGATGTTTTTCAATGATCTGAGATGCAAAAATGCAAACTATATGCAATTTCACTAATGCAAAATTTGAAAACACTAGAATGCAATTTAACTAATGCAAAATGAAATGAAATGTTAATGTAAGATAATTATAGGATGATTATGGACTCCAAAATTAGAAAGGAAGGTATTCAAAATGTAGGTTAACCAAAATGTGGACAAATATTTTGGCACCACAAGACTCCCTAACACTTCTAGGGTTTTTCACTTAAAAGGGGAGAGGTAGGCCAAAATGTGCAATGTCCCCACTCAAAACTAATGAAAATATGAATGAATTATGCCTAAATTTAAAGTGCTAAATGCGATAAAATGATGAAAGATATTTCTTATTAATGAAAAACTTAAGAAATGCAAGATGTTTGAAAACACAATGTTGTATGCAAAATTACCTAAGAATGCAAACAAACAATAACAAAAATGAGAGAGATTAGAGAGGTGTTCCTAGAAAATGGAATTGGATGCAGAGAGCCTTTAGAATCCTATAGAATTTTTTGTTGAAGCCAAATAGGACAAGCCAAGTTGAATGAATTAGTCCTATTTCAGGGAGATTCTGTCAGAATGGGATTCAACCAAAAGGGTATCTAAAAATGTAGAAAAAAAAAATTTAGGCCTAGAAGTGGGACTAATTCACCATTGATAGCGACTTATTCCAACTTCAACTTTTCGGAATTTCGGGACAGGAATCTATAGCTCTCGGTCTGCACTCTAGTTGAGCATAGGTGTTTTCATCTGAATCTACAGAAATTGGTCTATAAGCGATCTTGAAGCTTCTCTTAGGGATTCGTTGATGTGAATGAATTTGATGAAATGATGACACCTTTTAACACCTTTCTCTTTGACAAATCTGTATACAAGACCTACAATGAAGACTTGATAATGCCTAGAATGATTGAGAATGATTAATGAGTGAATGAATATATGTATGTAAATGTATGAATGAATTGGGGGTGAAAATGAGAGGAAAAACCTATATTTATACTTTATTTTACAAATTTTCCCAAAATAAACACATCAAAGGCGGACCTTAAGGTCAAGAGAATAATATATCCCACCATAATTTTTATTTTTGTGCCTATTCGAACTAAGTCATGCTAGGTGGCGACTTGGTTCCACTAGGGAATTTTAAATTTTGGTAATTAAAGTGTATTTAATGATGTTTAACAAGATTATTCTCTAAAACACACTTATGTAGGGTTAGAAAGTGTATTAAGGGGCCATTTAAATATAAGAAATGGTCAAATAATTGATGACAAGCCTAGAAAAGCATGAAATTTTGTTGCAACTCTTTACAACGCTTTGAAATAAGGCTTGGTAAGTGATAAAAATATGTTATTTAGGTGAATTATAATAAAAGGGTCCTAGAAAAGTGTGAAATTCAGTTACAACACTTCACAACACTTTTACAAGACATCATAGAATTCTTAATGATTCACAAGGGTCCAAGACCTAATGTGAATGTGTTGACCACATTACAACATTAAATCTAGGAAAAACTAGGCCAACATCCATAAGAAAGACTCAAATGAGCATAAAAATGTCCAAAGATACATTTTTTGTGACACAATTACAAAGGCTCACTTCCAAAGAAGGCTCACTACCAAAATAGGACTCACTGTCCAAAAAGGGTTAACCACTTGGAGGGCTCACTGCTACAAAATTGTAAAGATAGAAGGGATTTGTTATGCAGAGAAGAAAAATATCAATGCAATAGATATTTCCACCATAATTCACTCAACCACTTGCAAACATTCATGAATGATAGAGTTCACCTTCAACTCACTGCTTCCAAAAACTCACAATTAGATTTCACACTAATTTGTACCAACTCGCATCACATAAAAACTTATTCACATCTATCTTGCTTTCATTCTTGTTTTTTCTTTCACCAATATTTCATCCTGTATTTATACCATCTTCAACTTTGAAACATCGTTGGCCACACACCATTTTCTTTTACAAATTTAAATTAGGTCAGTGCCAAAACATTCTAGCATGGAATTAGAATGAGGGTGACCCAAACACATGCTTCAAGAAAATTCCAGAAGTTTTGAAAGTAGTGTTAAACACAAGGTCGACCAAACCAATGTAAAACACATAAATCAATTAAGCATGCACAACCTTAACATGATCCAATCTTTCTAGAAAACAAAATTAACTTGAACATGATCATATCAACTTAACTCTAGAATTATAAGTCATAAGACTCAAACAAGAAGAAATCCAGAGCAACTACATTTCTCCTAGACCTCAACTAAATACACTAAAAAACATAGTTCACAACTAGTGAACATAACTCACATTGTACAATGATCCAGAAGCCCAAAATATGGATATAAAAACTTCCAACAACCATGAACAACATATTGGAATCACACAAACATAGGAGAAAATATCAGAGAAAAAATTGGAGCAAACACTGAACACTTGCAATCTTTTTCCTTTACAATTTTCTCAATATCCTCTACATATATAGCTAATAACCTTCAACAACTAGTTGACAACTAGTTAATTAGTTGACATTAATGAAAACACCCTCATAGTTTCTTCATACTTACAAAACCTCCCCCTTTTTCATTGATTGCAAGACATGATGTGAAAAACCATCAAAGACAAAACAACTCTGAACACATTTTTGTATAATTTTATTTTTTGTCTCTCCCCCTTAGTAGATAATCTTTTTCACATAATACTTCTTTCTTTCATCTTTCTCTCCCCCTTTGACATTAATAATGGAATACTCTTTCAATGGCAATACATGACACTACCTACTCCCCCTGAGAGGTAGCCACCAAAACATTAGTCCAAAATAAAGATAGATCCATAGATCCATTAGTTTGGTGCATCTCCATATGCATCTAGTTTAGGAAAGGAGGGGAAATTACCCCTAAATTCTCCCAGAGATACTCAAAAGTATCTTTAGGAAGATCCTTCATAAATATGTAATCTACTTTATCCTTCATAGGTACATAGTCAAGCTTTACTTCATTCTCCACAACCTTCTCTCTCAAAAAGTGATACCTCATAGATATATGCTTTGTCCTTGAGTGTATCAATAGATTTTTTGAAATGTTAATTGCACTTGTTTTATCACAAAAAATAGAAATAAGATCATCATACATTACTTTTATCTCTTTCAATGTTTTCCTCATCCACAAAACTTGTGTACAACAATATACAACAATAATATACTCAGCTTCAATAGTGGATAAGGATACTAAATATTTCTTCTTACTCAACCAAGCAATGAAATTGCAACCCAAAAAGAATGCACCACTAGTTGTGCTTTTATTTTCATCTACACAACCATCCCAATCTGCATTTGTATAAGAACTTAGTGTAAAATTAGTATCCCTAAGATACCACAAGCCATAATCCATAGTATCATTCAAATATCTGAATATCCTTTTAACAATAGTAACATTTGTTTCTTTAGGGTCTTCTTGAAATCTAGCCACAAGACAAACTGCATGCATGATATCTGGTCTAGTAGTAGTTAAATACAATAAACCTCTAATCATATATTTGTATTTTCTCTAATCAGACTTAGGTGAATCATCATCTTTACTCAATTTTCAACCAATCACCACAAGAGTGCATACCAGTTTGGAATCATTTATCCTAAACTTCTTCAACATTTCTCTTACATACTTTGACTATGATATAAAAATTCCTTTCTCTATTTGATTAATTTGTAGCCCAAGAAAGAAATTAATCTCACCAAACATAGACATCTCAAATTATTTTTGCATTTCTTCAACAAGCATATTGCACATAGTTTCATTTCCTCTAAAGATAATGTCATCAACATATACAACCACTACCAAGATCTTGTGATTTTCAATTTTAAAATATAGACTACTATCTATCGTGCCTTTATTGAAACCTTGTTGAATCAAATATCTATCTAACCTTGCATACCAAGCTCTAGGAGCTTGCTTCAATCCATATAAAGCCTTGTTCAATCTACAAACCATATCCAATTGATCTGATAATTGAAATCCTTCTAGTTGTTCCATGTAGACCTCTTCCTCTAATTCACCATTCAGAAATGTAGGCTTGGCATCCATTTGATAGACCTTGAAATATTTATGAGCAACAAACCCTAAAAAAATTTTGATAGCTTCCATTCTTACCACCACAACAAAATTCTCCTAAAAATATATACCTTCTACTTGTGAGTAACCCTTACACACAAGCCTAGCTTTATTTCTGACTACTTCTCCATTCTCATTGAACTCTCCAATAATTTGAATTTTTGAATGATTCTTCTACACATATTTAGGTGTCCTAGGGGACACCACTGGAGCTTATTCTTCTTCTTCATTATGCTTCTCTTGTTCTTCCACAACTTCTTCAATTCTTACACAATTAGGTTCATTAGATACATATCCATCAACTTCAATTGAATTCTTCATTGCTTCATCAACCTTCACATTTGTGCTTTCCACAATATTCCTCAGTCTTTTATTGAAACATCTATAAGATTTACTCTTAGTAGAATATCCAAGGAAAATACCTTCATCACTTCTAGCATCAAACCTCCCTAATTTTCATCCTGTCTGATATAACATTTGCTTCCAAACACCTTGAAATACTTAACAGTAGGAATTATTACACACCATAGCTCATAGGGGGTCTTAGTACTATTAGCTCTTGCTTGAACTTGATTGAACACATAAATAGCAGTGTGAATAGTTTCTCTCAAGTAAACTTTTGGTAAACCAACTTTAGTAATCATTCACCTAGCTACTTCTTGAATTGTTCTATTTTTTCTTTCTACAACTCCATTCTACTGAGGAGTTCTCAAAGCAGATAATTGTATTTTTATTCCATGAACTTCATAAAACATATTAAAATCATGGGAGGTTAATTCACCACCTTTGTTATATCTCAAGCATTTTATTCACAAATTCACTTCATTCTCTACCATAGATTTGAATGTATTGAATCTATCTAATGCATTTGATTTCTCTCTAAGAAAAGTAACCCATGAATATCTAGAGTAATCATCAATAAAAAGCATAAAGTACCTTTCACCTTGTAGACTTCTCACTCTTGTAGGACCACAAAGATTTGAATGAATCAAATCCAATAGTCTAGTAGTATATTTTTCCTTTGATCTAAAGTTGTTTCTCATTTGCTTTCCAAATTGAAAATTCCTACAAATAGCATTAATAGGTTTTGTAATCCTTGGTAAATATCTTATGGATTGCACTACACTAATCCTCACCAAGTTATTAAAATTCATATGACACATTCTTTGATGCCATAACCAACTATCATTAATTTGAGTCATAAAGCAACATCCATTAGCACCCTTAAGTTGATATATATTTCCTTCAGACTTCTTTCCTACAACAATCATTGTTCTGGATCCTTTCCTAATTTCACATCTCCCATTCTCAAATACAAGATTATATCCTTTACTACACATTTTTCCAACACTCAAGGGATTATGCCTTAAACCCTTAACATAGTATACATCATCAGTATTATGCTTGCCATCAAAACTTACTGAACCTATCCCACAAATTTTAGCACCACTATCATCTCCAAAGATAACTAAGCCTCCATCATATTTTTCAAGTTTGAAAAACTTACTCTTATCACCGGTCATGTGATGTGAACAAACACTATCAAAAACCCAATAATTTTTTTCCTATTTAGCATGTACAACAAAGATTATAGTATCTTCAACTTTCTCTTTCTTTGGAGGATATTCTTTCCACTGTCTTTCAGATTTAACATAAGTAGGTTCATCTTTTATAGCCAAGAACAAGCATTCATTTTCATCAAAATATCCATAATCATATTCTTCATTGTAAATACTAGCATCCTCATTCACATAATATGCTATGTTGATCTTCTTTCCTTTTTTTTCTTTGTTAAATCTTTGCTTGTTCTTCTTACCTCTTTCTAGCCATCTCAATGCATAATGACCTCTTCCTCCACAACTAAAGCATTTAAAGGGTAGCTTACCTTCATGCTTTCTAGAGCCTTTCTTCATCCTTCTTAAAAAGTTAGCTTCTACTTCATCAATATTATCTTCATCTAGATCTTCAACTCTTGTAGCCTTGAAAGTAGCTTACGATTTGGATAGATTTCTCAAATTTGGATTTCTCATCTCATAAGATGTTATCGAGTTTCCAATAATTTATCTTTAGTATAGGTCTTGTAATTCACATGTTCTTAAATAGCAGATACCTTTTGATTGTATGCATCAGGGAGAGTTCTAAGAATCTTCTTTACAATCCTAGATTCATCTATTGTAGCACCAAGTCCTCAGATTCCACCTACTAGCTCATCCACTCTATGTACATAGGATTTAATGTTCTCATCTTTAGACATATGCAGGACCTCAAATTGTGCCTCCAAATTTTGTAACTTTTCTTTATTGAACTTTTCATCTCCTTCATGCATCTTTTCTCAAGCATCCCAGACTTCTTTAGCAGTCTTTATATTTTGAGCTTTAATCAACTTGAAATGTGAAAGACTTCTTCAAAATAAACTTGTGTTTGCTTCATGTGCCTTGATTTCACTAGCTATACTCAAACCATTAGCTAGAGGAGTGTAAGCAGTCTTATAAGCTTTTTCAACACCATATCCACAATACTCCAAGTATCCTTCCATCTGTATTTTCCAGATAGCATAATTTGTTCCATCAAATTTAGAGCATTCAAACCTGATCTTGCTCATCATCCTGAACCTTCCTTAAGCAGTTAAGCTTCTCTCCAAGGAAAAAGATCTGATGCCAATTTTTGAACAAGACAATTGAGAGGGGGGGTGAATCAGTTGTGAAAAACTTAACCTTTAAAAATTTCAACAAAAATTAAACAAATCACAACT
>VDFB02000013.1:238482524-238513895 GCA_007258455.2 Sequoia sempervirens
GAGAGAATGGGAGAGAGGGAGGGAGGTAGGAGGCTGGGGTGGAGAGTGGGAGAGGTTGCAGAGAATGGGAGAGAGTGGGAGAGTGGGAGATAGGGAGGGAGAGAGTAGGAGAGAGTGGGAGAGGGTGTGAGAGAGCGGGAGAGAGTGGGAGAGAGTGTGGGAGAGTGGGAGAGAGTGAAAGTGTGGCTACATAGGGTTTCTATACATAGCATTTGTAGGAGAATGGTATCTCTATTTTGAATTATTCTAAACCTTGTTTCTATGTAGTAGTTTTAAAATTCATTTTGTTGTTATACTCTATAATTAATAGTTTATATATTGTACTCTCTCTATACATGATTTTTAGAAAGATTGGGGACACTAATAAAACCTTCATTTATTTTTTTAAAAAGACTAAGAAATGTATGAAAATTTGACAACATGAAAACCATGAAAATAAAAGTGAAAATAAAAATTTAACATAGTAAAAATGGTCAATCATGTGCCAAAAATGAAAAGAACCATTTGTTGTTACTCTAATATTTCAACCACATACTAAATTACCAAGTGCATTTTATAAATGTATCATGCAAGGAGCACAATATTGGGAATCAATGTGAATGATTCTCATCAAGAAATTAGACAAGCTTTGAGATTGAAGGACCCAAGCTCTTTGTAGGTTTTCAATGAATATTTAATTAGCCACTAATAGGAACAATAAGAAAATAGATAAATGTGAAAATAAATCCTAATCTCGAAGAGTGTTGTGCTAAGAATTACATACACATCTCATAAATTTTTGTATACACCTAAAAATGGTCACATCACAATAGTCTGGTAATTAATTAAATATTTTTAATATTTAATTAAATCTTTGAATTCAATCTGTGTATAAATAAATTTAAATAATTTATTTATATTAATCATTCTTTCATTTCGATTAAATAAATAAGTTTATTTAATCACTTTTCTTATCCATTTCTTAATTAATTAAATAAACATTACGATTTATTTATATTAATTATCACATAACCTTGGCTTAAATATTTTATTCAAATAAAGATTAAATATTCTTCTAAAAATCCTCTAAAGTCCATTCATAATTAAATATTCTAAATATTTAATTAATTCTTCTGAAAATCCATTCACAATTAAATATTCCAAAATATTTAATTAAATATTCTAAAGTCACATGACAATTAAATATTCCTAAATATTTAATTAAATCTTTTATAGTCCTAAAATCAAAAAATCAAACTCACACAAAATTAAATAAATTTATTTATTTAATTTGGATTATCTTCAACAACTGTGAAACAAACTTCAAAACAAAAAAAATAATTTCTTTGTTTCTGTGCAAAATTGTTCCCGTGGGTTGAAGACAAACCTCCATTCTTCTCTCCAACCTCCCAACATCTTCCATCTTCCTCTCAACCTCTCCATCTCTCACCATTCAAAATTACCAGACAATCTCACAACCATTGATCTTTGCCAGCCAGGCTCTTGCCTGCAAAAATCTATAAAAAGGACTATCGGGTCTCTGAAAAACATAGAAGCTTTCATACAGGAAAACTATAGTCAATTAGATTTCCAGCATCCATAGCATTCTAGATCATAGCATAGCATAGCTTAGCATATTAGTATTCCATATCATGGCCAATCATCCTCATATCATAGTTTTAGAAGCATCCATAATTCACAGGCCCTGTGCATATCTGCATCAACATCTCACTTCACCAGCATATAGGATAGAGTAGTATTCTCCTTTTGCATACTCATTCTACAGGTTGCCATTCTAAGAAGCTTTGCTTACACAATTTGAGAGCAACAACTTCAAGAAAATCCCTGGAGATAGAGGACAATGGAACGATTCTGAAGAAGCTTTGTTTGAATTCTCTTTGATCTCATATTTTATTTAGTTATTTTTAGTTTAATGTTGCATTGGTGTGTTTTTATTGTTTCTTTTTTATACTAACATTTCCCACACACATTTTTGGCACCCACCGTGGGGCTCTTGCCCAAATTCTAACATCTTTTTGTAGGTTTTTCTAACAAGTCATAGCTAAAACAGCGTATTAGCCCAATAAACATGCTTCAGCACAAGTCACACCCAGTTTAGCGTCCTTTAACACTGTTATAGCACCCATCAGTGGTTTCATAGCACCCATCAGTGGTTTTGTAGTGCCCATCAGTGGTTTCTTAGCGCCCATCAGTGGTTTCATAGCGCCCTTCAGTGGTTTCTCAGCACCCATCAGTGGTTGCATAGCACCCATCAGTGGTTTCATAGTGCCCATCAGTGGTTTCTTAGCACCCATCAGTGGTTTCATAGCACCCTTCAGTGGTTTCTCAGTGCCCATTAGTGGTTGCATAGCGCCCATCAGTGGTTTCATAGCCCCATCAGTGGTTTCATAGCGCCCATGATGTTTGTTTTAGCACAATTTTTATTTTTAGCATAAATTTTTGAAAACCTGCAATTGTAATCTGTAACTTAAATATGATTTGACTGGATCCAACACGATCTCGGCTAGTAAGGGCTCTAAAGGAATGAAGCAATCCTAGGATAGTCACCTAATTTAAAAGAATGAAGCAATCCTAGGATAGTCACTTCATCTTTTATTTTGGACTAAAAAGAACACCATGTATTTGTGAAGCAAAATCTTCATTTAAATTAGAACATTGTGATTTGGGTTTTAAAAAGAACATTTGTTTGCTTTGTTTGTGGCAATAGGTTTATGCTCTCCCCTTAACTGGGTGATCAAAATACCAGACTTTCCTTTTCAATTTCATACAAATTTACTGTTTTAATTACATCCTTTAGAGAGCCTGCTCTTGTGGGAAAAGGTACTCACCCAAGAGGAACGACTCAAGTGGGTTCAAGCCAAAGCCAGGCTATTCCACCCCACTATAAAATTTAAAGAAAATCTGGAAACCCCTTTTGACGGTAGTGTGCAAGATAACCATCCCCAAAGCCTTTGTTCTAAAGGTTGGGAGGTCACTCGAGGGAGTATATCATTTGCCGCATTGAACGGAAACCCTTACTACGAACTTAGTGTAGTATCTAACTGAAGTCAGTTTCCGAACACCATAATAATCACAGTGTAGGGGAGGGAAGAATCTACCCCCAAGATACTCACCATATAACTGCCAAGGACCGTTTGCTCAGGGGATCTGATATCTACTTCTGTCACTCTGAGTACGTGCCTAGAAAAGAAAAAAACACAGGTGCCCTTTCAGGGGTGACACGGCTGTGTGAGTCGATGCAGTTTTAAGATGTGGGCTGTTGATTACTATGGTGACCTACTTGAGTACTAAGAGTGAGTCTGTTTGAACTATCTATCATGTGTAAAACCTGTGAAAACAATTTTTGAAAAACATTTTGATCATACACTTGATGTTTAGTATAGGACTTAAGAACAACTATTCTACAACTTGCTTGATGCGTCTTCGAAACATTAATTTAGTAAAGATCATCCAAAACTTAAATTACATTGATTACTCCCATGTTAAGAGATTAGAAATCCACAACCTTTGTTAAGAAATCCATTCTCAAATGAATCAAAAAGCCAAAGAAACCCCTTAGCCGCAAGAAACTATTGAAGAAAAGACGATTCTTGTACCAAAGTCGAAAGGTTTTACTTAAACATAGAACCTTTATCCATCAATATCATGACTGTGTTAGAGGTTTCACTGATGATTATGCTATAGAACCATTATAATCATGAGCTTTCTTTCAAAGAAGAGCCCTTTCTCAAAAGCACAACCATAGTCAGTGTATTCATTTTTGTTATATTCCCCAACCTGCAATTGAATATTCTACTCGTCCAAATCAATTTCTGCAATAGAGAACTCAATCACATTAGGAATTTATCACAAATCCATCCTTTTACGAAGCTACGATCAAACTTCATAAAGTGAAAAATCATCCTTTTCTTGATCTTTTGCTTAAATTCCCGCCAACAGGATTTTCATCCTTTCAATTAGGGAAAAACACAAGCTAAAGACTAAAAATATTTCAAGTCATAGAATGTTCATTCTATCTTGACTTTCATATCTATCACAAATTGCACTATTTCATCCTTTTGATCAAAAGTTAGTAGAATTTGGAACAAAGCTTATGCCTATTGTCACGAGATCTCGAAAACACATAGAAAAAGATGAAGGAGAACCTACCACAAGCAAAATGGGTGATAATAGTGAGAAAGAAGAGAATACATTTAATATTGAAGAATTAACAGAAGAAAAGCTTCAAGAAGTAGAACAAGATCCCTAATTCCACACTCTTATGGAAAGGATTTTAGAATGAAACAAAGAAAGATATTTTCTTTCGTTAGCTAATCAAGGATCTAAGTTACCTTCCAATTTTGATATAGAAGGAATTAAATAGAATCCTAAAACTCCTAATGATTTTAGTGCCCTTACTCAACAGATAAAAGAACTACAAGGGAAAATAAAGGAGATGCAAGGGGGTGCAACAAAGAAGTATGTTTTGGATGACATATCTCCTTATCCATTTGATAGGAGTCTTCAAATGATCCCTTTTCCAAAACATTGCGAAATCCCTAAATTTGATAGGTACAATGGAAAAACTGACCCCATTGAACATGTGAGGGATTTCCAAAATATGAGTCTAGAATTTGCTTATGAAGATACCTACTTAATGCGATTATTTCCATGAATTCTGGGTGGGAAATCCATGGAGTGGCTTTCCAAAATCACTCCCCCCATCAAAACCTTTGAGGAATTAATAAATCAGTTTATATCACAATACGCCTACAACATCCAACACCGGATAACCATGCTTGATCTTTGTAAATTGAAACAAAAAGTAGGGGAATCCTTCACTACACTTTTACAAAGGTGGAGAAGGTTGTTTGCACGATATTCTCGTGCTATTCCTGAAAAGGAAAAGATGGATATCTTCATCAATACATTGTCCTCCTAATTTTGAAAAATTGATTGAAAACGCAATCACCATTGAAGGGGCCTTGGTTAAAAGAGGAGTGATAAAACTTGATAATCCAAGTTCATCCAATCAAAACAACAATGATAAAACAAGGTTTTGGAACAGAAATAAAAATTTCATCAATGATGGTATAGTGGATGCAAATAATCTACGAACAAGATCATCTATCTTCAACCTATCAAGTGTTCCACGAAACAACCAACAAGGAAATACCAACCAACAAGGAAACAACAATCAACAAGGACAAAATTCCAACCAAGAAAGCATGACCAATCAAAATACCAATCAAAATTGTGGTAATTTCAATAACAATTTTGGCAATACCCAAACATCAAATCCGTCCAGACCTCCATTCTTTTCAAATCGACAGAATTTTACCATATTGGGTCAATCTCTTGAGTTTGCTCTCAAGGAGCTTCTCAATAATAAGGTTATCACATTACCACCACAAAGAGATTATGAGCCACGAGTCAAACCACCATCATGGAATGACTCATATTATTGCAATTATCATCAATGTAAAGGTCATAGAACAAATAACTTTCAAGCCTTGCAAAATCTTGTACAAGATTTAATTGACAATGGCACCATCAAATTGAAGGACATTATACCAACGACGATCATCAAGCATTCAAAGATCCTTTACCAAACTATCAAAAGGGGGAAACATCAGATACCAAAGCGAAAAGTATAAACAATGTTGAAGACAACATAATCCACCACATCTATGCAGATGATCAACGGGTTAATGTTATCAAAATTAGGGAAAAACAAGAATATCAATAGGTTAATGTGACTACGAGAGGACAAGCAAAAGTTGTCCTAAAAGGAAGTTCATATAAAGCAACTATTCCTCCTCCAAGTCATTATAATCTAGTTGATCAACTGAGAAAAACATCAGCCCAAATTTGCATCCTTGAACTTCTCAAAATATCTCCCATACACAAGAATATTTTAGAAGCTCTTGTAAACACAACTGTCGATACTGATCTGGATGTAAACAAATTTCAAGCCATGGTGGGACATTTGTCTTCCCCCACTTGTCTTTCCTTTTTCGAAAAAGATGATGCCTATATGACACATCTGCATAATTCATCACTTTATCTTGAAGTCATGATTCATAAACATCGAATCAGACATGTTTTGATAGATGGAGGAGCTGGTTTAAACATTTGTACCTTAAAGCTAATACATGCCTTAGGAATATCAAAAAATTCCATTGATCCACAAAGGAAAATAACTATCAAGGCATATGATGATGAAGAAAGAGCCTCTAAAGGACTAATAATGCTACCTATCAGAGTGGGACCTGTTGTGAAAAATACATTTTGTCAGGTTCTAGATCATGATCTTTCCTATAACATACTTTTGGGTCACCCATGGATTCATGATATGCATGCAGTACCATCAACTTACCATCAATGCCTCAAGTTTCCATATGAAGGAGAAGAAATAACTATACAAGCAGATTACAATAGCACCCAAACTTGTTCAAATCTTCGAGCAACTCAAGACGCCTTTGTGCTGCACAATAGGAAGGCTTTTACTGCTTCTTCTAATCTACAAGGTTAGTTGCAAGACTTAACAAAGAATCTTGACACCAAGCTACATTTTAAAGACAAAGGAGTAGGAAAATATTAGCTAAGTCTTTCTACCTTACCTCCTTCTTTGAGGTCACATGGTCAGCCAACTCTATCAAATCAAAAGATCGCAATAGCCTCTACATCCCAAGCTTTTGTGCCAATCACAAAGTTTGATGGACAATTCATTAAAGCTAACACCACTGAGGAAGAAGCTGAAGATAAGGACATCCTAAGCTGGCTATACAAAGATGAAGATGAATCTCTCTTGCACATCAAGTTACCTATCGAACAATATGGCAAAGGGTATGCTATCATGCAAAGAATGGGCTATGAAGGAAGTGGTCCTATAGGAAAAAGAAAAGAAGGAATCATTGAGCCAATTCAACCTATTTCAATACATCCAAATGATAAAACAGGCCTTGGATATGGCAAAGATACAGAGGAGTCAATTTCATAGCAAACACAACAAACTCATGAAGAAGAATCAATTTCAGATAAACCCCATGAAGATGTCACTCTACAAAAATTATATGGATCAGTTTTCCAATTGCAGAGTAGTTCAAACACTGATTCTAATGAATATGAATGGGATGATGTCTCTGATGATACATTCTTAATAGAGAAAAGGGTGGATGTCATACATAAATTTTCACCCACGTTCTTACAAGGGGAGGACTCAAGGCCTCCACTTGATTATGTTTTACAAAGCGATCATGACTTAAGTGAGGACGATTCAAATTTTAACAAGATTGATAATCGACAGGAGAATACCATCATAGACCTTGTCCATCACGAAAATGACAACCATATCATGACTTTGACAGCTCTAGACCTTACCCAACCTAATGATTCCATGCCTTTAGTCTATCCAGAACTTATTGATTGGGACAATGATGCACCTATCCATATCCCTACATTCCATGATGAGGATATTATAAATTTCCTTTGTTCATCTAATGAAGAAAACAATTGTTTCATCCAAGAATCTCATACTCAATATTTTGATAGGGAGGGTGTCAAGTGTCTTAGCTACAAAATAAATGAAATAAAAGATGAATCTATCGGTGAAAACCAAAAAACGGTAGTGGTAGATCACAACAAGAGAAAAATAAAGAGCGAATCCAACGGTGAAAACCTTTTTGAGGCACTAAAGGGTGAGAAACTTGACACTCTTCCCAAACATTATCAAGAAAGATCTTCTATTTTGATTGAGCCCACGGAATCAATCAACATAAGTACAACAGAGCAGCCAAAAATCTTACAACTTGCAGCATCATTAACAGTAGAAGAAGTACTAAAATTCATGGAGTTCTTGAAGGAGAATTAAATCAACTTCGCTTGGTCATATGCTGATATGCCAGGGTTAGATCCTAATCTTATAATGCATCATTTATCTATAAACACAAGGGCAAAACCTATGAAGCAAAAACTTAGAAAAATGCATCCACATGTTGCATTATTGGTTAAAGAAGAGTTAAAGAAGCTTTTAGATGTTGGATTCATTCGGACTATTGATTATGTAGAATGGATTTCCAATATTGTACCTGTTTCAAAGCCAGACGAAAGGATTATAATTTGTACAGATTTTAGAGATTTGAACAAAGCATGTCCCAAAGATGACTTCCCGTTGCCAAACATAGATATGATTGTTGATTTAATTGCTGGCCATGCAATGTATTCATTGATGGATGGATTTTCAGGATATAACCAGATAAAGATTGCACCAGAGGATCAAGATAAAATAGTGTTCACATGTCCTTGGGGTACCTATTGCTAGAACGTAATGCCATTTGGGTTAAAGAATGTAGGAGCGACTTATCAAAGAGCAATGACAACTATTTTCCATGACATGATGCACACCTTCATGGAAGACTATGTGGATGACTTATTGACCAAATCTCATACAAGAGAAGGACATTTAGAAATTTTGTCAAAGATCTTTATCAGAATGGAGAAGTTTAATGTTAGACTCAATCCAAAGAAATGTGTCTTCGGCATTAAATCTAGAAAACTCCTGGGATACATTGTTTCAGAAAAGGGCATAGAGGTTGATCCAGAAAAAGTACAAGCTATAATGGACATGTTGCCACCACAAAATATCAGTCAACTTTGATCACTGCAAGGATGACTACAATCCATCAGGAGGTTTATAGCTCAACTAGCAGACAAAATCTTACCATTTACACATCTATTGCATAAAAATGTCCCATTCAAATGGGAGGAAAAATGTGAAGCAACATTTAATCAGATAAAGCAATATCTCATGAATCCACGAGTCCTAATTCCACCAGTTCCAAGAGAGCCACTCAAACTCTATATTTCAGCAACAGAAGTATCTTTGGGAGCGTTACTTGCACAAGAGGATTCTATAGGAAAAGAAAGATACATATACTATATCAGCAGAACATTAACAAGTCATGAACTAAACTACACTTTCATTGAAAAAGCTTACCTAGCAGTAGTGTTTTCTTCTCAAAAGTTGCGACACTATATGTTGTCTCATACAGTTAAGCTGATAACCAAAATCGATCCACTAAAATACCTCTTAAGTAAAGCTACCTTAACAGGAAGACTTGCAAAATGGGTAATGATCTTAAGTGAGTTTGACATTCACTATGTAGATCGAAGAGCTATAAAAGGACAGGTCATAGCAGATCAGTTGGCCGAAGCACCTTTACAAGAAGAAAACCCAATGCACATTGAATTCCCTGATGCAGACATCTTCACATCAACAATTAAGAAATCATGGACATTGTACTTTGATGGATCTTACATGCAACATGGCTCGGGGGCAAGAATTCTTTTTGTCCCACCTGAAGGACATACCATTCCAAAATCATATCAGTTGATGTTTCCCTGCACAAATAACATAGTTGAATATGAAGCTTTGCTCACAGGAATAAAGATAGCATTGGACTGGTAGATTACGGAGCTGCAAGTCTATGGTGATTCACAACTTGTCATTAACCAAATCAATAATGATTATCAGACTAAAGATGATAAGCTGTTACCTTACAAGAACATGGTGGATGATTTTAAAAAGTATTTTGTGACAATCAAGTTCTCACAAATCCCAAGGATTGATAATAAAGTTGTAGATGCAATGGCTACAATTGCTTCCTTGTTACAATTATCAGAAAATAAAAAATGGTATGAATTCTTGGTGGAACAATTGTTTTCTCCCACCTATGATAATCCTGAGACCCAAGTCATATGCCATTTAACCGGTTCTGATTCACCTTTATATGGAAAGACTTATACCTATTTGAAAGATAACATCTTACCTCCAGACTTATCCTGAAACCAAAAAAGGAATTTCATACGCCAATCATCCCATTATACCTTGATCGCCTATATCCTTTACCGACATGGTATTGATGGTATGCTCCTTCGATGTCTTGAACATGATGAATCTGAACAAGCCTTACAAGAGGTTCATGGTGGTATTTGTGGAACTCATTCAAGTGGTTTGACCTTAGCCAAGAAACTTGTTAGAATGGGATATTATTGGCCTACCATGGAGAAAGAATCTTTTACTTATGTCAAGAAGTGTTCTAAATTCCAGATCCATGGGAATCTTATTCATGCACCTGCATAGGAACTACAACCTTTTACTTTGACATGGCCTTTTTCTTAGTGGGGACTAGATCTTGTTGAAAAAATTCATCCTTCATCATCAAATGGACATAAATTCATCATCATGGCTACAGAGTATTTTACAAAATGGATCAAAGTTGTTCCTTTGATGATGGTGACTGGTAAACAAATCTCTTCATTTATCCTGAATTACATCATTTGTTGATATGGAATTCCTAATTTTATCATCACTAATAATGGGAGGCCTTTCAAAAATCAGGATGTTGATGAACTTTGTGAACAATTTCACATCCAACACAGGTTCTCTACACCTTAGTATCCACAAAATGGTCAAGCAGAAGCTTCAAACAAAACAATCTTGAAGATCTTGAAGAAGACGGTAAATGATGCTAGTCGTGATTGGCATGTCCAATTGAATCTAGCTTTGTGGGCATATAGAACCAGTATTCGTACACCAACAGGAGCTACCCCATATGCCTTGGTATATGGAGCAGAAGCGATCTTACCACTAGAGGTTGAAATACCTTTGCTTAGGGTCTCATTAAAAGGATTGATAACTGATGAAGACTACCGAGTATCTCGTCTGCAAGAGCTAGAACTGTTAGATGAAAGACATCAACATGCAGTTGATCATTTGAAGGGCTATCAACAAGTTATGTCCCGTAGCTACAATCATAGAGTTAAACCATAGAAATTTCAAGTAGGTGACTTAGTCTTGAAAGAAAATCCATGCAATCAGCAAGATAGAGAAAAGAAAGGAAAATTTGAACCAAATTGGCTTGGTCCATTTGTCATCATTGCAGCATACGGTTCTGGAGCATATCAATTAACTACATCAGAAGGTGACCTATTTGAAGAGCTGATTAACAACATTCATTTGAAGAAATTCTATGTCTGAATCATGTAAAAAATTAGAAAATGTCCTAAAAAAATCCAAAAAAATCAGAAAAGTCCTAAAAAAGTGCAATAAAAACAAGTGGTGAAAACCTGGCAAACATGCGCTACTTGTGATCAAATGGGCTCCTCTATCTATTAGCTTATATCTTGCATTCGCTTTATAGTATCATCTATCTATTTCTATCATCTATACATATCTATCATATCCATATCATCCAACAGGAATCCTTATGTTTCATCATGTCTTGATGAAACTTGTACATATCCATGACAATCAGGTTGTGTTTACACTGGAGGCAGAAACATAGACTAAACAAGAAAGGGGCAATGAGCTTTTAGAACATCACAAACAGACAAACGATGGTTTGACAAAGCACAACATACATTGACTCATCAAATCAACCACAACACCAAAGCGAATCACTCAATGCCAATGAAATCAAACAACATGGTCAAAACAACGTTAATCAAAACACAAACATCAATGTTGATAACCAAGTTGGATGATCTTAATCTAAATAATGTTTGGAATACTTTAGGAAAAATTTGAATTGTTGGTTGATTTTCTATCATATCTCTGGAGCAATTCGATGATGTACTGAACTAGAAAAGCAAGGAAGGAGTATGATTTTTCTTTGTCTGTTGTTTGCGAGGAAATCATTAGTACTATGCAAATTGGTTGCGAGACATGCTCTACTAAGTATCATTGATGACATTTCAGAATTTGCATAGGAAATGGGTTAACTCTTGTTTGTTTATGCAAGAAATACTCAGGTCATCTCGGTTCAATTATACCTAGATGCTTGTATTATCTTGCTATATCAAAAATCATGAAAGCCATACTCAGGTCATCACTGGTGCTAACATACCCTTTGATGTTGTATTAACTTTCAACATTTCAATGCTCTATGATGACACAAAAAGCACAAATAAGCTCTCAGAATTGCAATATTGTACGAAATTTTAGAATTTTCATTCGGCATTTATAGATTTTCCTAAAAGCTGGAAAAGTATCAAAGTTTCATATCTTTCAAATAAAATGACTGATTACATTTTGACATTCACAAAAAAATCATCACATACATTTTTCATACATATTTGCATCAGAAAATCATAAAAATAAAGCATATATCAACATCAAAACATTCATGGGCATTCATAAATTATACCATCTATCATTTCATATTCATGAAATCATTCATCAATAGATTATAATCATATCATAACATTGCACTTACATCATAAATCATGCATACATATTCATCATAGGCATTAACATCATGAAATCATATCATAAACATCATGCATATTAAAATAGACACATTCATCACATAAGAAATCATCGCTGCATTTCATATATCTCAAAAATGAATGTCAAAATGTACAAAAGATGTCAACTATACATCATCAAAAATGGGATCATATCAGTGTGTATACAAATGTTTCAACAGAGTATCAATAAGAAATCATGCAAAATGCACTATGAAGTGCTATCCTCTGATGGTGCTGGTCTGGGACCTATCCCACCTACACCTGATGGATTTGCTCCACCTACCCCTGATGAACCTCCTGGAGGTAATGGCTGTGATACACCCCTGCTGGTAGCCCGAGAGCGACTATGAGTAGACCGAGACTGTGTATAACTCATTCTCTACTCAGGTGGCACTGCATCATGATACCTGGTCCTATAAAACTCTGCCTCCCGGGTGGCTCTGGTCACCTCTCTCATCATGTCACCAGTCGAGGTACCTACTGCTACTCTCTGCAAACTGTCAGCTAGGGCCATGGCCTGCTCACCCTGCTATCTGGCAGTAACTGTCGTCAACTATCCCTGTCGCAGTGTAACCAAGGCCTGTGCCTATGCTAACTGATCCTATAAACTCTGCACTCTACTCTGCAAGGTAGATATCTAACTCGGTCCCACTAGATCTACTAAAGATGATGGAGCTGAATGTCTCATCCGAGGTCTACCTCTACCACCTCAGCCACTACCTCTGCCACCACCTCTGCCACCACCTCTTCCACCTCCTCCACCACTATCACCTCCACTCTCCTCATCACTGCTATCTCCATCCCCATCTAACTCATCATCATCATCCTCCTTGGAGTCATCACCCTCTAAAGTAGCCTCTCGCTGTCGCCTATGTCCTCCTACATGTGGTCTCTCCTCTATAGCTGGAACGAAAGGGTCATCAGGATCAAATAATCGTGGTGCAGGATGTTCTAGCACATATTGACCATACTCTAGAGTCATCCCCCCATCAAGAATATCAAGTTTGTAGTCCCATATCTATGCTCCCAAACTAGTGAACTCTGCTACTGCTGCATCATATGTAATCTGCGGACCCCACACTGTAGTCTCTTGCTGCCGACGTGCATAAATAGAAGAACCCATAGGCATACCCTGAGGCCGACCATACTATCGACACACTCGACCAAGAACAAACCTCTCAATAATCCCAGAAGTATGAGCAATTAGGTATCTGGTGGTAAAAACATAGGGCATCTCCCTAGCATCCTCTGGCCATGCCTCACAATCTACATAGGGCCACCAGCATACCATATCAAGATCATCTAGAAGATGCTGCCAATGATCTAGTTTTCCCAGCCTCGGCTGAGCAATGACGTTAGTATATCTAAATCTGTACGGTCGACCGACAAGCCGCTATCCTCGAGTCAATGGTTGCATAACAACAAAGTGCTCCCATGCCCATATCTGTAACAGTGAACAACTGCAAGCAAAACTCCAACCTCCACCATACACAATATGGTGTAGCTCATCATATAAGTGTGCAAGCATGCATGATCCCCAAGCAAATCATGTACCCTGCATCACCATACTCTTAAGTACATGACCCCACCCGACTGCAAAACCCTTCGACCTATGGTCAGGGCACAAAACACCTCCAATGAAACCTGCAAGTACAG
Source organism: Sequoia sempervirens (assembly GCA_007258455.2). Classification (NCBI taxonomy): domain Eukaryota; kingdom Viridiplantae; phylum Streptophyta; class Pinopsida; order Cupressales; family Cupressaceae; genus Sequoia; species Sequoia sempervirens. The sequence goes on from VDFB02000013.1 coordinate 238,496,472, forward strand.
ACGGTAGGGGCGCATATGAATCTATCATCTCCCTCCATATGATATAATATAATATCCTGTAATGTGATCATCTCTGAATATCCATCTCAAAGCATCCTTTCCTTCTGCCTCTCGGCCATCAAATATCACTATCTCGCCCATCACTGGAATCCTCAAGATACGATATACATCCTCTGGAGTCACTGTAATCTCTCATGTCGGTAAATGAAAGGTGTTTGGGTCACTATGCCACCTCTCTACAATTGCTGTCAATAAACCTCTGTTGAGACGCACCTTAGGCATCTCAAGTAACGAGGTCAGTCTACATGCCTCGATCACATCTCTATCCGCCTACACAAGCTGCAGAATCAATCTCCATGTCTTCGGGAATGTCTTTCGTAACTACAAGATGCCCAATATCTCCTGTTGAATAGGAAGAATCAAAAAGTCAAAGCAAAATCAATATCAAATCATCATGACAAATCAATCAAATCTGAATATCAAACAACTATTTGTTTTTCATCATCATGGAAAGCAAATTTATCAAAATCCTGTTTGTTTTTAACAACTTTAGAAGCAAACTTATCAACTTATTTGATTTTCATCATCATGAAAACAAATTTATCACAATCCTGTTTGTTTTTAACAACTCTAGAAGCAAACTTATCAACAACTATTTGTTTTTAACAACTTTAAAAGAAAATTTATCAGTTACTCTTTGTTTTCCAACAAACTTGGGAACAAAATTATCACACAAAGCAACATCCAATCATGGGCGCTATGGAAATCATCATGGGCGCTATAGGATCAAAGGTGCTATGAAAAGCATAAAGGGCGCTAAAAGAATGTTAAAAGCTACAAAAAGGTTGGGCAACGTGACATAAATGGAAAATTTTCAAACACTGACAGTTTAATGGGGTACATACCGCGGGTCCATAGTGCACCGGCCGCTTATGTCGTTGGATGCACTCGAAACGGTGCTGGTGGATAGGAAGTGCCATCTTTCTCACTCCAGAGCTCAAAATAAAATTACAATTTTTACTAGGTTAAAATGGAAAATGACATTTTTAACCTATTTAAAGGAAAAATTGGGGCATTTTATCACATTTTATCACAACAGGGGCAATTTAGGTCATCAATTTTTCATCTCACATCTTTCCACGTCAATTTCTTCACATCATCATTTTTGAATGATGAATTGAATTTTTAAAAATCTAAAAATTCAAAAAAAAAATTCACAAAAAAAAAATCTTATCGATTCATCGTCCGACGGGGCATATACCTATCAACATTTGACAATCAGCGTCTGGGGAAAATTTCAAAATTTTCTTTGAACTAATGCGTGAAAACACATCACTTCAAAGAGGGGAAAAATGTGTACACCTAAAAATGGTCACATCACAATAGTCTGGTAATTAATTAAATATTTTTAATATTTAATTAAATCTTTGAATTCAATCTGCCTATAAATAAAGTTAAATAATTTATTTATATTGTTCATTCTTTCATTTCGATTAAATAAATAAGTTTATTTAATCACTTTTCTTATCCATTTATTAATTAATTAAATAAACATTATGATTTATTTATATTAATTATCACATAATCTTGGCTTGAATATTTTATTCAAATAAAGATTAAATATTCTTCTAAAAATCCTCTAAAGTCCATTCATAATTAAATATTCTAAATATTTAATTAATTCTTCTGAAAATCCATTCACAATTAAATATTCCAAAATATTTAATTATATTTTCTAAAGTCACATCACAATTAAATATTCCTAAATATTTAATTAAATCTTCTATAGTCCTAAAATCAAAAATCAAACTCACACAAAATTAAATAAATTTATTTATTTATTTTGGATTATCTTCAACAACTGTGAAACAAACTTCAAAACAGAAAATTAATTTCTCTGTTTCTGTGCAAAATTGTTCCCGTGGGTTGAAGACAAACCTCCATTCTTCTCTCCAACCTCCCAACATCTTCCATCTTCCTCTCAACCTCTCCATCTCTCACCATTCAAAATTACTAGACAATCTCACAACTATTGATCTTTGCCAGCCAAGCTCTTGCCTGCAAAAATCTATAAAAAGGACTGCCGGGTCTCTAAAAAACATAGAAGCTTTCATACAGGAAAACTATAGTCAATTAGATTTCTAGCATCCATAGCATTCTAGATCATAGCATAGCATAGCTTAGCATATCAGTATTCCATATCATGGCCAATCATCCTCATATCATAGTTTTAGAAGCATCCATAATTCGCAGCCCCTGTGCATAATCTACAGCCCCTGTGCATATCCGCATCAACAACTCACTTCACTAGCATATAGGATAGAGTAGTATTCTCCTTTTGCATGCTCGTTCTACAGGTTGCCATTCTAAGAAGCTTTTCTTACACAATCTGAGAGCAACAACTTCAAGCAAATCCCTGGAGATAGAGGACAATGGAACGATTCTGAAGAAGCTTTGTTTGAATTCTCTTTGATTTCATATTTTATTTAGTTTTCTTTAGTTTAATGTTGCATTGGTGTGTTTTCATTGTTTTATTTTAATACTAACATTTCCCACACACAATTTCAATAGAGACATGAGACACATTTATAGAAATAAAGGAAAGAAATAGCTATTTACTTAGTTATTAATCTACAAAAGATTAGGACCTACGTACTTTAAGAGATTAATAAAAATAAGTTTTTATTTATAATTTATAAATTTGATAATTTTGAAATTATCATAGATGTAAAGTAAAGATAAAATATTTTTCAACAAAAAAAATTAAAATGACAAATAAATAATGTGATTAATCAAGAATAACATGATATTGCAAAAAATATAATAAATAAAAGAATATGCATAATTGTACATAAGCCATCAAAAGTCTAAATATACCTATCTTTATAAAAAAATAAAAATCTTTAAAATGACTAAAAATTATTAAAACTTATTAAGCTCCATGACAAAATACTACCTTTCATATAAAGAGTATACAACATGATACTTATAGAAAACAAATTATGTAGGATACCAAAAAATTGTTAAAAAGATAAGATAAGATAAAATTATAACTGAAATTAATCATATTAATTTCATAGTTAAAAAGATAATTCTATGGATCTTTAAATATACATGATATATAATAATCTTTAAATATTTATTTAAAAAAATATATATTAGATTTTATAAACTTATGCATTAAATTTTTTAATATTTAAGTTATACTAAAATCTAAGATGTTCAATATTCATTTTTAAATTATAATATTGATTAAAGATATATAATTATATTTATAAAATTTAAATTTAATAATGAACTTAGAAAATATTAAATCAATCAAAATTGTTTCTATTATCCAAAATACTATATAAGTAAATTATAAACTATTATAATATAATATTTAAATTTTCTATTTCAAATGTTAAATAATTCTAATGTTAAATTTTTATAATTATAAACTTACCTTTTAATGATGTTAGTAAGTTTTTTAATTAAAATTAGTTTTTCAAGCATATATTAACATACCTAGATATATTCACCAAAATCTATTATCTATTATTGATTATGTAATTTTGTATGTATAATATATTTAAAAAAAATAAAAATATATTTTTGAAAAAAAAAATATATATTTAAAAAATTAAACAACATATTTTTTAAATTAGAAATATATTAGAAATATTTTGAATATATTCAACTATCAAAATATGTTTTTTTTTTAATATACCATTAAAATCACTAGTTGCCCTAATTTCTCTGCTTTTGCTCATTTTTAATGAATTTCCCCCCGACCTTGTCAAATATTTCATTTTAAATGTTTTTCTTTGGAAGCAATGAAACATTTAAAATATATCAGACGAAAATTTCCTCAGGCCCCACCTTGTGGAGACTAGGTGGCAGCTGCCCATGATTTCACAATCAACCAAAGCACCATCACAGGATGGCAGGGAACGACTCAGATCATAGGACAGTTGATGAACAGTAGTGCAAATTTGATCCCAAGATGGGACACGTGTCACTTGCCTGCGATATCGCCATCCTACAATTCTCGATCACGAGATGGCGGGCAACCATTGATCTTGAAGGCATTTTGATTGACTGAAGTGCAAATTTCCTCCTTCTGAAAAATAAAACATTCATTAAATGGCAAGGGGACATTAATAGGTGGATGGAAAACGACATAAGTTTTTTTAAAACCGTTCAACACAGGGCCAACCAGGACTTAGGAAAATAAAACTCGCAGAGGAAATAAAATATTAAGACCAAAGGGACCAGGCCTAGATGGAACAATGGGGCATAAGATGTTTTTAAAACCATTCAAAAAAGGTAACGACAAAATAGATCCCGACCAAGGCATTAGGTAAACACAAGGTTTAAGATGAAGACAAAGCTAAAACCCCAGCCCTAAGAAATTTTCCAACACGATGAAAGACCACTCACATAAGGCAGGGCATGAGTGAAACATTAGGAACAAAATTTGAAGTTCCATCAGTACAAGCATTGGATAATTTTATATTAATAGTTTTTCCTATCACAAATATAAAAGGTGAGCACAATAAATAACATGTATTTTCCCATTAAATGTGAAGGATTTTCAAAAAGTCATAGTGTTCAACTATTGGTCCATTTTTGTTCAATATAAGTTGTATTTTAAATCATTAATTGTTGTTTTTATAACAACAAATAGATTTTTTGTGTTCAACTATTAGTCCATATGTGTTGTTTTTATAAAATAGAATACAAAGAAAAAAACTTTGAAGTTCCATCACTACCCGGCCATAACCCTAAACCCTAAACCATTAACCCTTAACCCTTAAACCCCAAACCCTTAAACCCTCTAATGTCTCTCTCTCAAGTCTCTCCCTCCTACCCCCTCTCCCTCTCTCAGGTCTCTCTCACAAGTCTCTCCCTCCTACCCCTTCTCCCTCTCTTAGGTCTTTCTCTCACTCACTCCTCCTCCTCTATCTCCCTCCTCCACCTTAACCTTAAACCTTAAACCATCTACCTCTACCCTTAACCCTCCCTCCCTCTATCTCTCTCAACTATCTTCAATATCCTACCCCTCTCCCTCTCTTAGGTTTCTCTCTCATTCACTCACTCCCTCTATATCTATCCCCCACCCTTAACCTTAAACCCTTAAACCATCTACCCTCTACCATTAACCCTCCCTCCCTCTATCTCTCTCCCACTCCCTCCCTCCCTCTCTCTCAAGTCTCTCCATCCTAGCACCACTCTCTCTCTGTGGTCTCTCTCTCACTCATTCACTCTATCTCAAGTCTTGCTGACGAGGGGGAAAACCCGAGACACAAAAACAATACTCACAACTAGCAAACTTGATTATTATTCAATAAAGAAAATCTTACATGTAGAGGATCCCAAATCCTCAAGCTCTACGATACATGCAAGCTACATAAGTTTCAGAAAAGAATTACATAATTATAGAAAATCCCCTTTTCGCAGCATGCGAACTCTCTCTCCAAAAAGCTACCCAAAAATTAGAAACTAGCCCATAAATAGCCCCTTTTCCATTTGGAACCAAAAACAACATTCAAGATATGAGTTTTGGCGGTTTAGTGCCAAAATTACAATTTGAAATTCAAGTTTAAATTCACAGTCGAAAATTAGCACATTTCTAAAATATGCACCAACTTCCGCCAGCCATAACTTTTAATCCGACTGTTGGATCTTCAATGATAATACCTTTTCGGAAAGCTCTCAAAAAGACAATTTTCCATAAAGTAGGCCTTTGGTGGACTACTTTGGCATTTCCACAAATTTTCAAGCCCATTCGGGATTGTTTAGTGCCTCAAACTGAGCTTGGAAGGTTTTTCAGGGCAAAAAGTAGAAACTGGAACTTGAATAACTTTCAAATCGTGAATGATCTTGACCTGATTCTTTCACCAGACTGTGTATTTTTCCATCCTGAACCTTCCCATAAATTTCTGTCTTCCCACAACTTCAAATTCAAACCTGCTAAAAATAGCAGTTGAGCAGAAAAAGAAAAAAAGCAGTTATGAAAGTTGGAAACTCTTATTCGACGAAAAGGGTATCCAAAAATGCAAAAACATCTACAAAAAGAAAACAACAGGAACAAAAAAAAGGAAATCATCTTTTGGGTGATGCAAGATTGCCCTCACACCACTGGATGCAACTGCATCACTCGCCCTCCTACCCCTTCTCCCTCTCTTAGGTCTTTCTCTCACTCCTCACTCCCTCTATCTCTCTCCTCCATACCCTTAAACTCTAAACCCTTAAACCCTCTATCCTCTATGTTTAACCCTCTACCCCATATCTCTCTCCACTCCTTCCCTCTTTCCCTCTTTCCATCTTCAATCTTCATATTATGTTTCTTTGCCTTCTAATTTTGCATTTTAAATGAAAAAACTTGGTTTTACACCTTATTTAAGTCATTTAATCCTTGATTTTTTTCTCCAATAGATTTATTTAAAACTATAGACACCATCCAATTGAATTATGATATTACTCTCTTCTTCTATTAGGATGTAAGAAAAATTATTTGAGAGGTCTTTTTGGATCTTAGCCATTCTACTTTAAAGGAGATCCTTTCTTTGAAAAGGTTTCTAAAGACTTGGATATTCCACTCTTTTAGTCTGAGTTTTATGAATTTTAACTTTCGATTGAATATGCACATCTTGGTGCAATAATCAACTGTTTGGGTGAGCCAAGAGTCAGTGACAACCATTCCTCTCTCTCTCCCCTTCCCCTCTCTCATAACTCATAAAGAAGTGACATATTTCATGAAGAAGTGAAATAAGTATTTTTTTTTGTTTCAAATAAAATATCACAACTCTCCACTATAAGTATATCATTTAAAAAATAAAATGGTCATTTAATAAAATAAGACACTCATTGAAACAAGTGTTGTTATCATAGTGAAAAAATATTGTTCTTATCTTTACAACAATTGGGGTAGCAATGTACAAGCATTGGATAATTTTATATTAATAATTTGTCCTATCACAAATATAAAATGTGAGCACAATAAATAGCATGTATTTTCCCATTAAATGTGAAGGATTTTCAAAAAGTTTTAGTGTTCAACTATTGGTCCATTTTTGCTCAGTATAAGTTGTATTTTAAATCATTATGTGTTGGTTTTATAACAACAAATAGATTTTTCGTGTTCAACTATGAGTCCATATGTGTTGAATATAAAAGGTAGAGATATCAAAGATTTATGGTTATCAATAAGTATTTGGTCTCTCTCTCTCTCTCTCTCTCTCATTCACTCACTCCCTCTATCTCTCTTCCCTCTACCCTAAACCCTAAACCCTTAAACCCTCTACCCTCTACCCTTAACCCTCCCTTTCTTTATCTCTCTCCCACTCCCTCCCTCTCTCTCTCTTTCAAAAGTCTCTCCCTCCTACCTCCTCAACCATAAACCCTTAAACCTTATATCCTCTACCCTCAACACTTTTCCCCTCCCCCTTCCCCCTCCTATTTCTCTCTCTCTCTCTCTACCTATCCCCTTCTTCCCCTCTTCCCCTCTCCTTTCCCCTTCCTAATTATTTCTCTCTCTCTCTCTCTCTCTCTCTCTCTCTCTCTCTCTCTCTTTCTTCCCTCTTCCCCTCTCCCTTCCCCTCCTAATTCTTTCTCTATATATATATATATCTCCTTTCCCTCTCTCTCTCTCTCTCTCTCTCTCTCTCTAGGTACCACCTCCACCTCCTAATTGTTACTCTCAGGTATATAGAGAGGAGTAAGAGGGAGATAAAAAGAGAAATAGTGATAGAGATATATAGTAGGAGATATGGAGCGAATGAGAGAGAAAGGGGGGAGAGTGAGAGATAGCTCAATAGATAGAGGGGGGAAGAGGCGGGAGTGATATAGATAGTGGGAGATATAGAGAGTAACATGGAGAGATATATCAGTCAACCTCCCTATATCTCTATCTATTCATCCTTATCTCTTTATCTCTCTACTTCCCTCTCCTATCTCTTTGTCTCCTTTCTATTTGTATGTTTTGTCATTATCTCCCTCTCTCTCTATATTTTCTTCCCTATATTTTATCTCTATTTCTCTTTTATCTCCCTCTTACTCCTCTCTATATACCCAGCAGTAATTAGGAGGTGGAGGGTGGAGTGAGAGAGAGAGAGAGTAGAGAGGGAAAGGGAAGAAGAGAGAGAAGGAAGAAAGAAGAAGAAGGAGAGAGAGGAAAAGGAGAAAGATATATATATATATATATATATAGCAAAGATTAGGAGTGTGAAGGGAGAGGAAGAGAAGGAAAGGAGAGAGAGATAGAATTAGGAGGGAAGGGAGAGGAAAAATGTTGAGGGTAGAGGGATAGAAGGAGTTTAGGGTTTATGGATTGAGGGGGGAGGAGGGAGAGACTTAAGAGAGAGAGAGAGAGAAAGGGAGGGAGTGGGAGAGAGATATAGGAAGGGAGGGTTAAGGGTAGAGGGTAGAGGGTTTATCAAGGGTTAAGGGTTTAGGGTTTAGGGTTTAGGGTTAAGGGGAGAGAGATAGAGGGAGTGAGTGAGTGAGAGAGAGACCTAAGGGAGGGAGAGGGAGTAGGATATTGAAGATACTTAAGAGAGAGAGAGAGAGAGGGAGAGAGTGGGAGACAGATAGAAGGAGGGAGGATTAAGGGTATAGGGTAGATGGTTTAAGGGTTTAGGGTTAAGGGTGGAGGAGAAAATACATGTTATTTATTGTGCTCACCTTTTATATTTGTGATAGGACAAACTATTAATATAAAATTATCCAATTCTTGTACATTGCTACCCCAATTGTTGTACAAATAAGAACATTTTTTTTTCACTATGATAACAACACTTGTTTCAATAGACTAAAAGAGTGGAATATCCAAGTCTTTAGTTTTCAAAGAAAGAATCTCCTTGAAAGTAGAATGGCTAAGATCCAAAAAGACATCTCAAATGATTTTTCTTACATCCTAATAGAAGAAGAGAGGAATCTCATAATTTAATTGGATGGTGTCTATAGTTTTAAATAAATATATTGTTGACAAAAATCAAGGATTAAATGACTTAAATAAGGTGTAAAACCAAGTTTTTTCATTTAAAATGCAAAATTAGAAGGAAAAGAAACATAATATGAAGATTGAAGATGGAAAGAGGGAAAGAGGGAGGGAGTGGAAGATATATGGAATTAGAGGGTTTAAGGGTTTGGAGTTTAAAGGGTATGGAGAGAGAGATAGAAGAGTGAGTGGTGAGAGAAAGACCTAAGAGAGGGAGAAGGGGTAGGAGGGCGAGACTTGAGATAGAGTGAATGAGTGAGAGAGAGACCTCAGAGAAGGAGTGGTGCTAGGAGGGAGAGACTTGAGAGAGAGAGAGGGAGGGAGGGTAGATAGGGGAGGGAGGGTTAATGGTAGAGGGAGTAGATGGTTTAAGGGTTTAGGGACAAGAGTGGAGGATAGAATAGAGGGAGTGAGTGAGTGAGAGAGAGACCTAAGAGAGGGAGAGGGGTAGGACTAAGATAGTTAAAGAGAGATAGAGAGAGGGAGAGTGGGAGAGAGATAGAGGGAGAGAGAGGAGGGTTAAAGGGTAGAGTGTAGATGGTTTAAGGTTTTAAGGTTAAGGGTGGAGGATAGAGATAGAGAGTGAGTGAGTGAGAGAAAGACCTAAGAGAGTGAAGGGTAGGAGGGAGAAGACTTGAAGAGACCTGAGAGAGAGGGAGAGGGGGTGAGGAGGGAGAGACTTGAGAGAGAGAGAGAGAGAGAGGGTAGAGAGGGTTTAAGAGGTTTACAGAGTTTAAGGGTTAAGGGTTAATGGTTTAGGGTTTAGGAGTTATGGCGGGTGGTGATGGAACCAAAGTTTTGCTCTGTGTTCTATTTTATAAAAACAACACATATGGTGATAGTTGAACACAAAAATCTATTTGTTGTTATAAAAACAACACATAATGATTTAAAATACAACTTAGATTGAACAAAAATGGACCAATAGTTGAACACTAAAACTTTTTGAAAATCCTTCACATTTAATGGGAAAATACATGTTATTTATTGTGCTCACCTTTTATATTTGTGATAGGACAAACTATTAATATAAAATTATCCAATGCTTGTATTGATGGAACTTCAAATTTTGTTCCTAATGTTTCACTCATGCCCTGCCTTATGTTAGTGGTCTTTCATCGTGTTGGAAAATTTCTTAGGGCTGGGGTTTTAGCTTTGTCTTCATCTTAAACCCTTGTGTTTACCTAATGCCTTGGTCAGGATCTATTTCATCATTACCTTTTTTGAATGGTTTTAAAAACATCTTATGCCCCATCGTTCCGTCTAGGCCTAGTCCCTTTGGTCTTAATATTGTATTTCCTCTGCGGTTTTTATTTTCCTAAGTCCTGGTTGGCCCTATGCTAAACAGTTTTAAAAAAACTTCTGTCGTTGTTTTCCATTCACCTAGTAATGTCCCCTTGCCCTTTAATGGACGTTTTATTTTTCAGAAGGATGAAATTCTCGATGTCGTCGATCAAAATACCTTCAAGATAAACGGTTGCCCGCCATCCCGTGATCGGGAATTGTGGGATGGTGATATCGCGGGCAGGCGACACGTGTCCCATCTAGGGATCAAATTTGCGCGACTGTTCATCAACTGTCCTATGATCTGAGTCGTTCCCCGCCATTCCACGATGGTGCTTTGGTTGATTGTGAAATCATGGCCACGTGGTCTGTACAAGGTGGGGCCCAAGGAAATTTTTGTGCGATATATTTTAAATGTTTCATTACTTCCAAAGAAAAACATTTAAAATGAAATATTTGACAAGGCCGGGGGGAAATTCATTAAAAATGAGCAAAAGTAGAGAAATTAGGGCAACTAGTGATTTTAATGGTATATTAAAAAAATCATATTTTGATAGTTGAATACATTCAAAATATTTAATATATTTCTAATTTAAAATATATTGTTTTAATTTTTTTAATTATATATATTTTTCAAAAATATATTTTTATTTATTTTTAAATATATTATACATACAAAATTACATAATCAATAATAGATAATAGATTTTGGTGAATATATCTAGGTATGTTAATATATGTTGAAAAACTAATTTTAATTTAAAAACTTACTAACATCATTAAAAGGTAAGTTTATAATTATAAAAATTTAACATTAGAATTATTTAACATTTGAAATATAAAATTTAAATATTATATTATAATGGTTTATAATTTACTTATATAGTATTTTGGATAATAGAAACAATTTTGATTGATTTAATATTTTCTAAGTTCACTATTGAATTTAAATCTTATAAATATAATTATATATCTTTAATCAATATTATAATTTAAAAATAATAATGAATATTGAACATCTTAGATTTTAGTATAACTTAAATATTAAAAAATTTAATCTATAAGTTTATAAAATATAATATATATATTTTTAAATAAAGATTTAAGATTATTATATATCATGTATATTTAAAGATCCATAAATTGTCTTTTAACTATGAAATTAATATGATTAATTTCATTTTATAATTGTATCTTATCTTTTTAACAATTTTTGGTATCCTACATAAAAAAAAAATTCTATAAGTATCCTGTTGTATACTCTTTATATGGAAGGTAGTGTTTTTTCATGAAGCTTAATAAGTTTTAATAATTTTTAGTCATTTTAAAGATTTTTTTTTTTTTTTAAAGATAGGTATATTTAGACTTTTGATGGCTTATGTACAATTATGCATATTCTTTTATTTGTTATATTTTTTGCAATATCATGTTATTCTTTATTAATCACATTATTTGTTTGTCATTTTTATTTGTTTTGTTGAAAATATTTTATCTTTACTTTACATCTATGATAATTTCAAAATTATCAAATTTAAGAATATAAATAATTTTTATTTTATTAATCTCTTGAAATGCAGTAGGTCCTAATCTTTTGTAGATTAATAACTATATGAAATAAGCTATTTCTTTCCTTTATTTCTATAAATGTGTCTCATGTCTCTATTGAAATTTATGAGATGTGTATGTAATTCTTAGCACAACACTCTTTGAGATTAGGATTTATTTTCACATTTATCTATTTTCTTATTGTTCCTATTAGTGGCTAATTTAATCTTCATTGAAAACCTACAAAGAGCTTGGGTCCTTCAATCTCAAGGCTTATCTAATTTCTTGATGAGAATCATTCACATTGATTCCCAATATTGTGCTCCTTGCATGATACATTTATAAAATGCACTTAGTAATTTAGTATGTGGTTGAAATATTAGAGTAACAACAAATGGTTCTTTTCATTTTTGGCACATGATTGGCCATTTTTACTATGTTAAATTTTTATTTTCACTTTTATTTTCATGGTTTTCATGTTGTCAAATTTTCATACATTTCTTAGTCTTTTAAAAAAAATAAATGAAGGTTCTATTAGTGTCCCCAATCTTGCTAAAAATCATGTATAGAGAGTACAATATATAAACTATTAATTATAGAGTATAACAACAAAATGAATTTAAAAACTACTACATAGAAACAAGGTTTAGAATAATTCAAAATAGAGATACCATTCTCCTACAAATACTATGTATAGAAACCCTGTGTAGCCACACTTTCACTCTCTCCCACTCTCCCACACTCTCTCCCACTCTCTCCTGCTCTCTCGCACCCTCTCCCACTCTCTCCTACTCTCTCCCTCCTATCTCCTCTCCCACTCTCTCCCCATTCTACTGCCAGCACCCTCTCCTCCTCTTACACCTTCTTCCTACCTCCCTCCTCTCTCCCATTCTCTCCCTTTCTTGCCTTCCTCCCTCTCTCTCCACTCTCACACCCTCTCTCCCACCCTCCTCACACTCTCTCCCACTCCCTCTTACTCTCTCCCTCCCTCTTCCAATATCTCCCACTCTCTCCCGCTCTCTTCCTGCCTCTCTCCCCCACTCTCTCCCACTCTTTTCCACCCTCTTTCTCACCCTCTCCCACTCTCTCCCCCACCCTCTCCCACTCTCTCCCTTCTACCCTCCCTCCCTCCCTTAAGCCCCCTTTTTGGGAACCATCTTGGTGCACTTACCCAAAAGGTAACTTATCTTTCATTAAGGTAGAAATTTTTTGTTATACAACATGCCCCTTGAAAATTGGAGATAGGCACTGCAAAAAGAAGTAGGTAAACACTAATGAAAATGGTCAGCGGTATTTTGGAAGATGTGATAAAACTTTCCCTGAATGTGATTATAAATATATACTTCAATTCAAAGTGCAACACCATACTTCATTCACTTGGATTACAACTTTTGAAGAAGTGGCAAAAGAAATTATGGGTGTAACAACAAAAGAAATGAACATTTTGAAGTATGAAAAACAAGATGATGTTAAGTTTTCACAAATTATACAAAAGTTCATTTTCAACAGATACATATTTAAACTTCAAGTGAAAAAAGAGACATATACTTGAACAAAGGATTAAATGCACAGTCATAAAAATAACAAAGTTTGATTATTCATCTGAGACCAAAGCTTTATTAGAGTCAATTGCAAAGCTATAGGTTTCATAACATTCAAATGCTTGAATGTATATAATGTTAACAATGTATTCAAACATTTAAAAAAAAAATAGTGGATATATCTAAGTTAGTTAATGCCATTTTGTCATGATAGACTTCTTTGATGCTGTCAATACTAAATCTAATGATTGATGAATATTTCTGCTTTTAAATTTATTGTTCTTGGTTGATTGTTGTTATAGACAAGTTGGTATGATTTCAAATTTCAATGTGTACCCTTATATATGGGAATTGAGATAAACAATGACACAAACAATAATGAAATCAAATTGATTACTTTCCAAATTCATATTCATGAAAATGTAAGCATATTTTCAAGTCAATAGGAATCTTGATAAAGATAACTCTTGGCGTGTTTTACATATATTATTAATTAATATAGGTATGCTAGTTAATTAAATTATTAACTATATTTTATTTCTATTATATATTGAATTTTTAAAAGATGTAAAAATCTTAATAATATATAGGAAAATAGTTAAAAAATTACATATTTTTCAAAAAATAAAATATAGTGTGTAATTTAAAATACAAATTATATAATTATTATAATATTTATATTATTATTTATTGAATATTTTATAGAATTTAAACCAAAAAATTAGCCTCCCCCTCTCGCTCTCCCTCTCTCCCCCTCTCTACATATATCTCCCTCTTCCCCATCTTCTATCTCTCCCCATCTCTCCTTGATCTCTTGCTCCCTCCCTATACCCCTATCTATCTTCATATCTCAACCTATTTGTCCCTTTATCTTCCCATATATCTCTATATCTATGTCTTTATCTTCCCATTTATCTATCTCTCCCTCTCTCTTTCTCTCTCTCTATCTCCCCCTATTTCTATCTCTCTCTCCATCTCTATTTGTCTTTATCTACTTATCTCTCTCTCTCTTTCCCCTCTATATCTCCTTGTATCTCTATCTTGCCATCTCTCTCTCTCTCTATATATATATATATCTCCCTATCTCTCTATATATTTATTTCTCCCTCTATCTCTCTCTATATCTCTATCTATTTTTATCCCTTTTCCTCTCTCATTCTATATTCATCTGTACCTCTATCTATAGGGAGAGATACAAAGGTGAAGCATTGGACCTTCCCAAAGATCCACCAATCTCAACACTACTCCCAACTATTTTGAGCATTTAAGTACATATTGTATGCTAGATTAGGAGGCATGTGTCAAAGCTTATATTTATTGATGCAAAATAGGCCCAAAGTCACAAAATTGACATAGATTTAGTTATAGTTTTGTACAAAATTTCAAGTGCCACATAGAGCAAAGATATTCCAATTTTTTATACCATGTCATCAAAGTTGTCACTTCATCAAGATTTGTATCGTCATCAACATTAAGAAAAGCAAAAGGTATGTACTTGAATCCCTTGCATTAAAATTTTTCTATATATATAAATATTTTAATATTTTCCCTCAAATCCATAATATATATATCAGTGTATATTTATTTATTGCAATAAAGAATTAACCTAAGTAACACATTAAGAATTCTAAGGATTTGTGCTTGGAAAAAATGCATAACAATTTTTTTTGTTGGATGTCATGTTGTATAGTTTAGAAAAGCTCAAAATATGAATAGGATTTTAAGGCCATATATGGTAGCTTACACAATGCAAAGAAGGAAGGAAATCTATTATCAATTTTAATCTACAATTTAATACCATATGAAAAACCGTATTATCTAAAATTAATTCTTGGCTGATATTAATTTTATAAAATACCACTTCATTCAATAAACTTCTCCCAGAAAGGAAACCTAAGAAGTGAACATTAATTGAACCCTAATTGTAGATTCAGCTCTAATCATAACCCTAAGCAAACACTAATCCTAATCAAACCCTAACCCTAGCCTTAAAGTTATCATATAATCTAATTATCTCTCTTATCTAAATTTGGGTTGAATTATTTTCCTTTATTTTTAATTGCATATATTTTTTGTTTATTAGATCTTATTTTATGAATATATGCAAATATAATTTTACTTCTACATTCATTCTATGCCCATTTTTTCATGATATTTTAACATTCATTTTCTAGAATATTAGATCAATCTCACACATATAAATATGAAACCTCAACATTTTAAAATTGAATTCTACCCAAAACATAGACACACAATTGAACAAATTCTCAAAAGAAGAATGACAACATCATTAACATTTCATTCAAAATTCACTCAAATCCACATAAGGAGAGAAAATATATTAGAATTATATGTTTATTCATGCTTTTAAGTCATATTTGCATACAATTTAAGATAATTTGCATATATCCATCCAAAACTCAAAACAGTCTATCTATTCTATTCCGTCTGCTTGGGGTTTTAACAGCCAATGGCACCACAGATATCACTTCCTCATCAGAGGACATATATCTTTCTACCCATATATTCAACTCAAAACTATCTTTCTACCCATATATTCAACTCAAAACCTAGCTAGAGCTTTCATCAGTTCTCTCCCTACAAATGAGCCTTGAATTCCCTTTTATATGACAAGAGAGCAACAAGCTTCTGGCTCAAATGTAATTTCACCACAAATTTTCATTTGAACAAAATATCCATTGCATTTGAATTTCATTACAAAACTTCCCACATGTTGAATCTGCAAAACATATATCATGCATGAAATGGGGTAGTGTAAAAGAATAGGGAACACAAATTGTCATCAAAATCCCCTTGTCGCTATCCACGCAAAAAAACCAGGCAACCAAATTGCCACGAAGGCACCACAACAACTTCTTATTTATCTGCCACCCTACCCTTACCAACACTCAGACCCTGGTATACACGCCCGCTTCTAGTTGTTGCCCAATACGGTGGACCCTCAGCCTCCTCTTCTTTCTTGTCCTTGCCCAATATGGTTCTAGTCCGTCTGCTTGGGGTTTTAACAGTTGATGAGCCCACACATATCATTTCCTCATCAAAGGGCAGACTATGATTGAAGCAACTTAAATACCGATAGTAGTCCGAGTCGGTCCCGGTTACATCATCAGAAGTGTTGCTCGTAAGGTCAATGGGCGAGTGTTGGCCGCATCTAGAGCACACCGACTGCTTGCCTTTGTCATCTACCAGTTGAGCAGCAATGTCCTGGAATTGCAACCTTCTACTGCAACCAAAGTAGTAGAAGGTTGCAATTCCAGGATGTTGCTGCTCAACCAAAGCACCTTCCTGAATAGCAGGACCGAGATTTTGTGAGCTCAAACGAATAGACCTCCTTACTGACTTACTCATTTTCTCTTCTCAGAAAAGCACTCAAACTTGATTAGACTCAGCCCACAAAGCGCTCTAACTGCTACAAGAATGACACTATTAGCAGTTAATTCCTTTTGTATTTATTGTGTGAGGTAATGGCAACCTTCATCAATGCTTAGTAAACATGCATGTGCAAACATGGCAATTTGGTGGTGTATGTATTGCCACTGTTTAACTAGAGCTGCATGAGAACCCAAAGATCACCCTTCATGATTTCCAACAACAACATCTTCACACAGATTGAGATCGACGTGACTACACAAGCAAGGAATAATTCATTAATGCTTCACCAACCTTCCTCTTCCTCTTGCGAGCTAGCAGGGAATAATAGAGATTTACATTAGCTTTTGATCTTGGTTGTCGATCTAAAACCACGGGTTATAAGCTCAATAGTGGAGATTGGGCCCCACATTCCATATAGGACACACATCTACCTTTTGCTAACCTCACACCAAATAATAGGGCGACACCTTAGGTCTGCGAGTTGGCAGGGTACGATCGAGATCTTCTCCCATATCTTTGAATCAAGAAAACCTACACATTGCATGGTTAGTATTTAATGAAAGGATTTGGCTAAGCCGTCGGTGACATGACCACTGGAGTTAATGGCTTAGGCTTACGTCACCGGATTAAAATTAAAACCCAACTTTAATTTTAATAATTTATTTCCTCCATAGGGTT
>VDFB02000013.1:238513995-238671290 GCA_007258455.2 Sequoia sempervirens
CTGAAAAGGAAAAGATGGATATCTTCATCAATACATTGTCCTCCTAATTTTGAAAAATTGATTGAAAATGCAATCACCATTGAAGGGGCCTTGGTTAAAAGAGGAGTGATAAAACTTGATAATCCAAGTTCATCCAATCAAAACAACAATGATAAAACAAGGTTTTGGAACAAAAATAAAAATTTCATCAATGATGGTATAGTGGATGCAAACAATCTATGAACAAGATCATCTATCTTCAACCTATCAAGTGTTCCACGAAACAACCAACAAGGAAATACCAACCAACAAGGAAACAACAATCAACAAGGACAAAATTCCAACCAAGAAAGCATGACCAATCAAAATACCAATCAAAATTGTGGTAATTTCAATAACAATTTTGGCAATACCCAAACATCAAATCCGTCCAGACCTCCATTCTTTTCAAATCGACGAAATTTTACCACATTGGGTCAATCTCTTGAGTCTACTCTCAAGGAGCTTCTCGATAATAAGGTTATCACATTACCACCACAAAGAGATTATGAGCCACGAGTCAAACCACCATCATGGAATGACTCATATTATTGCAATTATCATCAATGTAAAGGTCATAGAACAAATAACTGTCAAGCCTTACAAAATCTTGTACAAGATTTAATTGACAATGGCACCATCAAATTGAAGGACATCATACCAACAACGATCATCAAGCATTCAAAGATCCTTTACCAAACTATCAAAAGGGGGAAACATCAGATAACAAAGCGAAAAGTATAAACAATGTTGAAGACAACATAATCCACCACATCTATGCAGATGATCAACAGGTTAATGTTATCAAAATTAGGGAAAAACAAGAATATCAATAGGTTAATGTGACTACGAGAGGACAAGCAAAAGTTGTCCTAAAAGGAAGTTCATCTAAAGCAACTATTCCTCCTCCAAGTCATTATAATCTAGTTGATCAACTGAGAAAAACATCAGCCCAAATTTTCATCCTTGAACTTCTCAAAATATCTCCCATACACAAGAATATTTTAGAAGCTCTTGTAAACACAACTGTTGATACCAATCTGGATGTAAACAAATTTCAAGCCATGATGGGACATTTGTCTTCCCCCACTTGTGTTTCCTTTTTTGAAAAAGATGATGCCTCTATGACACATCCGCATAATTCATCACTTTATCTTGAAGTCATGATTCATAAACATCGAATCAGACATGTTTTGATAGATGGAGGATCCGGTTTAAACATTTGTACCTTAAAGCTAATACATGCCTTAGGAATATCAGAAAATTCCATTTATCCATGAAGGAAAATAACTATCAAGGCATCTGATGATGAAGAAAGAGCCTCTAAAGGACTAATAATGCTACCTATCAGAGTGGGACCTGTTGTGAAAAATACATTTTGTCAGGTTCTAGATCATGATCTTTCCTATAACATACTTTTTAGTCACCCATGGATTCATGATATGCATTCAGTACCATCAACTTACCATTAATGCCTCAAGTTTCCATATGAAGGAGAAGAAATAACTATACAAGTAGATTAAAATAGCACCCAAACTTGTTCAAATCTTTGAGCAACTCAAGACACCTTTGTGCCGCACAATAGGAAGGCTTTTACTGCTTCTTCTTCTAATCTACAAGGTTAGTTGCAAGACTTAACAAAGAATCTTGACACCAAGCTACATTTTAAAGACAAAGGAGTGGGAAAATATTAGCTAAGTCTTTCTACCTTACCTCCTTCTTTGAGGTCACATGGTCAGCCAACTCTATCAAATCAAAAGATCGCAATAGCCTCTACATCCCAAGCTTTTGTGCCAATCACAAAGTTTGATGGAAAATTCATTAAAGCTAACACCACTGAGGAAGAAGTTGAAGATAGGGACATCCTAAGCTGGCTATACAAAGATGAAGATGAATCTCTCTTGCACATCAAGTTACCTATTGAACAATATGGCAAAGGGTATGCTATCATGCAAAGAATGGGCTATGAAGGAAGTGGTCCTATAGGAAAAAGAAAAGAAGGAATCATTGAGCCAATTCAACCTATTTCAATACATCCAAACGATAAAACATGCCTTGGATATGGCAAAGATACAGAGGAGTCAATTTCATAGCAAACACAGCAAACTCATGAAGAAGAATCAATTTCAGATAAACCCCATGAAGATGTCACTCTACAAAAATTATATGGATCAGTTTTCCAATTGCAGAGTAGTTCAAACACTAATTCTAATGAATATGAATGGGATGATGTCTCTGATGATACATTCTTAATAGAGAAAAGGGTGGATGTCATACATAAATTTTCACCCACGTTCTTACAAGGGGAGGACTCAAGGCCTCCACTTGATTATGTTTTACAAAGCGATCATGACTTAAGTGAGGACGATTCAGATTTTAACAAGATTGATAATCGACAGGAGAATACCATCATAGACCTTTTCCATCATGAAAATGACAACCATATCATGACTTTGACAGCTCTAGACCTTACCCAACCTAATGATTCCATGCCTTTAGTCTATCTAGAACTTATTGATTCGGACAATGATGCACCTATCCATATCCCTACATTCCATGATGAGGATATTATAAATTTCCTTTGTTCATCTAATGAAGAAAACAATTGTTTCATCCAAGAATCTCATACTCAAGATTTTGATAGGGAGGGTGTCAAGTCTCTTAGCTACAAAATAAATGAAATAAAAGATGGATCTATCGGTGAAAACCAAAAAACGGTAGTGGTAGATCACAACAAGAGAAAAATAAAGAGCGAATCCAACGGTGAAAACCTTTTTGAGGCACTAAAGGGTGAGAAACTTGACACTCTTCCCAAACATTATCAAGAAAGATCTTCTATTTTGATTGAGCCCACGGAATCAATCAACATAAGTACAACAGAGCAACCAAAATCTTACAACTTGCAGCATCATTAATAGTAGAAGAAGTACTAAAATTCATGGAGTTCTTGAAGGAGAATCAAATCAACTTCGCTTGGTCATATGTTGATATGCCAGGGTTAGATCCTAATCTTATAATGCATCATTTATCTATAAACACAGGGGCAAAACCTATGAAGCAAAAACTTAGAAAAATGCATCCACATGTTGCATTATTGGTTAAAGAAGAGTTAAAGAAGCTTTTAGCTGTTGGATTCATTCAGACTATTGATTATGCATAATGGATTTCCAATATTGTACCTGTTTCAAAGCCAGACGAAAGGATTATAATTTGTACAGATTTCAGAGATTTGAACAAAGCATGTCCCAAAGATGACTTCCCGTTGCCAAACATAGATATGATTGTTGATTTAATTGTTGGCCATGCAATGTATTCATTGATGGATGGATTTTTAGGATATAACCAGATAAAGATTGCACCAGAGGATCAAGATAAAATAGTGTTCACGTGTCCTTGGAGTACCTATTGCTAGAACGTAATGCCATTTGGGTTAAAGAATGTAGGAGCGACTTATCAAAGAGCAATGACAACTATTTTCCATGACATGATGCACACCTTCATGGAAGACTATGTGGATGACTTATTGGCCAAATCTCATACAAGAGAAGGACATTTAGAAATTTTGTCAAAGATCTTTATCAGAATGGAGAAGTTTAATGTTAGACTCAATCCAAAGAAATGTGTCTTTGGCATTAAATCTGGAAAACTCCTGGGATACATTGTTTCAGAAAAGGGCATAGAGGTTGATCCAGAAAAAGTACAAGCTATAATGGACATGTTGCCACCACAAAATATCAGTCAACTTTGATCACTGCAAGGATGACTACAATCCATCAGGAGGTTTATAGCTCAACTAGCAGATAAAATCTTACCATTTACACATCTATTTCATAAAAATGTCCCATTCAAATGGGAGGAAAAATGTGAAGCAACATTTAATCAGATAAAGCAATATCTCATAAATCCACGAGTCCTAATTCCACCAGTTCCAGGAGAGCCACTCATACTCTATATTTCAGTGCAACAGAAGTATCTTTGGGAGTGTTACTTGCACAGGAGGATTCTATAGGAAAAGAAAGATCCATATACTATATCAGCAGAACATTAACAAGTCATGAACTAAACTACACTTTCATTGAAAAAGCTTACCTAGCAGTAGTGTTTGCTTCTCAAAAGTTGTGACACTATATGTTGTCTCATACAGTTAAGCTGATAACCAAAATTGATCCAATAAAATACCTCTTAAGTAAAGCTACCTTAACAGGAAGACCTGCAAAATGGGTAATGATCTTAAGTGAGTTTGAAATTCACTATGTAGATCGAAGAGCTATAAAAGGATAGGTCATAGCAGATCAGTTGGCTGAAGCACCTTTACAAGAAGAAAACCCAATGCACATTGAATTCCCTGATGCAGACATCTTCACATCAACAATTAAGAAATCATGGACATTGTACTTTGATGGATCTTACACGTAACATGGCTCGGGGGCAGGAATTCTTTTTGTCACACCTGAAGGACATACCATTCCAAAATCATATCAGTTGATGTTTCCCTACACAAATAACATAGTTGAATATGAAGCTTTGCTCACAGGAATAAAGATAGCATTGGACTGGCAGATTACGGAGCTGCAAGTCTATGGTGATTCACAACTTGTCATTAACCAAATCAATAATGATTATCAGACTAAAGATGATAAGCTGTTATCTTACATGAACATGGTGGATGATTTTAAAAAGTATTTTTTGACAATCAAGTTCTCACAAATCCCAAGGATTGATAATAAAGCTGTAGATACAATGGCTACAATTGCTTCCTTGTTACAATTATCAGAAAATAAAAAACGGTATGAATTCTTGGTGGAACAATTGTTTTCTCCCACCTATGATAATCCTAAGACCCAAGTCATATGCCATTTAACCGGTTCTGATTCACCTTTATATAGAAAGACTTATACCTATTTGAAAGATAACATCTTACCTCCAGACTTATCCCGAAACCAAAAAAGGAATTTCATACGCCAATCATCCCATTATACCTTGATCGCCTATATCCTTTACCGACATGGTATTGATGGTATGCTCCTTCGATGTCTTGAACGTGATGAATCTGAACAAGCCTTACAAGAGGTTCATGGTGGTATTTTTGGAACTCATTCAAGTGGTTTGACCTTAGCCAAGAAACTTGTTAGAATGGGATATTATTGGCCTACCATGGAGAAAAAAACTTTTACTTATGTCAAGAAGTGTTCTAAATTCTAGATCCATGGGAATCTTATTCATGCACCTGCATAGGAACTGCAGCCTTTTACTTCGACATGGACTTTTTCTTAGTGGGGACTAGATCTTGTTGAAAAAATTCATCCTTCATCATCAAATGGACATAAATTCATCATCATGGCTACAGAGTATTTTACAAAATGGATCAAAGTTGTTCCTTTGATGACGGTGACTGGTAAACAAATCTCTTCATTTATCCTGAATTACATCATTTGCTGATATGGAATTCCTAATTTTATCATCACTAATAATGGGAGGCCTTTCAAAAATTAGGATGTTGATGAACTTTGTGAACAATTTCACATCCAACACAGGTTCTCTACACCTTAGTATCCACAAAATGGTCAAGCAGAAGCTTCAAACAAAACAATCTTGAAGATCTTGAAGAAGACGGTAAATGATGCTAGTCGTGATTCGCATGTCCAATTGAATCTAGCTTTGTGGGCATATAGAACCAGTATTCATACACCACCAGGAGCTACCCCATATGCCTTGGTATATGGAGCAGAAGCGATCTTACCACTAGAGGTTGAAATACCTTTACTTAGGGTCTCATTAAAAGGATTGATAACTGATGAAGACTACCGAGTATCTCGTCTGCAAGAGCTAGAACTGTTAGATGAAAGACATCAACATGCAGTTGATCATTTGAAGGGCTATCAAAAAGTTATGTCCCGTAGCTACAATCATAGAGTTAAACCATAGAAATTTCAAGTAGGTGACTTAGTCTTGAAAGAAAATCCACACAATCAGCAAGATAGAGAAAAGAAAGGAAAATTTGAACCAAATTGGCTTGGTCCATTTGTCATCATTGCAGCATACGGTTCTGGAGCATATCAGTTATCTACATCAGAAGGTGACCTATTTGAAGAGCTGATTAAAAACATTCATTTGAAGAAATTCTATGTCTAAATCATGTAAAAAATTAGAAAAAGTCTTAAAAAAATCCAAAAAAATCAGAAAAGTCCTAAAAAAGTGCAATAAAAACAAGTGGTGAAAACCTGGCAAACATGTGCTACTTGTGATCAAATGGGCTCCTCTATCTATTAGCTTATATCTTGCATTCGCTTTACAGTATCATCTATCTATTTCTATCATCTATACATATCTATCATATCCATATCATCCAACGGGAATCCTTATGTTTCATCATGTCTTGATGAAATTTGTACATATCCATGACAATCAAGTTGTGTTTACATTGGAGGCAGAAACACAGACTAAACAATAAAGGGGCAACGAGCTTTTATAACATCACAAACAGAAAAATGATGGTTTGACAAAGCACAACATACATTGAGGCATCAAATCAACCACAACACCAAAGCGAATCACTCAATGCCAATGAAATCAAACAACATGGTCAAACAACGTTAATCAAAACACAAACATCAATGTTGATAACCAAGTTGGATGATCTTAATCTAAATAATGTTTGGAATACTTTAGGAAAAATTTGAATTGTTGGTTGATTTTCTATCATATCTCTGGAGCAATTCGATGATGTACTGAACTAGAAAAGCAAGGAAGGAGTATGATTTTTCTTTGTCTGTTGTTTGCGAGGAAATCATTAGTATTATGCAAATTGGTTGCGAGACATGCTCTACTAAGTATCATTGATGACATTTCAGAATTTGCATAGGAAATGGGTTAACTCTTGTTTGTTTATGCAAGAAATACTCAGGTCATCTCGGTTCAATTATACCTAGATGCTTGTATTATCTTGCTATATCAAAAATCATGAAAGCCATACTCAGGTCATCACTGGTGCTAACATACCCTTTGATGTTGTATTAACTTTCAACATTTCAATGCTCTATGATGACACAAAAAGCACAAATAAGCTCTCAGAATGGCAATATTGTACAGAATTTTAGAATTTGCATTCGGCATTTATAGATTTTCCTAAAAGCTGGCAAAGTATCAAAGTTTCATATCTTTCGAATAAAATGGCTGATTATATTTTGACATTCACAAAAACATCATCACATACATTTTTCATACATATTTGCATCAGAAAATCATAAAAATAAAGCATATATCAACATCAAAACATTCATGGGCATTCATAAATTATACCATCTATCATTTCATATTCATGAAATCATTCATCAATAGATTGAAATCATATCATAACATTGCACTCACATCATAAATCATGCATACATATTCATCATAGGCATTAACATCGTGAAATCATATCATAAACATCATGCATATTAAAATAGACACATTCATCACATAAGAAATCATCGCTGCATTTCATATATCTCAAAAATGAATGTCAAAATGTACAAAAGATGTCAACTATACATCATCAAAAATGGGATCATATCAGTGTGTATACAAATGTTGCAACAGAGTATCAATAAGAAATCATGCAAAATGCACTATGAAGTGCTATCCTCTGATGGTGCTGGTCTGGGACCTATCCCACCTACACCTGATGGATCTGCTCCACCTACCCTTGATGAACCTCCTGGTGGTAATGGCTGTGATACACCCCTGCTGGTAGCCCG
This sequence comes from Sequoia sempervirens, assembly GCA_007258455.2. Taxonomy (NCBI): domain Eukaryota; kingdom Viridiplantae; phylum Streptophyta; class Pinopsida; order Cupressales; family Cupressaceae; genus Sequoia; species Sequoia sempervirens. The sequence goes on from VDFB02000013.1 coordinate 238,521,753, forward strand.
AGAGTGACTATGAGTAGACCGAGACTGTGTATAACTCATTCTCTACTCAGGTGGCACTGCATCATGATACCTGGTCCTATAAAACTCTGCCTCCCGGGTGACTCTGGTCACCTCTCTCATCATGTCACTAGTCGAGGTACCTACTGCTACTCTCTGCAAACTGTCAGCTAGGGCCATGGCCTGCTCACCCTGCTATCTGCCAGTAACTGTCGTCAACTGTCCCTGTAGCAGTGTAACCAAGGCCTGTGCCTATGCTAACTGATCCTGTTAAACTCTGCACTCTACTCTGTAAGGTAGATATCTAACTCGGTCCCACTGGATCTACTAAAGACGATGGAGCTGAATGTCTCATCCGAGGTCCACCTCTACCACCTTGACCACTACCTCTGCCACCACCTCTGCCACCACCTCTGCCGCCTCCTCCACCACTATCACCTCCACTCTCCTCATCACTGCTATCTCCAACCCCATCTAACTCATCATCATCATCCTCCTTGGAGTCATCACCCTTTGAAGTAGCCTCTCGCTATCGCCTATGTCCTCCTACATGTGGTCTCTCCTCTGTAGCTAGAACGAAAGGCTCATCAAGACCAAATAATCGTGGTGCAGGATGTTCTAGCACATATTGACCATACTCTGGAGTCATCCCCCCATCAAGAATATCAGGTCTGTAGTCCCATATCTATGCTCCCAAACTAGTGAACTATGCTACTACTGCATCATATGCAATCTGCGAACCCCACACTGTAGTCTCTTGCTGCCGACGTGCATAAATAGAAGAACCCATAGGCATACCCTGAGGCCGACCATACTATCGACACACTCGACCAAGAACAAACCTCTTAATAATCCCAGGAGTATGACCAATTAGGTATCTGGTGGTAAAAACATAAGGCATCTCCCTAGCATCCTCTGGCCATGCCTCACAATCTACATAGGGCCACTAGCATACCATATCAAGATCATCTAGAAGATGCTGCCAATGATCTATTTTTCCCAGCCTCGACTGAGCAATGATATCAGTATATCTAAATCTGTACGGTCGACCGATAAGCCGCTATCCTCGAGTCAATGGTCGCATAACAACAAAGTGCTCCCATGCCCATATCTGTAATGGTGAACAACCGCAAGCAAAACTCCAGCCTCCACCGTACACAATATGGTGTAGCTCATCATATAAGTGTGCAAGCATGCATGATCCCCAAGAAAATCATGTACCCTGCATCACCATACTCTGAAGTACACAACCCCACCCGACTGCAAAACCCTTCGACCTATGGTCGGGGCACAGAACACCTCCAATGAAACCTGCAAGTACAGATGGTAGGGGTGCATATGAATCTGTCATCTCCCTCCATGAGATATAATATCCTGTAATGTGATCATCTCTGAATATCCATCTCAAAGCATCCTTTCCTCCCGCCTCTCGGCCATCAAATATCACTATCTCGCCCATCACTGGAATCCTCAAGATACGATATACATCCTCTGGAGTCACTTTAATCTCTCATGTCAGTAAATGAAAGGTGTTTGGGTCGCTATGCCACCTCTCTACAAGTGCTTTCAATAAACCTCTGTTGAGACGCACCTTAGGCATCTCAAGTAACGAGGTCATTCTACATGCCTCGATCACATCTCTATCCGCCTGCACAAGCTGCAGAATCAATCTCCATGTCTTCGGGAATGTCTTTCGTAACTGCAAGATGCCCAATATCTCCTGTTGAATAGGAAGAATCAAAAAGTCAAAGAAAAATCAATATCAAATCATCATGACAAATCAATCAAATTTGAATATCAAACAACTATTTGTTTTTCATCATCATGGAAAGCAAATTTATCAAAATCCTGTTTGTTTTTAACAACTTTAGAAGCAAACTTATCAACCTATTTGTTTTTCATCATCATGAAAACAAATTTATCACAATCCTGTTTGTTTTTAACAACTCTAGAAGCAAACTTATCAACAACTATTTGTTTTTAACAACTTTAAAAGAAAATTTATCAGTTACTCTTTGTTTTCCAACAAACTTGGGAACAAAATTATCACACAAAGCAACATCCAATCATGGGCACTATGGAAATCATCATGGGTGCTACAGGATCAAAGGTGCTATGAAAAGCATAAAGGGCGGTAAAAGAATGTTTAAAGCTACAAAAAGGTTGGGCAACCTGCCATAAATGGAAAATTTTCAAACACTGACAGTTTAATGGGGTACATACCGCGGCTCCATAGTGCACCGGCCGCTGATGTCATTGGATGCGCTCGAAACGGTGCTGGTGGATAGGAAGTGCCATCTTTCTCACTCCAGAGCTCAAAATAAAATTACAATTTTTACTAGGTTAAAATGGAAAATGACATGGAAAATGACATTTTTAACCTATTTAAAGGAAAAATTGGGGCATTTTATCACATTTTATCACAACAGGGGCAATTTAGGTCATCAATTTTTCATCTCACATCTTTCCACGTCAATTTCTTCACATCATCATTTTCGAACGATGAATTGACTTTTTAAAAATCTAAAAATTCAAAAAAAAATTTCACAAAAATCAAAATCTTATCGATTCATCGTCCGACGGGGCATATACCTATCAACATTTGACAATCAACGTCTGGGGAAAATTTCAAAATTTTCTTTGAACTAATGCGTGAAAACACATCACTTCAAAGAGGGGCAAAATGTGTACACCTAAAAATGGTCACATCAATATAGTCTGGTAATTAATTAAATATTTTTAATATTTAATTAAATCTTTGAACTCAATCTACCTATAAATAAAGTTAAATAATTTATTTATATTGTTCATTCTTTCATTTCGATTAAATAAATAAGTTTATTTAATCACTTTTCTTATCCATTTCTTAATTAATTAAATAAACATTACGATTTATTTATATTAATTATCACATAATATTGGCTTGAATATTTTATTCAAATAAAGATTAAATATTCTTCTAAAAATCCTCTAAAGTCCATTCATAATTAAATATTCTAAATATTTAATTAATTCTTCTGAAAATCCATTCACAATTAAATATTCCAAAATATTTAATTATATTTTCTAAAGTCACATCACAATTAAATATTCCTAAATATTTAATTAAATCTTCTATAGTCCTAAAATCAAAAATCAAACTCACACAAAATTAAATAAATTTAGTTATTTATTTTGGATTATCTTAAACAACTGTGAAACAAACTTCAAAACATAAAATTAATTTCTCTGTTTCTGTGCAAAATTGTTCCCGTGGGTTGAAGACAAACCTCCATTCTTCTCTCCAACCTCCCAACATCTTCCATCTTCCTCTCAACCTCTCCATCTCTCACCATTCAAAATTACTAGACAATCTCACAACCATTGATCTTTGCCAGCCAGGCTCTTGCCTGCAAAAATCTATAAAAAGGATGTCGCGTCTCTGAAAAACATAGAAGCTTTCATACAGGAAAACTATAGTCAATTAGATTTCTAGCATCCATAGCATTCTAGATCATAGCATAGCATAGCTTAGCATATCAGTATTCCATATCATGGCCAATCATCCTCATATCATAGTCTTAGAAGCATCCATAATTCGCAGCCCCTGTGCATAATCTACAGCCCCTGTGCATATCCGCATCAACAACTCACTTCACTAGCATATAGGATAGAGTAGTATTCTCCTTTTGCATGCTCATTCTACAGGTTGCCATTCTAAGAAGCTTTTCTTACACAATCTGAGAGCAACAACTTCAAGCAAATCCCTGGAGATAGAGGACAATGGAACGATTCTGAAGAAGCTTTGTTTGAATTCTCTTTGATTTCATATTTTATTTAGTTTTCTTTAGTTTAATGTTGCATTGGTGTGTTTTCATTGTTTTATTTTAATACTAACATTTCCCACACACAATTTCAATAGAGACATGAGACACATTTATAGAAATAAAGGAAAGAAATAGCTATTTACATAGTTATTAATCTACAAAAGATTAGGACCTACGTACTTCAAGAGATTAATAAAAATAAGTTTTTATTTATAATTTATAAATTTGATAATTTTGAAATTATCATAGATGTAAAGTAAAGATAAAATATTTTTCAACAAAACAAATAAAAATGACAAATAAATAATGTGATTAATCAAGAATAACATGATATTGCAAAAAAATATAATAAATAAAAGAATATGCATAATTGTACATAAGCCATCAAAAGTCTAATATATACCTATCTTTATAAAAAAATAAAAATCTTTAAAATGACTAAAAATTATTAAAACTTATTAAGCTCCATGACAAAACACTACCTTTCATATAAAGAGTATACAACATGATACTTATAGAAAACAAATTATGTAGGATACCAAAAATTTGTTAAAAAGATAAGATAAGATAAAATTATAAATGAAATTAATCATATTAATTTCATAGTTAAAAAGATAATTCTATGGATCTTTAAATATACATGATATATAATAATCTTTAAATATTTATTGAAAAAAATATATATTAGATTTTATAAACTTATACATTAAATTTTTTAATATTTAAGTTATACTAAAATCTAAGATGTTCAATATTCATTTTTAAATTATAATATTGATTAAAGATATATAATTATATTTATAAATTTTAAATTCAATAATGAACTTAGAAAATATTAAATCAATCAAAATTGTTTCTATTATCCAAAACACTATATAAGTAAATTATAAACTATTATAATATAACATTTAAATTTTCTATTTCAAATGTTAAATAATTCTAATGTTAAATTTTTATAATTATAAACTTACCTTTTAATGATGTTAGTAAGTTTTTTAATTAAAATTAGTTTTCCAGCATATATTAACATACCTAGATATATTCACCAAAATCTATTATCTATTATTAATTATGTAATTTTGTATGTATAATATATTTTTAAAAAAATAAAAATATATTTTTGAAAAAAAATATATATATTTAAAAAATTAAACAACATATTTTTTAAATTAGAAATATATTAGAAATATTTTGAATATATTCAACTATCAAAATATGTTTTTTTTTAATATACCATTAAAATCACTAGTTGCCCTAATTTCTCTGCTTTTGCTCATTTTTAATGAACTTCCCCCCGGCCTTGTCAAATATTTCATTTTAAATGTTTTTCTTTGGAAGCAATGAAACATTTAAAATATATCAGACAAAAATTTCCTCAGGCCCCACCTTGTGGAGACCACGTGGCAGTCGCCCATGATTTCACAATCAACCAAAGCACCATCATAGGATGGCGGGGAACGACTCAGATCATAGGACAGTTGATGAACAGTAGTGCAAATTTGATCCCCAGATGGGACACGTGTCACTTGCCCGCGATATCACCATCCTATAATTCCCGATCACGAGATGGCGGGAAACCATTGATCTTGAAGGCATTTTGATTGACTGAAGTGCGAATTTCATCCTTCTGAAAAATAAAACATTCATTAAATGGCAAGGGGACATTACTAGGCGGATGGAAAATGACATAATTTTTTTTTAAACCGTTCAACACAGGGCCAACCAGGACTTAGGAAAATAAAACTCGCGGAGGAAATAAAATATTAAGACCAAAGGGACCAGGCCTAGACGGAACAATGGGGCATAAGATGTTTTTAAAACCATTCAAAAAAGGTAACGACGAAATAGATCCCGACCAAGGCATTAGGTAAACAAAAGGGTTTAAGATGAAGACAAAGCTAAAACCCCAGCCCTAAGAAATTTTCCAACATGATGAAAGACCACTGACATAAGGTAGGGCATGAGTGAAACATTAGGAACAAAATTTGAAGTTCCATCAGTGCAAGCATTGGATAATTTTATATTAATAGTTTTTCCTATCACAAATATAAAAGGTGAGCACAATAAATAACATGTATTTTCCCATTAAATGTGAAGGATTTTCAATTAGTCATAGTGTTCAACTATTGGTCCATTTTTGTTCAATATAAGTTGTATTTTAAATCATTAATTGTTGTTTTTATAACAACAAATAGATTTTAGGATGGTGATATCACGGGCAGGCGACACGTGTCCCATCTAGGGATCAAATTTGTGCGACTGTTCATCAACTGTCCTATGATCTGAGTCGTTCCCCGCCATTCCATGATGGTGCTTTGGTTGATTGTGAAATCATGGCCACGTGGTCTGTACAAGGTGGGGCCCAAGGAAATTTTTGTGCAATATATTTTAAATGTTTCATTGCTTCCAAGGAAAAACATTTAAAATGAAATATTTGACAAGGCCAGGGGGAAATTCATTAAAAATGAGCAAAAGTAGAGAAATTAGGGAAACTAGTGATTTTAATGGTATATTAAAAAAAAAATCATATTTTGATAGTTGAATACATTCAAAATATTTCTAATATATTTCTAATTTAAAAAATATATTGTTTAATTTTTTAAATATATATATTTTTTTCAAAAATATATTTTTATTTGTTTAAAATATATTATACATACAAAATTACATAATCAATAATAGATAATAAATTTTGGTGAATATATCTAGGTATGTTAATATATGCTGAAAAACTAATTTTAATTAAAAAACTTACTAACATCATTAAAAGGTAAAGTTTATAATTATAAGAATTTAACATTAGAATTATTTAACATTTGAAATAGAAAATTTAAATATTATATTATAATAGTTTATAATTTACTTATATAGTATTTTGGATAATAAAAATAATTTTGATTGATTTAATATTTTCTAAGTTCATTATTGAATTTAAATTTTATAAATATAATTATATATCTTTAATCAATATTATAATTTAAAAATAATAATGAATATTGAACATCTTAGATTTTAGTATAACTTAAATATTAAAAAATTTAATGTATAAGTTTATAAAATATAATATATATTTTTTTAAATAAAGATTTAAAGATTATTATATATCATGTATATTTAAAGATCCATAGAATTATCTTTTTAACTATGAAATTAATATGATTAATTTCATTTATAATTTTATCTTATCTTATCTTTTTAACAATTTTTTGGTATCCTACATAAAAAAAAAATTCTATAAGTATCATGTTGTATACTCTTTATATGGAAGGTAGTATTTTTTCATGAAGCTTAATAAGTTTTAATAATTTTTAGTCATTTTAAAGATTTTTATTTTTTTATAAAGATAGGTATATTTAGACTTTTGATGGCTTATGTACAATTATGCATATTCTTTTATTTATTATATTTTTTGCAATATCATGTTATTCTTGATTAATCACATTATTTGTTTGTCATTTTATTTGTTTTGTTGAAAAATATTTTATCTTTACTTTACATCTATGATAATTTCAAAATTATCAAATTTAAAAATTATAAATAAAAACTTATTTTTATTAATCTCTTGAAGTACGTAGGTCCTAATCTTTTGTAGATTAATAACTATGTAAATAGCTATTTCTTTCCTTTATTTCTATAAATGTGTCTCATGTCTCTATTGAAATTTATGAGATGTGTATGTAATTCTTAGCACAACACTCTTTGAGATTAGGATTTATTTTCACATTTATCTATTTTCTTATTGTTCCTATTAGTGGCTAATTTAATCTTCATTGAAAACCTACAAAGAGCTTGGGTCCTTCAATCTCAAGGCTTATCTAATTTCTTGATGAGAATCATTCACATTGATTCCCAATATTGTGCTCCTTGCATGACACATTTATAAAATGCACTTGGTAATTTAGTATGTGGTTGAAATATTAGAGTAACAACAAATGGTTCTTTTCATTTTTGGCACATGATTGGCCATTTTTACTATGTTAAATTTTTATTTTCACTTTTATTTTCATGGTTTTCATGTTGTCAAATTTTCATACATTTCTTAGTCTTTTTTAAAAAAATAAATGAAGGTTCTATTAGTGTCCCCAATCTTGCTAAAAATCATGTATAGAGAGAGTACAATATATAAACTATTAATTATAGAGTATAACAACAAAATGAATTTAAAAACTACTACATAGAAACAAGGTTTAGAATAATTCAAAATAGAGATACCATTCTTCTACAAATACTATGTATAGAAACCCTATGTAGCCACACTTTCACTCTCTCCCACTCTCCCACACTCTCTCCCACACTCTCCCACTCTCTCCCACTCTCTCACACTCTCTCCCACTCTCTCCTACTCTCCCTCCCTATCTCCCACTCTCCCACTCTCTCCCATTTCCTCTCACTCCTCTCCCCTCTCTCCCACCTTCTTCCTACTCTCCCCTCCCACTCTCTCCCATTCTCTCCCACTTTCTTTCCTCCTTCCTCCCTCTCTCTCCCACTCTCACACCCTCTCTCCACCCTCTCACACTCTCTCCCATTCCTCTTACTCTCTCCCTCCTCTTCCACCTCTCCCACTCTCTCCCACTCTCTTCCTGCCTCTCTCCCCCACTCTCTCCCACTCTTTGCCACCCTCTCTCCCACTCTCTGCCACCCTCTCCCACTCTCTCCCTTCTACCCTCCCTCCCTCCCTTAAGCCCCCTTTTTGGGAACCATCTTGGTGCACTTACCCAAAAGGTAACTTATCTTTCATTAAGGTAGAAATTTTTTGTTATACAACATGCCCCTTGAAAATTGGAGATAGGCACTGCAAAAAGAAGTAGGTAAACACTAATGAAAATGGTCAGCGGTATTTTGGAAGATGTGATAAAACTTTCCCTGAATGTGATTATAAATATATACTTCAATTCAAAGTGCAACACCATACTTCATTCACTTGGATTACAACTTTTGAAGAAGTGGCAAAAGAAATTATGGGTGTAACAACAAAAGAAATGAACATTTTGAAGTATGAAAAACAAGATGATGTTAAGTTTTCACAAATTATACAAAAGTTCATTTTCAACAGATACATATTTAAACTTCAAGTGAAAAAAGAGACATATACTTGAACAAAGGATTAAATGCACAGTCATAAAAATAACAAAGTTTGATTATTCATCTGAGACCAAAGCTTTATTAGAGTCAATTGCAAAGCTATAGGTTTCATAACATTCAAATGCTTGAATGTATATAATGTTAACAATGTATTCAAACATTTAAAAAAAAAATAGTGGATATATCTAAGTTAGTTAATGCCATTTTGTCATGATAGACTTCTTTGATGCTGTCAATACTAAATCTAATGATTGATGAATATTTCTGCTTTTAAATTTATTGTTCTTGGTTGATTGTTGTTATAGACAAGTTGGTATGATTTCAAATTTCAATGTGTACCCTTATATATGGGAATTGAGATAAACAATGACACAAACAATAATGAAATCAAATTGATTACTTTCCAAATTCATATTCATGAAAATGTAAGCATATTTTCAAGTCAATAGGAATCTTGATAAAGATAACTCTTGGCGTGTTTTACATATATTATTAATTAATATAGGTATGCTAGTTAATTAAATTATTAACTATATTTTATTTCTATTATATATTGAATTTTTAAAAGATGTAAAAATCTTAATAATATATAGGAAAATAGTTAAAAAATTACATATTTTTCAAAAAATAAAATATAGTGTGTAATTTAAAATACAAATTATATAATTATTATAATATTTATATTATTATTTATTGAATATTTTATAGAATTTAAACCAAAAAATTAGCCTCCCCCTCTCGCTCTCCCTCTCTCCCCCTCTCTACATATATCTCCCTCTTCCCCATCTTCTATCTCTCCCCATCTCTCCTTGATCTCTTGCTCCCTCCCTATACCCCTATCTATCTTCATATCTCAACCTATTTGTCCCTTTATCTTCCCATATATCTCTATATTTATGTCTTTCTCTTCCCATTCATCTATCTCTCCCTCTCTCTTTCTCTCTCTCTATCTCCCCCTATTTCTATCTCTCTCTCCATCTCTAGTTGTCTTTATCTACTTATCTCTCTCTCTCTTTCCCCTCTCTCTATATCTCCTTGTATCTCTATCTTGCCATCTCTCTCTCTCTCTCTCTCTCTCTCTCTATATATATATATATATATATATATATCTCCCTATCTCTCTATATATTTATTTCTCCCTCTATCTCTCTCTCTATATCTCTATCTATTTTTATCCCTTTTCCTCTCTCATTCTATATTCATATGTACCTCTATCTATAGGGAGAGATACAAAGGTGAAGCATTGGACCTTCCCAAAGATCCACCAATCTCAACACTACTCCCAACTATTTTGAGCATTTAAGTACATATTGTATGCTAGATTAGGGGGCATGTGTCAAAGCTCATATTTATTGATGCAAAATAGGTCCAAAGTCACAAATTTGACATAGAGTTAGTTATAGTTTTGTACAAAATTTCAAGTGCCACATAGAGCAAAGATATTCCAGCTTTTATATCATGTCATCAAATTTGGCACTTCATCAAGATTTGTATCTTCATCAACATTAACAAAATCAAAGGTATGTACTTGAATCCCTTTGCATTTAAATTTTTCTATATATATAAATATTTTAATATTTTCCCTCAAATCCATAATATATATATTAGTGTGTATTTATTTATTGCAATAAAGAATTAACCTAAGTAACACATTAATAATTCTAAGGATTTGTGCTTGGAAAAAATGCATAACAAATTTTTTTGTTGGATGTCGTGTTGTATAGTTTAGAAAAGCTCAAAATATGAATAGGATTTTAAGGCCATATATTATGGTAGCTTACAATGCAAAAGAAGGAAGGAAATCTATTATCAATTTTAATCTACAATTTAATACCATATGAAAAATCACATGTAGTATTATCTAAAATTAATTAATGTGATAATTTTATAAAATACACTTACCATTCAATAAACTTCTCCCAAGAAAGAAACCCTAAGTGAACATTAATTGAACCCTAATTGTAGATTCATAACTCTAATCATAACCCTAAGCGAACACTAATCCTAACCAAACCCTAACCCTAGCCTTAAAGTTATCATATAATCTAATTATCTCTCTTATCTAAATTTGGGTTGAATTATTTTTCCTTTATTTTTAATTGCATATATTTTTTGTTTATTAGATCTTATTTTATGAATATATACAAATATAATTTTACTTCTACATTCATACTATGCCCATTTTTTCATGATATTTTAACATTCATTTTCTGGAATATTAGATCAATCTCACACATATAAATATGAAACCTCAACATTTTAAAATTGAATTATATCCAAAACATAGACACACAATTGAACAAATTCTCAAAAGAAAAATGACAACATCATTAACATTTCATTCAAAATTCACTCAAATCCACATAAGGAGAGAAAATATATTAGAATTATACGTTTATTCATGCTTTTAAGTCATATTTGCATACAATTTAAGATAATTTGCATATATTCATCCAAAACTCAAAACAATCTATCTATTCTATTCAGTCTGCTTGGGGTTTTAACAGCCAATGGCACCACATATATCACTTCCTCATCAGAGGACAAATATCTTTCTACCCATATATTCAACTCAAAACCTAGCTAGAGCTTTCATCAGTTCTCTCCCTACAAATGAGCCTTGAATTCCCTTTTATATGACAAGAGAGCAACAAGCTTCTGGCTCAAATGTAATTTCACCATAAATTTTCATTTGAACAAAATCTCCATTGCATTTGAATTTCATTACAAAACTTCCCACATGTTGAATCTGCAAAACATATATCATGCATGAAATGGGGTAGTGTAAAAGAATAGGGAACACAAATTGTCATCAAATTCCCCTTGTCACTATCCACGCAAAAAAACCATGCAACCAAATTGCCACGAAGGCACCACAACAACTTCTTATTTATCTGCCACCTTACCCTTACCAACACTCAGACCCTGGTATACACGCCCGCTTCTAGTTGTTGCCCAATACGGTGGACCCTCAACCTCCTCTTCTTTCTTGTCCTTGCCCAATATGGTTCTAGTCCATCTGCTTGGGGTTTTAACAGTTGATGAGCCCACACATATCATTTCCTCATCAGAGGGCCGACTATGATTGAAGCAACTTAAATACCGACAGTAGTCCGAGTCAGTCTCAGTTACATCATCAGAAGTGTTGCTCGTAAGGTCAATGGGCGAGTGTTGGCCGCATCTAGAGCACACCAACTGCTTGCCTTTGTCATCTACCTAGTGAGCAACAATGTCCTGGAATTGCAACCTTCTACTACAACCAAAGCAGTAGAAGGTTGCAATTCCAGGACGTTGCTGCTCAACCAAAGCACCTTCCTGAATAGTAGGACCGAGCTTTTGTGAGCTCAAATGAATAGACCTCCTTACTTACTTATTCATTTTCTCTTCTTAGACAAGCACTCAAACTTGATTAGACTCAGCCCACAAAGCGCTCTAACTGCTACAAGAATGACACTATTAGCAGTTAATTCCTATTGTATTTATTGTGTGAGGTAATGACAACCTTCATCAATGCTTAGTAAATATGCATGTGCAAACATGGAAATTTGGTGGTGTATGTACTGTCACTATTTAACTAGAGCTGCATGAGAACCCAAAGATCACCCTTCATGATTGCCAACAACAACATCTTCACACATATTGAGATCGACGTGACTACACAAGCAAGGAATAATTCATTAATGCTTCACCAACCTTCCTCTTCCTCTTGCGAGCTAGCAGGGAATAATAGAGATTTACATTAGCTTTTGATCTTGGTTGTCGATCTAAAACCACAGGTTATGAGCTCAATAGTGGAGATTGGGCCCCACATTCCATATAGGACACACATCTGCCTTTTGCTAACCTCACACCAAATAACAGGGCGACACCTTAGGTCTGCGAGTTGGCAGGGTATGATCGAGATCTTCTCCCATATCTTTGAATCAGGAAAACCTACACATTGCATGGTTAGTATTTAATGAAAGGATTTGGCTAAACCGTCGGTGACATGACCACTGGAGTTAATGGCTTAGGCTTACGTCACCAGATTAAAATTAAAACCCAACTTTAATTTTAATAATTTATTTCCTCCATAGGGTTTTATTTCCTAAGTCTCAGTTGGCCCTGTTAAATTCTTATCCCAACCCTAACAAAGAACAAACGATTAAGCTAAGGATTGTATTTGTTGTTATAACTTTAGTTCTAGAGAATTCTTAATTACCAATTCTTATTTGTGAATTTGTATATGAATCCAATTGAATGCCTTTCCATATCATTATGGAAAATTTTATTATTGCAACCCTAACTCTAACACTAATTAAACCTTGACCCTAACCTGATTGAACTCGTATTATAACCCTAACTCTAACACTAATTGAACTGTAATCGTAACCCTAGGTATTGTTGAAACCTAACCCTAATTGTATCAAAACCCTAGAGAACTCTAATTGAACCCTAACCTAAAATAGACAATAACCCTTACCTTAATGAACCCTAACCCAATCCTAGCCCTAATTTAAGACTAACCTTAACCCTGACCTTAATTAAACCCTTATTGAATTATAACCCTAATTGATCCTTAACCCAAATTGAATACTAATTGAACCTTAACCCTAAGTGAATAGCAACCTTAATTAAACTCCAAGCATAATCCTATTTGAATTTTGACCCTAATCATAACCATAATTCAACCCTAACCTTAATTGAACCCTAACCCTAAACATGAGTTCAATTAAGTTTAAGGTTCAATTTACCTATGTTGATATATGAGAGATATAGCAAATCTAAACTCTATACAATTTATAGTTAACTTGACATTATGTATAAAAAGGTTTAAGTTATGAATGTTATAATATAAAAAATAAATGTGTTTTCAATGTTTATTTGTTAGTTTAAAAGATGTGCCAACAATGTTGCAATCACTAATGATTAATTTTTTCTTGATGGTTAAAATAGATTGGTAAGTAAATTTATCTATAATAAGTAAATTTATCATTGATTTTTTCTTGATAAGTAAATCAATATTTCATAAATTTATCTATAATTCTTATTTAATTTTTCTTAATTATATTAAATTATATTTTATTAAATTGTTAAAAAATTTAAGTTGCTTATAAATAATTTTATGTGTTTTTTATACTTATCTTGATATTGTGTATAAAAGGTTTAAGTTATGAATGTTAGTAACATAAAAAATAAAAAAAAAAAATTCAATGTTTATTTGTTAGTTTGATGTGAGAATAATGTTGCATAGTAATGATTAAATTTTTCTTGATTGGTTAAGGATATTGTGAAATTATTCTATGTTAATTTAATGTTATGAATGCTATATAATATAAAAGAAAAATATTTCTAATATATTTTAATGCATCTTTATATTTTATAAACAAACATCTAAAATAAAAATGTGATTGTAAAAAAAATACAACTTAATGAGTGAACATACATTTAAAGTTAAAAGTGAAATTATAAAACAAATTGTAAATTTATTTTATTTTTCTTCTATAAGTATAATTTTTATATTTTTCGTCCGCCTAGTAATTCCCACTTCTCCTTTTAATGAATGTTTTATTTTGCAAGGGTTGATTTAGTGCTGCCGTTGATCTATTTCCTATAGATATCAACGGTGCCCACCATCCCATGATCGGTAATTGAAGGATCACGAAATCACGGGTGTGCACCACGTGTCCTATCTGAGGGATCAAATTTGAGCTATCGCTAACCAACTACCATTTGATCTGAGTCATTCCCCACCATCTCACGATGGTGCTTGGGTTGATTGTAAAATCATGGGCAGGCACCATGTGTCTCATCCGATGAAGCCTAAAGAGTAAAGGAAACACTAGCCAGCTTTAAATGTATTAAGGGGTTGATTACTAAAGTGTTCTCGAGACGCACATGTTCTAAATTGACGGATATGTTATAATCTTGCTGGAAAAGCTACTCGAAGGTTAATGACATGGTTGAAGACTGTGTTAAAGGAACGAGATCAATGGTGCCCACTATCCCGCGATCAGGGATTACAGGGATCGTGATATCACGGGCAGGTGCCATGTGCCCTTCATAAAGGATGAAATTTGTGTGACCATTGATGAGCTATCTTTTCAAGATTGACGGTGCCCACCATCCTATGATTAGGAATTTTGGGATCGCGATGTCGCGGGTGCCTGCCACGTGTCTCATCCAATGAAGCCTAAGGAGTGAAGAAAGCGTTCGCCGATTTTAAATGTATTACAGGGCAGATTACTAATGCCCTTGTAAGATGCATGTGTTTTATTTCAATGCAGATGTTATGATTTTAAGGGAAAAGCTGCTTAACAGTTAAAGGAAAGGACGACGACCAGTTTTGAAGGAGCAGGATTTATGGTAAAAAGATGGACAGTGCCCGCCATCTCGCGATGATAAAATCAAAGGATTGCAATATCGCGGGAAACTGCCACGTGGCATTCCTTCGCGGCGTATGACATAGTGGGCCCCTTTATTGCCATGTTGGCGATTATGTCAACCTATTTTGAAGATGGTCGTCAATGGTTTGATCAAACTAAAGGATCAACGACTCAAATTTAAATATGTATAAAATTATGGTTGGAGCTGTTCGTGCAGCTCGCGAGTGAGATTTAATGGTGGATGAGACATCCACTGGAAAAATTTGATCGACATAAAATCAATTTACTCATCTCATTTGTATCACAAAGCATCCAAGTATTTCGTGAAAATAGTTTCAAAGCCAAAGGTGAAATTGCGAGCAGTTGTTGCCAAAAATTGGAGTTTGTGCGAAAAAAGTCGTGAGTTAATTTTCTCTGTTTCCCAGTCATTCTGCACCTAAATTTGGGAAAGGGGGGGTCTGCTATGCTTGTCACTAAGTTCATTAAAATATTTTGTTAGGGCTATTGTTTAATCATAAATTGTGAGGAATTGCTGTATTTTTACTCTGTAATTTCCTATCTCTGCTTAGTCATAGCCACTTGAAGTTTAACATTGTAGTGAGGCCCTAGTTTGTCTAAAATGGCACCAACCAAGCAATACTCTGGCCACATTGAGTATTTGAAAATAAACTTGTACGATGATTTCCTAGATCAATTTCCATTATCAACAAATGAGAGAAAGAAAGGTTTGTTGTTGATGCGAGGGAAAATCCTAGGGGAAGGGTTGGTGTGTAATAATTCCAACATTGTTGATGCTAGGGTTCCACTCACAGGCTTAGAAATGTTCAGGTTATGGTATGGACAGAGGAATTTGCCTCATCCTTTTTCAAATGGATGGATGTATGACATGGGAAAGCTAGTTGTTCCAAATGTGTTCCCTGATGTGGACTTACTTACAGAAGTGGCCAAAAGATATGACCCTATCACACGGGTAATCAGAGATAATGATGGAGGGGTTCTATTAGAAATTAACAGAGATGTTATCCAACAGACTTTTGATTTGAGTGAGCCAAGTGATGACTTGGTTCCTATTAATCTTGAAGAAATGAAGCAGGAGTATACAAAATTCCAATCTCTTTTTAGGGTTAAGCTACTTCCACCTCATCTGGTTAAGGCAGGGGGTTCACAATTTCACATCACCCTAGTGACCAGGAACCCGTTAGATTGAATTATTTTGGAAAGCCTTTCCTGGCTACTTTCTATTCACTATGTCAGATTTTGGGTTTCATCCCTGGTGCAGTAATGTCGATTGCATACATGTTCATGGGGGTGCAAATACAACACCCTAACTTCTTTGTAACATATGACTTTGCTTCTTTTTGGTGGAGAGGATAGATGAAGGATTGTCGAAGCTGCAAAATGGTGATACTAGTACTCAATTCTTTTGGTATTCCATGTTGATGCATACGTTCTTGTTTAGGAATGCTGATTTCTTTGCTAAGAAGATGAACTTAAGACAATCAGTTAATGGAGAAAGATTGCCAGTATAGATATGGGCTATAGATTTGTCCTATAATAAGGAAAGCACCAGTTATGTGCAATTTGATAATTGTTTTGCTGCAAGATTGAGGGCTAGATTGATGGTAAATGTACCTAGGATCTCTCAAGAAGTGCATGATTTCCTTAGGCCGAAGGAGAGGAAACCAGAATTGAGGGTTTTACATAATTGGGGTGACATTATCCCATATCTAGTCAGCATTGTCTTGAGAATATATGGATTTCAACGAACCCCTCACATACTGCCATACAATGTGCCACCAAGACTAGGGTTTGCAGAAGTTATGTGGCAGATGGGGTGTATTCATGAAAATAACCTAACTGGAAAGGGGAAGGGAACATTATTCCCTGATTATACAGTAGTGTCTGACTTTACATTTTCAAAGGGAGGCTGGACACATTTTGACAAATTCTTTGTTGATTACCATTTGAGAGTTGGTTCAAGGCGACAACATGATCCTGAAGACCTTTTCTTTGCTCTTTTCAGACAAAGAATAAAAGGTGGAAAATTTTCACATGAGTTTAATTTCTCTAAGGCCTTGATCAGGAATGAATTTGATTTAAATAGATAGGAATTAAACAAGGAAAAGTGGATAGCTTATAGTAAGCTACTGGATATTGTGCATGAAATGGATCTGACGTATGATCCATTGATGGAATTCACTCCATACCACAAGATAATTGATTTTTTAATGAAGAATTTCAAGGAGATAATGGAAACCTTGACAACCAAAAAGATAAATTAAATGCTAAGTCTGGATATGCAAGGACAAAGTGATATGCCAATTGAAACAAGGCTAGTATGTCAGCCTACAGAAAGGCGACCCATCTATAGGAGGAAAAGGGATACTGGCAGTGATGAGGAAGGAGTAGACAGAAAAGGGAAGAAAATAATGAAGGCGCCTTCACGACCAGGCCCAAAATTCAAAGTACCTGGGGCTATAAAAATCATTGAATTAAAATCTTCACCATAGCGCAGTCCCCCATCACCACCACCTGAGCCAAGCCCTAAGAGGCAAAGAACTGATCACCTACCTAAGGATCTCATAGATGAAATTATTGTTACTAATTAAGACATGCAGGTTGGTATGTCATCCCCTCCTAGGTTAGCTGAATTGGTTCTATCCGATTTGGATATGAAGGGTAAGATTGTGCAGGATGCAAGAATGAAGGCTTGCAAGGAGTTCTTAGATGACAATGCATTTGTAAAGACTTCTGTATTCTTGCAATTGGCATGGAGGATGAAATTTGAGGAATATCAAAATAAATGAAAGGAGAGAAGAGAACTAAGTGCTGACAGGTCAGATCAGGAGAATGATGAAGAAGTGAAAGCTAAACTAATGGAAGAGTTCAAAAACATCACTCTTGAAGAAGGAAGACAACTAGTGAATCAGGCTGGTGTTTTTATTTTTCCTGAATGGGACATCGCAGATGCAGTGGCTTTCAATGCCATTATAAAGTCCAAGAATCCTTTTCAGGATTCTGAAGAAGAAGTTAAGGCAGCATTACAAAACTCTGCCTTCAGTGAAGAATATGAGACCTTGGAAATTTGGGTATTGGCTCCACAAGGAAGAAAGCCAGACATTGCTGATATTAATCCAAATTTAAAAGGAGGATTAATAATAAAGAGGGCTTCAAAGACTACAACAACCGAAGCCACTAGTTTAACTGTGAATGTGGCCAAGCTGGCCCAAAAGACTGCTGAAAGGGAGGAGGCTGAAAGAAAGAGCCTAATGGAGAAGTATAACATTTTAATTGAAGAATATAGTAAAATGCAATAGAGGAATGTTGAGCTGCAAACTGAAGTAGAAAGGTTCAAGTATAGACATACTGGGGAAACATCCAATGCTCCAGGAACCAGTACATCACCTCCCACAGCAGGGTCAATGCCTTCTGCTTCTCCAAATGTTTCTACACTAGGGTCTCCCATTCAAAATCTTGCTCTTACCCCTCTAGAACAAGTTGATGATCAAACAGAGTGCTCTGTTGATCCAACAAAGAGACAACTCATGCAGGAAATTGATCAATTACAAACATCACTAAGGGTAAAAGAAGAGGGTTTTCCATCAAAAGAAAAAGAAATTGTTACTCTTGTTTTGGAGCATTTAAATGAAAAGGTGGATAATAAACTGCCCTCTTTACATTCTTTGTATTCTTTTCTATTTGAAGTAATAAATAATATTGATAGGGATTAGGGGATAGTGATTCCAATAATTCAAAATTAGATCCCTAGGGAAAATAATCTAGATGTTATGAATAAAGCCTCAAGGTTTGATGTAAATAACAGACCCCAATTATTGAAGCCTACTTATCTATTAGTTAAATCATTGCAAGGTTTTCAGACCTTACCAGATGATCTAAGTAGGAAGATTAGGGAATTGGTAAAGAACTTCAATGATTGGGGTAACACATTGTTACCTGATATAACTGATAAGCAAGGGGAAATCATAACACTCCAACAATGGCAGGATCAAGCAAGTAAAGTCATCAATAATCAAATTAAAATAATTTGTGATGACTCAAATTATGATTTGTTGGTAAATTGTATGGATAAGATTATTGGTACTAGCTCATTTTTGGAATCTTTTGAAAGAGACGCTAATCAGGTAATGGTAAATTATTTTACTTATAGTACAAAGGTAAAAGAGGCGATTGATTTTGACTGGCCAACTGACGAAGAATACCAGAGGTGGGTGGCTAAGTATTTGAATGATGATGAGTAAAAAGAGTGGGCTACCGACAGGTGGCAAATCAGATGTTGCGGTTACAACATTTCCATTTTTGTATGGATGAGTTTCTTGGCGTGGGTTTCGCGTGGTTTTTTGTTATTGCATCAATCTTCCTCCACTAACATGATGAACGAGAATATGCTCCAGGATGATTGCTGTTGTAACAATTTTTGAACAAGAATATTTTTCAAGGTGGTGGCTATTGTAACAAATTTTGGAATATCACTAGGTGCTTCAATTGATTGGTGACAGGTGTACTTTCTGGCCTGGTGCTTGTTTTCTCCTTCATTTTCTATAAGAAGGATTTCAAGGCCAAAAGTACGGGTTAGCAAGTTAGATAATTTTTGTCGAGTCTAGGTGAAGTTGTAGAGCGAATTGTAAAGTCCGATGGTTTGAGAGAAATGCAATTTAGGTTTTGAGTCATTATGTAACAGGTTTTGAGTTCATAGAGATTTAATATTGTATAACAGTACTAACATTTGAGTTGAAATGGAAATTCGAGCTCATGTCTCTCCATTGTACACGCATATCTGAACTTTGAATGAAATAACTAAGGGTTGTTTTATCCATCTCACTATTTTGGTGTGTATGATTCTATTTTAGCTTTAATTCAAGGAATTAATCAAAATGCTTTAATGGGATTATAGGCAGATATGTGCTATATAAGGATTTGATAAGTAGTCTTGGGTTAGAATGCACACTAATGAAATTGTAATGCAATATTGTTAGGGATCTTATATGTAATGTATTAAATCTATTATAAACCTCTAGATGCTTATGAATTTGACTCCTCCAATGGATATACGACACTAATCTAAGTTGTAATTATTAGTGTAGTTCAGTATTTGTTTGTCTTTTCCTAGAGCTTGCTACAAATTGCAAATCATTGACTATCTTATACAATGGATTGTGTTTAGTTATCTCATGCTCCAGATAGTTGATATTGTCTATGAACAACCAATTCTAGTTGATATTATCTTTTATCGCGGTTGAGCTATTAAGGGATCATCTCATATTGTTAATGTTGTTTATAATAATGGTGCGTAGATTGTAAACACATTAAGGGATCACCCTCATGGGTCTTGCAGAGCCCGAAGTGTAGGAGGCTTTTTTAAAGTCCTCGTCAATTGGTCTAGGTCCTTTGAGTTGCCCTTGATTGGGATTGGAAATTCCATAGGTAGATTAGAAGACAAACCTGGTTACATTAAAAAGAACCAATATACACGCCAACCAATCAACAACCAATTCTTACAATTCGACTTTAATCTTTATATTCGCCATTTGTCATAAAACACACTAATTTCGTTGTACCATCACTATTGAAATGTTTTAATTCTTTTGACCTTTCAAACATTAAAAAGTACATCATTAAATTAATTATGTAATGGCATAAAAATTAAAAAACATCATAAATTTAATTTCATGTTACCACATAAGTCAACAATTTACCAAGAAATTAATATCAAATAGATAATATTATCGCATAACTCATACATTACAATGTCATTGATCTTCTTCTTCATCCAACTCTTTGTTTGTATCATCCAATCCAGATTCGACGTTGTAAGGATTGGCCATATCATCATCATCATCATCGATATTAGTTTCGATAATTTCATCATCCACGATGTCGCCTTCATGAAGATTAACTCCTACATCATCATCATTCAGTTCTCCTTCGCATATCTTCGGCTGTGACATCATCAACTAACCGTTGATCCCCGGACATCATCTACATCATCTTCTAGTTCTTGGCATCTTCTTCTTTCCACCACATTATACTTTTATTTCCGGGCCTTCCTCTTGGATCATGTCTAACAACAAATGACCAACCCGGTTTACCTGGAACCTCTGAGTAAAATACCTGCTCACATTGGCTTGGAAGAACATAGGGCTCATTTCCAGCTCGCTCAATCAACCTTGTATTAACTATGGTAAATCCATTATCATGTTCAATAACAGTTCTCTCAGGATCATTTTCATTCAATCGTAGCCTATACCATAGGACGACGAACAAAATTAATCTGAAGGACTTAAAGTCACACTCAAGTATATCATCCAAAATCCTATAGTATCGTTTTTCTGAGACTTCTGGATGTATGTCGCTTCTAGATGAAACATTAGTCACCTGAAAGACTGCAATTATACCAAAATCACAAGTTTTCTTCATGTCATCCAACATTTTGATTTGAAATTTACAACCATTACACCACATAGCCTTGTGGTGTTTCACCTGCAATATGTCAAACATGTAAAAATTATTGCAATATCGTCAGTTGATAAACATATTTATTCTTGGCCGAATGTATGCAAAGAAAACAATCTCAAGATATATATACATCAATATACTTAAAAATAATTAAATAATATGGGTGATTAATATATTTATACGTACCTGTTTATCTCTTAAAACCATATGCTAAATCAATTTCCCTTTGTGTAACATTGGAATTCCATTTTATTTATGAGCTGCTTTTTAACTAATGAAGCCACACCTTCTACGTTAATGCACTCCACATTGTTATACTGCTTCAACTATACCGCCATCCAATCAAGATTGTTGGCATGTACAAATGTAGTGCATCCCACTCTACCAATCAAGTACTAAAAATAAATTGAAATTTTACAAAATCCATGTATAATTAGTTAAAATACTATGATGTCGCACCTTAATTTATAATTGATGTATATTGAAGATTAAAAATTAAATAAGTACAATATAAATAAAAACCATATGTAAAATGCATTCCAATTAATCTCCATGATCATCTTATAATTACCTCTCACTTTCCTCAATCTACCTTTCCCCAATAGGTACTCCCCTTTGAATTTGTTAATGGAGTTGGGATCCCAAATGCATCTAAATGGATCTTTTTATTTTAAACTTAGAAAGATATTCACTAATGTACACCATGGTCCTGCATACCATATATTCCTCCACCTCAGAACCTCGTGATGTGCTCTTTGTCTAACCAAAGCCTTCAAAAATTCTCATGCCTCTCAACCATCCACATTGACCTTGCAGTAATGTGTCCACAATAATTCAATCTCCCTCAACTTGGTGTATGAGGTAGTGTTTTGTGCATTGAAAATGCTAGAAGCAGACACTTTTCATTTCACACATTGTTATGAATTTTTTCCAACAATTTTATATCTTCTTTATAGATTTCTTTAGATGATAGCCATCTACAAGGACTAAAGCGAAATATATATTAACGATATTTAACAAAAATAGACAGTATATTACATAACAAGTAAAACAAATGGAAATTATAAGATGTATACAACGAATTGAACAAATCTCGCTACTTACCTCATGTATTTTCCAAGATCATCTATAACTTGCTTGACATTGTTGTCAAAGTTGTCTGGGAGAGATAGAGGTAGAATGTACTGCAACAATTATAAAAAGATCTTTTCATTATTTTTTCAAAAGTAGTAAACACAATACACTGAAAAGAACATTCATTATACAAGTGTATATAATGTACTAGAATAATTACCTTAATGAAGGTATACCAATCACATGTTTTCATCCCTGACCCAAATTCACCTTTCTTTGTTATTATATTGTTTATGTTCGCAGCAAATCCTATGGAAAATCAATTTTTTTGTATGACTTCTTTTATAGCATTGCTTTGTTGTTCTGTTAATAACCAAGGAAGGGCACTTATATTAATTTGGTCTCCATCACTATTTAATTGAATGAAATTTTTCATTGCATGATTAGCTTCCTGAATGTCACTACAAATTTTGACAATTTTTTCTTTGTCATGCCTTCCATCCAATAGTTTCCACAATGTTTCTGTTATATTCTTTCTGATATGCATTGTATCAAACAAATGCACAATTTGTAGCTGCTCATAGTAGGGCAACCTACTAAATTGTATGGGATAACTTTTCAGTCCCTATGGAAGCCGACCATTAATTCCTTAACGACCTTCATGAAGCATATAAGGTAAACAAATTAACAATGACAATCATTGTCAATTACAACATGAGTAAACACAACACAATATAAAAATATAAATTCAAAACATATCATATATGATAGATAAACAATTTGATCCGATGTATAACCTTGATGATTAATTCTATTACACTCCAACTTCCAGAGGCGAGGTGACATTCTTTGTGGTTTTGATGTAGTCTCCTCTTTCCCATTGAAAAGATGCTTTTCATTAGTTCAATGCTTATGATTTCTATGGAGGAAGTGCCTATACTCATCAAACATTTGCTTTCCTAAACTTGTTGAACAACGAGATTTCATCTTTGGACCACAAATTGGACATGCAAATTTTCCCTTTGTTTGAAGACTTGCAAGTTGATATATAATTGGATTAAATATGTCAATTTTTATAATGAAATATAATGAATAGATTATTTTAAAAACATTCATGATATCTACTTCATCAAATTAAATATTGTTAAAGTGCAGTCGAACATTATAACATACCACAAAAATGTGTTAGCCCTGGGGCATCATGAATTGTCCATACAAGCATTACATGGAATTGAAATTGTCTTTGTCCTATTGGTCTGGAGACGCCATACATAGTGACGCCATTCCATAATTTTAGTAACTTGTCGATAAGAGGCTCGACATATACATTCATATCTTTAACTTGGTACTTACTCTATTGAATGGACATAAATATTACATAATTATTATAACCACGTAATTTAATATATATAAATTAATGTATTACACTATTGAATGAAAAAAATATGTCATTATGCAACAAATAAGACAATGAGATTCTACCACGTGCTAAAGAAAATTGATGTAAACAAATACCTAGAACAATCATTGACAAACATTATGTGCTCCTCTTTATCGAAGATCCATGGAGGAAATGTTATTGTTGATAACAAAAACAGCCACATTGAGTAAATAGATCTCAGCCTCCCAAATGGATTTCTCATGTAACCGCCCCAAAGAAAAGCCCCAGATATGAGGTTCCTTTCAAAGTGGCCATTTTTCCTCCATGTCCCTAAATGCAACCATCCAAGTAGTGAATTTGAAGAATGTCATCTCCACTTCTATTATGCATGGCAACCCATCAATTGCATCTGCTTTTGCACCTAAATAATCGCTGTATTACGTGAATAATGGGAATATAATGAAGAACCTTTATAGACACCTTTTTTTGTTAGTTGGATCTATTTGATATCTACTGATATGACATCTCGAAAGCATTCTCATAAATTCCTACTGTTTATGATATATATAATATGATCACGGGACATGCATCTATTGCTTGATACTCCATTCTGATATCTTTCATAATGGCAGCTAAATCTCGGTATGAGCGAGGTAAAATATTTGATGGTGGTAACAAAAATTCACCAATCAATCTACAACAAAAAATAATTTTTCATATAAAGAATATTAATGGTACATATTTCATCCTTTATTTATTAGTGATGAACTAACAACAATTAAAATAGATGAAAAAAGATGACATATATGACATACCTTAACATCTGTGAGATTGCTATGTTTGATAAACCATTCATAACCTTCAAGTTACAGAGCCTTCAACAACAATATAGTAGAGAGAAGAGTTGTTTCAGAGCCTTCATAAAGGGGCTCGTATGCCTTGTCAAGTACAAGTAAATCATGAACATCATCAAAGTCATCTTGATCATCATGATCAGCTCTGCCACTAAATGTGGCATGGATCAATGTATTCGTACCATCATCTTCAACAGTGTTTTCTCGTGCATGATCATCTTCTTCCATAGGATCATTAACTTCATCTTTGATATTCACAGCTTCATGTTCGTCCGCTTGTAAAACCACATTCTCTGGGCCGTGATAATCCATATAATCTGCCCTAGGGCACCCCACCTTTATAAGAATGATAGACACAAATAAACCATGATCACGATCAAGTGATTATATATATATATATAAAATGTTAAAACAATATAAACATTTACAAATTCAATCAATATAAACACATATAATGAACAACTTACCAATGGACGATAATTATGCCCCCTTCAACGTGACCATGTTGCCTACAATGTTTCTCAGCTGTTGTGATTAAAAGTCGTCTCATCTTTAAGCCCTTGCAATTATTGCAAGGACAATAACATTTCCCATCACCTTTTCTTTTCAATCTAGCCCACAATCTATCAAGAGTCTCTTCATTTTATTCTGGACTAATATTATCTGACATGATTTTTCTTTACCAAGCTTGACTATTTAGATCTTCAAAAAATATCAAACTCACACTCCAATAATTTTTATTCATAGACATGTAACATAATCTAATAATTCTGATATTTTACACCAAAAAAAATTGGCATGCAACCACCCCTGCAAAAGAGAAGATAGTCTGAAGTTAATGACCCCAAAAATAACTTTACAATGCTAATTACAAAACTTATTAAATTCTGATTTTACTATGATTTCCAACCGTTAAGACTCCTAAAATCAGAATATTGAACTTGATCACAAAATTCCTACAACAATGGAGGTAGCGAGCTAGTAAGAGCAAGTGACCCATTCCTAAGGAGCAACAAGTTAGAATCATCATTGCTAATGTCAATACGATTTATCTTTTAGTTAAAGATGCAATGTGTCACTTCTTATGACGAGCTTATCCCTAGGGCCCTCAACATTGAGAGAGCCCTAATAAAAAACAACAGAAGCATTGGTAAGAGTATGATTAGGGTACAAACCCTAGGCGTCCGTAGAAACATAAACAATAACTATAGCGGATTAGTGAGGTTGCAATACCAGAAAGATTGAGACATTGTAGGTAAAAACAAAATCTTGCAATCTAAAGATTGTAGCCAATAACAAGCACACTATGTAGCTTAGTGACATTTGTAAATGCAATCTACGGTAAGAAGAATGATAGTCACTTGAGATGTGACAATCAAAAACAGGCTAAGCAGTGACAAGATAATAAAGCTCAAACCTTTCATAGTAAAGTGGAGATTTTAACAGTGAGTTTCCTTACCCCCTTGTTGACCTTAAGGGTTTTTCAAATGCTTTTGGTAGTGTTAAAGGAAAAATGCAATCAGGGAATGACTGTCCAAATGAAGTAACAGTGGTAATCATAGGTTCAATGTTTCTTCTTAGCCATTAATATTGTATAATGGAGGTAGTGGATTGCATGTTTGAGCACTGTTTTGAGACTCACCAAACATGGGAGAATAGTGAATAATACCTTGTGGATTGTGAAGTAGTGTTAATAAGGTTGAAGGATCCTAAGAACTACAATACCATGAAACAATGAGTCCCCTATAGTAAGTAGGTAGTCTATAGGGCATAGTTTGATTTTATAGAAGGATTCTCATGAATGGAATCTTCAAGTGATAGTGAGTAAGCTGTTTGAGATTGCAACTGAGGGTGCAATACCCAGTCTTGAAGGAAGTTAGCAAAGTAGTAAATGTGCAAGAAAATCGAATCATACACAACAAACAATTCACAATGTTATCTTTCATAATGCCTTGAGTTTGAATACCAAAATATCATTGTATCTTCATGATGAAAGTGGTGACCTTAATGGTCAATCACTGGCAACCATGATTTTAAAACATGCTATTGTGCTTATGGAGGCAACATTTTAAGGAAGGCAGTGAGTGGTGGTTTGGAACAATGGCAGGTATGAAGGACTTGCTTTATATGCATACTATGCAGTCTAGCTTAAGACAACGTTCTTAGAAGAGATTGAAGGTAGATTATGGAACTCAAGGGTTACCATGAAAAGGATTAAAGCAAAGACTGAGATCTATTTAAAAGCCACGGTCATGAAGATATTAAAGATGTCACATGCAAAACCTAGTAGCTAGAGTAATGAATACAGTGCCAAAGAGGATAGTGTGCTGGGGCAGATTTAGGAGATCTCCACATTATCTAATTACATGGAAATACATCATTTATTTATTTTTTTAATTAAAAATAAATCATTCTAAACCCTATATAGGATACATTGATACTTCAAAAGCCTCTGAAGGAATTTGAGATTATGCAAATATATGTCAAGTAACATTCATAAGGTTTAAAAAATCTTGATCACTCTCTAGAATAGTCATTAAACATGGGTTGTGCTTGAATGCACTACATAATTGATATAACACAACCACTC
Organism: Sequoia sempervirens; assembly: GCA_007258455.2. Lineage (NCBI taxonomy): Eukaryota > Viridiplantae > Streptophyta > Pinopsida > Cupressales > Cupressaceae > Sequoia > Sequoia sempervirens. Next base: position 238,549,376 of record VDFB02000013.1, read on the forward strand.
TGCATATCAACCAGAGTTATAGGCTCTTTATTGCAGCAAGAGGTAATCACTCTTCGATCATGCTCTAATTACATCCTAACCTATTAAACTTGAGACAACCTGAATGCACCCAATGATGATTGACACCTACATTATACAACCTGAATTAACTACATTATATGAGTGCCTCCATTTCTATCACAACATAGCCACATTAAACTTGGGTCACACATGAATGCATCCTGTATTTGTTATATCACAGCTATGCCACATGACCAATAGAGTTATGGATCACATAATTACAGTCACAAGAATTTGTTCCTCGGTTGTGATCTTATAGTGATTCCACACAACAAAATCTGGACATGAAATTCCCAAAACCCTTAACCTCTAAAAATGAAATCTGATGAGATGTTGCTTTAAAATATGATTTTCAAACCTGGAACTATAAATCTGACTTCACAACTGAATTCTACAAAAAGACAATGACTACCCTCAACCTGGCAATATCTTCTTGAATTTATTCTGATTTTTCCCAAGAAAATCGTCCTTAGTTCTCCACAAACTGTCTCAAGTAGAGCAAAACACTGTCGCAATAAATCAGGCGCAAACTCACTTTTCTTTATGTCGGCCACAATTTGATTTTTTTTAATTTTTCATGTTTGTCAAAAATTTGACGAAACTGATAGCCAAAATTTTGACGAACGTCGGGGATAAACTTTCAAAAAATTGGAAATTACACATCAAATTTTACAAGCACCCGACGAACATCGAATTTTACATATTTCGTCAGACAGTTTCATTGTATTTTGCAGTCAAATGTATTAGTGCATGCACCCACATTTAAACCTAATGCTTATTGTCATTTTCATCGCCAAAATGGACATGACACCAAGCAATGTAAGCGTATCAAACACTTAGTTCAAGACCTCATCGATTTGGGTCATTTGTCCATTGTGGGTGTTAATGATCAAGAAAATAAGTCCATTGTACCCCCTAACCATAATTTAGAAATTTTTACCAACCCCATGCCTAAACATAATGCTTCTTTTGTCAAGGCTAGTGAACCTTCAAACACTGATGTAATGAATGTTGATACAAATAATGAACAACATGATATAACTCCAAACGTTACCCAAGTTACTCCTATGGATGAACTTGTCGATGTGATAGACATTATCCCTTGTAAGGGTCCAACCAATAAAACTCTTGATATCACTTTTTCTTCCAAATATTTAATTCAAAAACTTCCTAATGGTCCTCTTCACATAGCTAGTTGAATCCATGATAATCCCACCAATGGGATATTAATAGATCCCACCTATGGCAAGAATGTGACCACATAAGAATTTTTAGTATTACATGATCTCTATCAAGATGATTATGATAAACCAACTACATGGATTAAAACACATACTAGTTTTGTGTGCCCTACGATTGGATCAATTGTACTCCCATTAAAGATAGGACCCAAAACTTTGGATACAACATTTTCTATTATTCTGCAATTGAATCAATTTCGTCTACGGTTAGGTCACCCTTGGCTTCACTCGATGAAAGCAGTCCCATAAGTTGTTCACAAATGTTTTAAGTTTCCACATGGAAATGAGATATTTACCATACACCATAGTGGCTTTAATCCATTTTCCTCTAAAGGTAATTTTTCCTTAGAATCCTTTTGGCCTGAACCTATGGAACCTATCACCCCTTGTAAGGATTTCTTTTTCGTTACCTATCAAAAGTTCAAAGCCAAACAAATAGATGAATTATCTCTTTGTAACATGTCTATGTCCACTTCCACTACTCCTATCCTTGATGAAACCATGCTTTAGCTTGATTCTAACATTGAACAAACAATACAACCTCATGAGCACACAACCAGAGATACTTCCCCTTCATCATTCAAAAGACAACGAGAAAATGAAACCAACCCTGTCATGCCTCCCCGCATTAAACAAGTGTATAAAGCTAAAGAGAAAGTGATTGAACCATCTTCAGTTTCTTCCATTCTTCCCCCTTCGAAAGAAAAGGAACCTATGATGGATCAACCCACTCTTATACCTCAACAACTTCAAAATAAAATAAAATGAAACCACGGTGCTAGGGAGCATAGGCGTCGTCGTCATTTCCTTCTCATCAGTCTCAAATAGGAGAAAACAAATAAAATCAACCTCCTCCTTTGACATAAACAATAGATGACCACCCTCTCCCCCCTAACCCGCCACAAGATAACACAGTTCAACTCTCACAACAAAATGAACAAATACAATAGTTGCTACTTTTGATACACCCCTCCTTGGAGATTACCCTTCTCCCTCCCGTCGTAATTAACCTTGACGATGATGATGATGAGGAGATCACAAAAATAGATGAAGAAGTGGATAATGATCTAAATTATTTATTTTCATCTACCATGAGCTTAACTAATAAATATTCTACACCAAGTGAAGAACCTGGTACTTCTCCTAGTTCGGCACTTGCAATTCTTCCTTTGGATAGTCAACTACCCTCACAATATACTAAACATGATTGGGAGGTGGATGACTTGTTGGATGGTTGACTTGCATTCACCTTACTAGCATTTTTTGCAATTTCTTTTTTCTTTTTCTTTTCTTTGGTCTGCTTTTATGTACATATTGTGTTCCCCTATAATGTGTTTGATGTTCTCTCTCTTTGTACACTTCTTCTTTTTCTACCTCTATTCTTCTATATGTCGTACATTTTCCCCTTTCTTTTTCCCTTTTGTTTTTTGTTTTCCTTTTGGGGATGATGCAATGCATTGAGATTCCCTAAGTCTCTTCCATGTTGACCCAAAAAGGTCCTTTTCCCTTTTTTTCTTTTGTGTTTTCCTTTCGGGGATGACACAAGGTATCAAGACCACAATGTCTCCTTCATGTTAACCCAAAAGCTTTTCCTTTTCTTTCACCTTTTTGTTTCCTTTTCACTTGTGTTTTCTTTTTGGGGATGATGCAAAGCATTGAGACAGAAATGTCTCTTCCATGTTGACCTAAAATGGACTTTGTTCTCCTTTTTTTTCACTTTCTTTGTGTCATTCTTCCAGTTCTATGTGCTTTGGAGAATGATGGCAATTTATAGCTCTTTCATAAAAACATTGCAGCAACGAACATACTAACCCAAAATCCATAGATCCCTTATGTGTTTGGTGTGTTCCTTTCTGGGAGGCAACTCCCTTTTTTTTTTTTTTTCTCTTTCATTCACATGAACCAACCTAACTTAGAAACTTATGACTTAGCATAGGGGCTTTCCAAGTTAGTTCTCATTTCTTGTTTTCTTTTTTACATTTTCTTTCCTTTGCTACTTTAAAATAATTTCTCATAGAACAGTGTGTATAAATGCCTTTAAAGTGGGGGGAATACATTGGCATAATTCATTTGCATTCTTGGTTCTTAGTGCAGCCTTGTCACTTCATACAATGCATTCGCCACTTTATGGATGACATTGGGTTTTATGTCCTTCATAAGTGTGATCTATCTTAGAATATTACATTCCTCTTGGTGGCCTGATGTGACACACTGCATCCCCTAAGTTGTGCATATTTTATTCTTTGATTGGTCCTCTCTTGGAGACATTAGACACAATGTTCCCTAAGTGATAGACCTTGCATGAACTTAACAAGACTCCTTTGAACATCTTTAAACTTTACATTTTACATCTTTGCCACCTTGCATAACGTAACTTGCATGCCAATGGTACCATGCTCTTTGTTCATAGGTTCTAAGGATACAAAGCTTTGCTTGTCTCATGAAGCGTGAACCGAAATTTTCTCTTGTGGCACCTTGTTAAAGCTATAAGGAGGTATAACTTTAATATGGTTGAGTAGGAAGCCCATTCAATGGCATGACTTTCCCCATAGCCACCTTTGTGTTTATGAGTGCATACCAACTAGCATATGTATCTTACCCTTTTTGGGTCTTCTCACCTAATGGACCACCATGAGTTTTGTTGCCCCAAAGTGAGTATGCATTTTATTTTTCAAAACAACCAAGATCTAATCCACAACTAGTTGGATAGATGATCAAAGCTCAATTCTGAATCGTAGTTTTTTGGCTCCAATGCACTCTCTAACTCTTCTAGGGTTTTTCACCTAAAAGGAGAGAGGTAGGGCCAAAAAATGTTAAGGGGTTCATTCAAATTATGTTATGTGTGATGTTATATGAACTAAATGAAATAATCTAAGTGCAACTAAGCTATTAAATTGATCAAATATGAATGCAAAATCTAAGAAACAAGTGATGTTTGAAAACACATTATGTAATGCAAAATCACCTAGAAACGAATGCAAAACTAAACAAAATTGAATGAAACTTGAAGTGTGCACCTGAAATATGGATGAGGACTAGAAATGAATTCTAGAATGCTGATGATGCTGAAATTTAGGCCTGGAGGGACTCATTTTCCATTATGGGTGAATCAGTCCTAGTTCTGCCCAATTGTACAAAAACCTATTTTTGACAAAAGGGTACTAAAAAATGCAGAAAACTCAAAATTGACCTTGGACTGGGACTCATTCGTCACTCATGGAGAATGAGTCCACTTTTGAATTTATGAATTTTAAAAGGTAGATTTTGAAGCTTCAGATCTGCACTTTCATGCCCTATAGGTGTTCGCTTCTAAAACTCTAATTTGTGGGTCTGAAAAATGAGATTTTGTTGATTTTTTGACTTTTTGAATGAAGAAAAGACTTGAGAAACCTTGAACCTTGATCTTCAATGATTTCCAAGCTTCCAAGATTCCTAAATCTGAAAACACACAAGACAAGAGAGAGAAAAGCTAAATGTTAGGGCATGGGGGTTTGCCTTGGTCAAACCCCTTTTAGGTAATTAAACAAAAATGATGAAAGAATGGAATGAAACATGAAATAATGGAATGGATTACCTTTCCATTATGTTGATCTTGGATTTCTACAACAATGGAGGAAGATTCAACCCTTGAATGTCTTTAGGAAATTTCTTGATGTCTTGCAATAATAAAACCCTAAGTTGCTTGACTTGAGATGAAAGATTGGTGGATGGATATGTGAATTAAGTTAATGGATGTAAAAATGAGTTAAGAGAGGTGATTTTATAGGAAATTAATCTTATTTTCCCATTAATTGGATCCCTAAAGCTGACACATGGAGAAAAATTAACTTAAAACCTAATTTTTCCCTCTCAAAACCCCGAAAATGGTTCAAATGGGACTCATTTGCCACTAATGGCGAATGCATCCCATAATGTCCATTTTCACTAGCTGGAATGTCGAGAAGTAAGAAAATTAGCTTTGTATGATGACTGTGTTGGTTATTTGATCAAATTATGCCTCAGGATGCACAATATGGGTTAAGAGGGGCCTATTAGGGATGATGTAAAAGTCAATTGGGACTTGGGACACAGAAATCAATGTCAAAGTGTAATTAAATACACTTTACAACACTAAAATGAGGTCCACATAGCCTAGGAAGGCGCAAGAACCAATGTGAATGTGCAAGACACATTATCTTCTCATCACCATGTCATATGATTTTGCCAAAAATTTATACAATGATTTACAAACAGTTATTCGTTTTAAAACCCATATCCAATAACTAGGGTTTTTATGAACAATATTGTTTTTAATCATGATACCCATCAAGGGTTTTTAAGTATAACCACAAAAAAACAACAATATGTCAATGAATATCACTAGAGTAATGAAACCCCTGAGGTTAATCTCAGATTAATCAAAACTATAACTAAACTTTAACAAATTCCTAGTCTCCAACAAAGTCTTAACCACAAAATCAGCTATATTTTCAAATGAAAAAAATAATCTTTCAAACTGGAAAGCAAATACCTGTCACAATGTCCAAAAAAATTACCATCAATTTGCATAACTTCTTCATAACAGACTTTCTAAAACTCTTCCATCTTTTAGTTTGAACTCCAGCTAAACACTATGATCTCATATCCTCCATGGTGGCACTGTAACTTCTTCAGAGCAATAACCAAGCAATCATAATGAACTTTCCCTAGCTTTCAACGTAACTTTAGACTACCTTTGTTCATCTTTGATATTTTTTGAAGTTCGATCCATCATTAACCAACATAATGATGACTTTGAGTCTGCCAACAATCATTAGCAAAACACAATGATGGTTGTCTATAAAGCTAATAGTACTACCATGTAATGTAGAGTCAACTACCTTACAAATATAATAAGGCTGATGAAAACCTTAGAAAGACCAATGATATATTCGGTGAAAAAAATATGAAGCTTGATAATAGTATGGTATGCCCAAGGTCGATACATATGTTGTGGTCGATAATTAAAAATGATAACCAACAACCATTTAAAGGGCTTTTATTTTAAACTTTAATAAAATGTTGATTTATCATTTAAGCCAAGGTCTTATAAAGCCCAATGACCAGCCAAATAAAAATAATCAATATGTAAGATGAGATACATTGTAAAGTAACAATGAAATGATATCTGATCACAATACATATATTGTATATCAATATAAACATCTTACACAATAATCTCCACCTCATGAGCAAGTAAAACATATGCACCAAAATAATCTAGCCATCAAGATATGAAATGATAAGATCAACTGATGAGTGTATAGTAACCTCATATACCAATGATTCCAAATAAATATCAAACCCAAATGACAAGGAGAGCATTAATAGAATTCCGACCCAATATGTCATGTACCAAATAATATATCATAACTGTGGACACGAAAGAATTATGAGAGAGCCATGAATATTATCAATTGAATGCCATGAAGACATAATCAAATGAATCCTATCAATGTTTTCATGATCAACCTGATAATGAACAATTGAAATAATATGCCTGTTGTGCAATAAAGAAGTGCCAATTTGTCAAAATGAAATCAGCTGTTCCATGATATCACCTGAAAACCAATGCCACCTGAATAGACAAAATAACTTTCATCTACACATGAAGCTCAATGATGGAACTTTCATAAATTTTTCTCTTTGTGTTCCATTTTTTTATCTTGCCTTATGTCTTTGGTCATCTATGGTGTTTGGGAAAATCCTAAGGTTGGGGTTTTACCTTTGTCTTCATGTACAACCCTAGTGTTCATCTTATGCCTTGGGTGGGATCTATTTGGTCGTTACTTCTTGGGATGGTTTTAAAACAACTTAAGCCCCATCACTTCGTCTAGGTTGGGCCCCTTTTGTTTTATCATTTTATTTCCTTTGCTTGACTTTATTTTTCCTAAGTCTTGGATGGTCCCGTTCTCCCTCATTTAAATAACAACTTAAGTAACTATTTGTCATTGGCCTAGTGATTTTCCCTTATTCCTTTAATTTTTTTTTATTTTGTAGATGGACAAGTTTGCATGACCATAGATCAATTATCATTTGATCTTAGCCATTCCCCTCCATCCCGTGATGACCCCACCACACTATTTTGGTTGATCACGATATCACGAGTGAGTGCCACATGTCCCATCCGGTGAAGCTGAAGGGATGATAAAATACTTTGATGCATTTATTTGGTTTTAATACATTGTGCAGCGAGTTACTAAAGCATTTATGAGATGCACATGTTTCAAATCAACAGAGATGTTATAATCTCGGTAGGAAAGGTGCTTGATGTTTAATGACAAAGTTGGTGACTGTGTTGGATGAACTGGATTGCTGATGGTTGAGATCCATGGTTGCCAGCCATCGTGTGATCAGAAGTTGCGAGGTATTTATTGATTGTGATATCACGGGCGAGCACCACATGGATTTCCTTGGTGATGATGAGGATTTGGTGGACTCTTATTTCCATGATGGAGATTGTGTCGGTGTGTTTTGAAGGCAGTCATTTGATGATCTGACCAAGGTGAAGGATCAATGACTAGTATTTGAATCTACATCAAATGCGATTGGATCCATTGGCGCAACTCATGAGTAAGCTTTAATGGCGGACATGCCATTTACTAGTAGTGTTTGATCAAAATAAAGAAATTATTCTCCTACTTTTATTGTGTCATAAAGCATTCAAACATCTTTGCAGAGTAGTCTCAAGGCCAAGGGTGAAGTTACGAGTTATTGTAACAAAGATTTGGGTTTCTACAAACACAAAGCCGTGAGTTGATTTTTGTATCTCCTGGTTATTCTAAATTCGAATTTGGGGGAAATTTGTTGTGTTCTTGTCATAGGGCTTGTTGAAAATTGTTTTAGGGCTATAAGTTATTTGAATTGTAGGAAATTGCAAGGTTCTATTCTATAATTTCATATTTTTTTTTAGCCCTAGTTTGTTTGAAGTTTGAAATAGCAAGGAAGCCCTAGTTTACTCAAGATGGCACTGACAAAGCAACACTCTAGCTAGATTGATTATTTAAGTAGAAACCTATATGATGATTTCCTGGATCAATTGCCATTGTCAACGAATGATAGGAAGAAGGGGTTGGTTTTGATGCGAGGAAAAACTCTAAGGGAGGGATTAGTATATAATTGTTCCAACATAGCCGATGCTAGGGTTCCTCTTACTGGTCTAGAAATGTTCAAATTGTGGTTTAGATAGAGGAATTTTCCCCACCCCTTTTCTAATGGTTGGATGTATGATATGGGGAAGTTGGTGGTACAGAATGTGTTCCCTGATATAGACTTGCTTAGGGCAGTGGCTACACAATATGACCCTGTCACACGAGTGATTAGAGATAATGATGGAAGGGTTCTATTAACCATTAACAGAGAGGAATTCTGACAGGTTTTTGATCTGAGTGATCCTAGTACGTTCTTGGTTCCTATTGATCTTGAAGAGATGAAACAAGAATATGGGAGGTTGAAATCACTTTTCAAAGCTAAGTTGCTCCCACCTCATTTGGCTAGGGTGGGAGGTTCAAAATTCTATATTAGCCCTAATGACGAAGAACCTTTCAGACTAAACTACTTTGCAAATCATTTCTTGGACACATTTTACTCATTGTGCCATATTTTTGGTTTTAACCCTAACACAGTGATACCTATTGCTTACATGTTCATGGGGGTACAAATACAACACCCTAATTTCTCAGTGATTTATTATTTTGCTTCTTTATTGGCCAAAAAGATACATGAAGGGTTGTTGAAGTTGCAACAAAATGATACAAGAACTCCATGCTTTTGGTATTCCATGTTAACGTATATGTTCCTGTATAAGAATGCTAATTTTTTCTCTGAGAAGATGGAGTTAAGGCAGTTGGTTAATGGAGAAAGATTTCCAGTGCAAGTGTGGACTACAAATTTATCATGTAGCAGGGAGAATGCCAGCTATGTGCATTTTGACAATTGTTTTTCTTCTAGATTGAGAGCCAGGATGATGGTAAATGTACCCAAGATTCCTGAGGAGTTGCATGATTTCCTCAAACCAAAGGGGAGGAAGCCAAAATTGAAGGTTTTCTATAACTAAGGTGATATTATTCCATACCTAGTCAGCACTGTCTTGAGGGTGTATGGTTTTTAGGGGATCCCTCATATATTTCCATAAAATGTGCCACTAAGAGTGGGTTTTTTAGAAGTTATGCGGGAGATTGGTTGTATCCATGGGGTGATCCCACAATAGTGGTTAACAATTTCTGGCCAAACTGGACACTAAAATAATTTTTTTTAACTAAATCTTCACTTTCGAGCACCTATAGCGGCTAAGCCATGAGAAATTTGAAGATGATGCAAACTAGAGTTTCATGATATTTTGTCTATAGATTCTAAATATATTTTTTTCAAAAAATTTGGAATCAAATTGTACTTCTTTTTCCATCTCCCTCAAAAACTAGTTTTTTTTTCAGAAAACAACATTTTAAAAAAGTGACGCTCACCATATAACGCATAACTTTTTCTCCATGAAGGATAAAATTCTAATTCTTTTGAATTTAGATTCGTAACTCTGATATCTAGTGATTCCACTTGGTTAGATAATTTTTTATTGAATATTTTCTCTTTAATCAAGTTTTGAATTCAAACCAATTATAATTTAGACATAGCGCGACCGTATAACGTGTAACTTTTTTTGTGTGTATCAAAATTCAATTTTATTTTCTTTGTTGGATCAAGGACTTCAATATCTACTCTAATAATATTTTTATTTTTATTTTTTAATAATATACTATTTTTCCACATGTATAGAATAGAGAGCTTGATTTTCAGTGAAAAAACTACATTCACGAGAAATAAAAAATAAATATAATAATTAAATTAAATTTATTTAAAATTATACTTTTTGGGAAGCTTATAATAAGAACTACATACTTGAAAAAAAAAATTAAATGAATTCATTTGATCCACCAAAAGGCGAATCAAAAGTGGTCTTTTATCAGCATTTTGATAGGTGTAAAGGAGACTCTATTATAGGTATGGTTTAAAACTAGCGGGGTTCTATCCAAGGGGGTTTGATTTAAGGTAGTTTGATCAAACCCTCTTCAATTGGAATTCTTTAAATGGAACCTTTTAAGGCTTAAATCATTATATTTTCTAAAAATATGTGATTTCAACAAAAATCAGATCCTCCCAGAAATTGTAAACCAGCTTTGTGGGATCACCTCATGAGGATAACCTTACTGGGAAAGGTAAAGGAACATTTTTCCTGGATTATACTGTGGTATCAAAATTTTATTTTCAAAGGGAGGCTAGGTACACTTTGGGAAATTTTTTGAAGAATACCATTTGAGGTGTGGTCCCAAGTGACAACATGATCCTAAGGGCTTCTTTGCTCTTTTCAGAAAAAGGATAAAAGGTGGTAAGTTTGTGAATGAGTTCAACTTCCCTGAAGACTTGATTAGAAATGAATTTGACCTAAATAGGTAGGAGTTGAACAAGGAGAAATGGGTAGCCTATGACAATTTATTGGCTATTGTGCACAAAATGGATCCAAAGTATGATCCATTGATGGAGTTCAGTCCATATCATAAGAAAATTGATTTCTTGATGGAAAACTTTAAAGAAATCATGGGCACCTTGATGACTAAGAAGGTAAACTTAGAGTCAGACTTGGGCATACAGGAACAAGATGTCAGGCCAATTGAAGTGAGGCCATCTTACCAACCTACAGAGAGATGGCCTATTTACAGAAGGAAGAGAAATGATAGTAGTGATGAGGAAGAAGAGGATAGAAAAGGAAAACAAATAATGAAATTACCTACACAAAAAGGTATAAAGCTCAAAATGCCTGGGGAAATTGAAATTATTGATTTGGAAGCATCACCCAAAAATAGTCCCTCACCACCACCATCATAGCCAAGCCCTGAAAGGAAAATAATTGAACAATCACAAGAGGATTTGGTGGGTGATATTTTTTTCACTGACCAGGACATGCAGATGGGTATACCTTCCCCTCCCAGGCCAGTTGAATTGGTTCTCTCTGATTTGGATATGAAAGGAAAATGTGTGCAAGATGAAAGAATCGAAGCATGTAAGGAGTTTCTAGATGATAATGCATTTGTAAAAACTCCAGTCTTCTTGCAACTAGTGTGGAGAATGAGATTGGAAGAATATCAAGATAAATGTAAGAGGAGAAGAGAATTGAGACTTGATAGGTCAGACCAAGAGAATGATGATGAAGTGAAAGTTGAACTAATGGAAGATTTCAAGAGCATCACTCCTGAGGAGGGTAGACAAATGGTAAATCAAGCTGGTGTCTTGATCTTTCCTGAGTGGGACATTGAAAATGCTATAACTTTTAACGTTATTCTGAAGTCCAAGCACCCCTTACAAGATTCTGAAGAAGAGGTCAAGGCAGCGTTGCAAGATTCTACCTTCAGTGAGGAGTACAAGACCTTAGCAATTTAGGATTTGGCCCCTCAAGGGAGAAATCCAAATGTTATTGATATTAACCCAAATTTAAAAGGAGGGTTGATAATAAAGGGGGCTTCAGAGACCTCAACCACAAAGGCTACTAATTTGACTGTAAATGGGGCCAAATTGGCCTAAAAGATTGTTGAAAGAGAGGAGGTTGAAAAGAAAAGCCTAATGGAGAAGTACAATGTCATAATTGGGGAATATAGCAAGATGCAGCAAAGGAATGTTGAGTTGTATACTGAGGTGGATAGGTTAAAGAACAAGCAAATTGGGGAGACATCAAGTGCTCTAGGGATCAGAACATTGCCTTCCACATCAAGGTCAGTGCCTCCTGCTTCTCCTATTGTTTCTACACCAAGGTCTCCCAGTCAAACTCTTTCCCTTAACCCTACTTTAGAGCTAATTGATGAAGAAATGGAGTGCTTTGTTGATCCTTCGAAGAAGCTAATGCACAAAATTGTAGAGTTACAAGCATCCTTGAAGTTGAGTGAGGAGGGAATATTTTTAAAGCAAAGGGAGGTTGTAAATGTTGTATTGAGACACTTAAATGAGAAAGTTGATGACAGATTGTCCTCAGTGTATTCTTTATATTCTTTATTATTAGATGCAATAAAGAATATTGATAGGGATCAAGAGGTAGTAGTACCATTAATTGAAAATTGGATCCCTAGGGAAAATGATCTAGATATAATGTATAAAGGATCAAGGTTTGATATAAATAATAGGCCCCAATCATTAAGGCCTACTCAGGTGTTAGTTAAGTCATTGCAAGGTTTTCAGACCTTACCAGATGACTTGAGTAGGAAGATCAAAGAGTTGGTGAAGAACTTTGATGATTGGAGTGAAACATTGTTACCTGACATAATTGATGAGCAGGGAAATATCAGGTCACTCCAACAATGGCAGGATCGGGCAAATGAGGTCATCAATGGTCAAATTAAATTAATTTGTGATGACTCAAATTATGATTTATTGGTGAGTTGTATGGACAAAATCATTAGCACCAGTTCATTCTTCGAGTCTTTTGAAAGAGAAGTGAATCAGGTGGCAGTTAAGTATACACCTTATAGTGTCAAGGTGAATGAGGTAATAACTTTTGATTGGCATACTGATGAGGAATACCAAAAATGGGTAAATGTATATTTAACCGAGGAGTGAAAAGGAGTAGGCTATTAACGGTTGACAAATCAACTGCTTCAGTTACAACAGATTCTAGTTTTTTTTTTGTGACAATCTTGGCGCAGAATTCTTGAAGTTTTTGTTGTTACATCAACCATTCTCAGCGGGCACGATGAACAAGAGGATTCTCCGAGAAATTGTTGTTGTAAAAAAATTTTGGAATGTCACAAAGCGGTCCAATTGGTTGGTTATATGTGTGCTTTCTGGCCCGATGCTTGTTTGCTCCTTCTTTTCTATAAGAAGGATTTCAAGGCCAAAAGTATGAGTTAGCAAGTGAGATATTTTTTGGTCGAGTCTAGGTGTGGTGCAGAGAAAATTGTAAAGTTCGATGGTTTTAGGGAAAATGCAATTTATGTTTTGAGTGATTCAATAGTAGGTTTTGAATTCATGGGAATTTTATGTTTTATGACAATACTGGCATTTGAATTGAAATGATTAATTCAAACTCATGTATCTCCATTGTACATGCATATCTGAATTTTAAATAAGATGGTCAAGGGTTGTCTCATTCACCTCACTGTTGTGGTGTGTAAGATTCTTGTTTTAGCTTTAATTCAAGGAATTCATTAAAATGCTTGAATGGGATTGTAGGTGGATATGTTATGTATAAGGATTTGATAAGCAGTATTGGGTTAGAATGCATGTTGATGAGATTGTAAAGAAATTTTATCAAGGATCTTATATGTTATGTGTTAAATTTGTCATAAACCCTTAGATTCTTATGAATTTGACTCCCCCAATGAATATATGGCACTGATCTAAGTTGTACTTATTCATATGGTTCAGTATTTGTTTGGCTTTACCTAGAGCTTGCTACGAATTGCAAATCAATGACTATCTTATACTGTGAAATATGTTGTAGTTATCTCATGCTCCAAATAGTTGATATTATTGATGAACAACCAATTCTATTCGGTATTATCCTATTATGTTGAGCTATTAAATGAGATTATCTATTGTTGTTAATGTTGTTTATGATAATGGTGCAGAGGTTGCAAACACATTAAGGGATCACCCTCATGGGTCGTGTAGAGCCCAAAGTGTAGGAGGTCTTTAAAATCCTCGTCAGTTGGTCTAGGTCCTTCAAGTTGCCCCTGATTAGAATTGGAAATTCCATAGGTAGATTAGAAGACCAACCTGGCTATAGTAAAAGCAACCAACACTCAACATGATCAGTACCAGAATATATGATAAAAAAAATGCACCCAAATGCATCAATCCAAAGCATGGTCCACAAAATACTGAATATTCCAAGCTGAATACAAAGAGTACCAAGTATCATAATGCCAATCACCAATTAGTTTTGTCATCAAGGACAATATACCACAAAGAGAAATTCAAAAATTCTCCCTAGGAGGAGAGTTTTTAGGAGAACAACAAGCCAAATGTTTGTGACATTCATAAGTTGGTTCTTCTAAAAGGACTTCATCGCAAGTAGGGGAATGATCAATGGTTGAAGATTGTTTGTCAAGAGGGGTTTTCCTAGGTGAAGGGGGACAACTAAGATATTCATGACCTTCATCGATTGTGTTGTCTAACATCAAAGTATCTACATCACAACTAGGAGAGATACTAGAGGAAGAACAAGTGTTGTTTTCATGATCATCTAAGTTTTTGTTAGGTTGGTTGTGAATGTGTTGTCTACTGAGAGAGGTAAAAGGAGAGAAACAACTAGGATTCTCAAAACTCTCATTAATTTCTTCTTCTACTAAAATATCTTCATCACCAAGAGGAGAGATATTATGAGAAGAACAAGTATGATTGTTAGGAATGGCCAAAGTTGTAGTCTCTTTCACTAAAACACTCCCATAGGGAGGGGATAGTAAGTGTTTCTTAACATGTCTATATATGCAAGGTACTAGGATTGTTTGAATAAGAATGAAAAGCACATGTAACCATTTCATGCAATGTTTCAGCAAGATTAACAATGTATATGCAAAGATACAAAACATTCTTATCCAATAAATGGAAGATTTGGAAAATGCGAACAATGTGCATGCAAGAATGAAAAGAACTTTTAACAAACTTATGCAAAGTTTTAGGAATAGAAATATTGTATATGCAAAAGTGAAAATTACTTTTATCAAAGTTATGCAAAATTTCCAAAATGTAATCATTTTCAGATCGAATGGTGTGTGCAAATGAAGTGGTCTGAAGAATGAGTAATGTAAAATGATGTTTTTGAGCTAAATGCATAAAAAAAATGTTCCAAAAAATTTCCAGACTTATACTATATAATACTAGGAGGCTTAGGAAGCACATAAATGAGGTTTTTGATGTAGGAACATACAGTCAAAAATCTAGATAGGGACTGGTTTGCCCAACATGGCAAATGAGTCCCAGTACTAGTTTTTTTGCAAAATTTTTAGAAATTTGGAAGTGTCTTTTATGTGTTTAATGTTGTAAGATACAGATCTAAGATGGAGATGTAGAATTTCAGAGGTTTTTAAGGAAACTATATGAAAAAATGCAAGCTAAATGCACTTTTTTCTAACACCAAAAATTTGAAATCCTAGATGCAAATTAACTAATGCAACTCTAATGAAACTTTAATACAAACTAGGATTATGATGAAAATGGACTCCAAAATAGAAAATAATATATTCAAAAATTAGGTTCACCAGAATGAACTATAGATTTTTGGCTCCAATGCACTCTCTAACTCTTCTAGGGTTTTTCACCTAAAAGGAGAGAGGTAGGGCCAAAAATGCTAAGGGGTTCATTCAAATAATGTTATGTGTGATGTTATATGAACTAAATGAAATAATATAAGTGCAACTAAGTTATGAAATTGATCAAATATGAATGCAAAATTTAAGAAACAAGTGATGTTTGAAAACACATTGTGTAATGCAAAATCACCTAGAAACGAATGCAAAACTAAACAGAATTGAATGAAACTTGAAGTGTGCACCTTATATATGGATGAGGAGTGGAAATGAATT
The DNA here is from genome assembly GCA_007258455.2 of Sequoia sempervirens. NCBI lineage: Eukaryota > Viridiplantae > Streptophyta > Pinopsida > Cupressales > Cupressaceae > Sequoia > Sequoia sempervirens. The sequence goes on from VDFB02000013.1 coordinate 238,565,256, forward strand.
ATAGAATGCCACTGATGTTGAAATTTAGGCCTAGAGGGACTCATTCGCCATTCTGGGCCAATCAGTCCTAGTTCTGCCAAACTATACTAGAACCTGTTTCTAACAAAAGGGTACTAAAAAATGTAGAAAAATAAAAATTGAATATAGAGTGGGACTCATTCATCACTCATGGTGAATGAGTCCACTTTTTAATTTTTGGGTTTTCAAAGGTAGTTTTTGAAGCTTTCGATCTGCACTTTGATGCCTTATAGGTGTCCACTTCCAAAACTCTGATTTGTGGGTCTGAAAATTAGATTTTGTTGATTCTTTTACTTTTTGAATGAAGAGAAGACTTGATAAACCTTTCAACCTGATCTTCAATGATTTACAAGCTTCCAAGAGTCCTAAATTTGCAAACACACAAGACAAGAGAGAGAGGTTAAATGTTAGGGCATCAGAGTTTGCCTTAGTCAAACCCCTTTTAGGTAATTAAACAAAAATGATGAAAGAATGGAATGACATATGAAATAATGGAATGGATTACCTTGCCATGATTTTTATCTTGGATTTCTGCAACAATGGAGGAAGATTCAGCCCTTGAATGTCTTGAGGAACTTTCTTGATTTCTTGTAATAATAAAACCCTAAGTTGCTTGATTTGAGATGAAAGATTGGTGGATGAATATGTGAATTAAGTTAATGGATGTAAAAAATGAGTTAAGAGAGGTTATTTTATAGGAAATTCACCTTATTTTCCCATTAATTGGATCCCTAAGGCCGACATGGAAAAAAATTAACTAAAAACCTAATTTTTCCCGCTCAAAACCCTGAAAATGGCTCAAATGGGACTCATTCACCACTAATGGTGAATGGGTCCCATATAGATGGGAATAATTCGCCACTAATGGAAAATGGGTCCCACAGGGGCCATTTTTGCTAGGTAGAATGTCAAAAATTAAGAAAATCAGGTTTATATGATGACTATGTTGGTTATTTGATCAAATTATGCCTCGAGATGCACAATATGGGTTAATAGCGGCCTATTAGTGATGATGTAAAAGTAAATTGGGGCTTGGGACACAAAAATCAATGTGAAAGTGTAATTAAATACACTTTACAACACTAAAATGAGGTCCACATAGCCTTGGAAGGCACAAGAACCAATGTGAATGTGCAAGACACATTATAACACTAGTTTAACCTTAAGTTTAAGTTAAAAAACTTCTAGATTGACATAATAATTTTATTAAACACATTTTATAATGTTTAATTAGGGAGAAATGAGTTCATTAAGTCTAGAAAAGTGTGAAATCTTGTTACAAGACTTTACAACATCTTTACAAGACATCAATAAACAAATTTTATTCAATGTGCAAGGGTCCAAGACCTAGTGTGGATGCATAAAATACCTCACAACACCTAAATCAAGGCCTCATTAAGTCCAATTTATCATGAATTAATCCCATGTCAAGAAAAGGGTACTTTTTTCTACGACACAAATTCAATTTCCCTTTCACATGTTTGTTCGTTTGTCCTTATGTCTAGTTTGTCATGGGATCTTCATCCTAGGGGCTTGATCATCCCTGTTGATTGTTGTTGTTCCGTTTTGCTAGTGTAAGTGCATTGGGGCCTCTCTCTCGATATGCATGGCTGCATTAGTGTGAGTTTGAAGCAAGTTCATCCTCTCACTAAAGTGGAGGCTAAATGTTCCATAGAAAAATGGCCCCTTATCATTTTCATGGTCTTTTAGGCCTTTCTTCATGATACTTGGTCCATTTTTCTTTGATTTAATATTGCAATAGGCTTGAACACTCACATTAGGTCCTTAAAATTCAAATTATGGCATCTTGTGAAGGTGTTCAGAAGTGTTGTAAAACATTTCTACACTTTTCTAGACTCTTTTCATTACAATTCACCTAAAAATCACCTTTTCATCACTTAACAAGTACTATTTTGAAGTGTTGTAAAGTCTTGTAACAATATTTCATGCTTTTCTAGGCTTAATTTCACTATTTCCACCTTTCTTATGCTTTATTTGACCCTTTTATGCCCTTATAAGGCTTAATTAAGTGTGTTTTTGAATGTAAACCCGACAAACAACATTAAATGCAAGATAATCCCTAACATCCACATTCAATTCCAAGGTGGGACCCATTCACCATGGGTGGTGAATGAGTCCCTCTTGGCTCAAAATTCAAAATATTTCACATTTTCTTTTGGGTTTTTATTTAAAATCACCTTATGTTGGCCTGTGATGAGGTATCATCGGGTTACTAAGGAAAAAGTGTGCATAAATAAGTGTTTTTCCTCTCATTTTAATTCCCATTCATCAAGTTCACTTATTCGCACATCCATTGAAGTACTCAAGCACTTTGCATCACTTATTCAAGCATTAATCAAGTACTTTGGAGCAACCATTGTTGTATCTTCATATTTTCTTCAACAAGGGTTTGGTAAGTTAATAGTATTTTCATGTTAGTTGTTTATCATTCTCTTCCATTTCATTATTTCATTAAGGGTTTGATTACCAAAGTGGGATTTGACCAAGGAAAATCCCTATAACCTAACCCTTAACCATTTTTCCCCTTTTGCATGTGTGTTTGCAGACTTCTATATGCAAATTTGACAAGCTATTAGGTGTTGAAAAGTGGACAAGAAGTCAACAAAGTGTTTCAAGTAAAATCAATTCTATTTCAAGCTTGGAGAAGACATTCTATTCATTTTCTGCAGAATTAACTTCATCAACTCGATAAGTAGTCAACCTCAGATCTGGTGTTATAGGATTGGTCCTTGATTTCTCAAAATTTTAGGAGTGGACTGATTCGCCATTAGTGGTGAATGAGTCCCACCTTAAGGCTGGAAATCCAAATTTTGTCAGATTCTAAATATCGACACTTAGAAACTAGTTTCTAACAGTTTTCATCAGAAGTGGGACTAATTCGCCATCAGTGACGAATGATTCCCACTGTTTATTTTCTAGTAATCTCATTCAACATTTAGAAGATTCCAGATTCTCCATTCTCTTCCTATGTGCACTCTGAATCAACCTTTTTCTATTTTGTTTTGCATTTGTTTATTCTTAGTCCATTTTTGCATATCACATTATGGTTTCCAAAATTGCATAATTCTTAGATTTTGCATTCATAATCAGTCAAATAGATCATCCAATTGCACTTAGTTCATTCCATTTAGTCTAAATAACATCATACATTGCATAATTTGATTGAACCTAACATAGATCCCTTGAGTAGGGTTTATCTCTCTTCTTTTAGGTGAAACATCCTAAGAGTACAAGAGTAGCCTATGAGCCCTACCCAAAAATCTACGGCTCATCCCTATACCAAATACCCTCAACCCTCAACCCTATACTTAAAAACTAAACCCTCAACCTTATGCCTTATACCAAAAACCCATATTGTAAACCTTTTACCCAATATCATAAACCCTAATACCTATACCCTAAACACATAATATTATACACTCAACCCTAACCATTACCCATCAACTGTAAACCCTAAACTCTCAACCCTATAACGTTTACCCTTAAACCTATACCCTCGACCCTAAAACTTATACCTTAGACCCTAAATCCTACATCATCAACCATCATTCCTATATTCTATACCCTAGACCTTATACAATAAACCCTGAATATTATCCCTCAACACTATACTTAAACCCTAAGCCATACATTCTCAACCCTTCACCCTATTCCTTATACCCTCAATCCCTATACCTTATATACTTAACCTTATATGGTCATCCTTGAACACTATCCCCCAACCCTCAACCCTATACCTTAAACCCTAAACCCTACACCCTCAACTCCCATCCCTATAGCCTATATCCTACCAATCCCAATCTCCTTCTCTCTCTCTCCCTCCCATCCTACCAATCTCTATCTCCTTCCCTCTCTCTCCCACCCTACCAATCCCTATCTCCTTCTCTCTCTCTCTCTCCCTTCCACCCTACCAACCTCTATCTCCTTCTTTCTCTCCATTCCTCCCACCCTACCACTCCCTATCTCCCTCCTTCCCTCTCTCTCCCTCCCACCCTACCAATCCATATACCTTAATCCCTAAACTATCAACCCTATACTTAAACCCCAATCTATCACCCCTTAACACTCAACCATATACCTTGATCCCTAAACCCTACACCCTCAACCCTCGTCTATATACCCTATACACTAAACCTTATATCCTAAACCTTGAAAATTGTACCATAAACCCTATACTAAAGGCCTAATCCCTCAAACCTCAACCCTATACCTTAAATAAAAAACCCTACACCTCAATCCTTATTCCTATACCAAATACCATCAACCTTATACCCTAAACCTTCAACATTGTCCCTCAACCCTCAACTATCAACCTTTGACCCTTAAGCCTATACTTAAACCCTAAACCCTATACTCGAAATGCTTAACCATATTCCTTATACCCAATATCATAAACCCTAATACCTGAACCAACAATTTTTTATGTTGTTTATATAGACTTCTCTTGCACTCTTAGGATCTTTCCCCTAAAAGGAGAGAGATAGAACACCAAAATTGAAGTGGTTCACTCAAATAGAGGACTGTATGATGTCATTAATACTAAATACAATTCAATGTAGATGCAACTAAATTATGTAATTGACTAATTATTAATGCAAAACTAATGTAATATGCAATGTTTGAAAACACAATGTGATATGAAGAAAATGCAATATAAATGAAAACTAATGCAAAAAAAATTGAACAAGGTCAAGCAGAGTGTACCTAGGAATTGGATGATGAATCTAGAATGCTCTAAAATCTGGTAGAGATCAATGTAAATCACCACTGGGACTCATTCGCCACTAATGGCGAATCAATCATGCTACTAACAAAAACACCTGAAAATTGCTTTCCAACTGTCGGGAACTAGAATCTAACAAAATCACATTTTTCATCCTTAAGGTGGGACTCATTTACCACTGATGGAGAATCAGTCCTCCTCCAAAAATCTATGAAATCAAAGGTTAATTTTGTAGCTCCATATTTGTACTTGTCTCCTTGTTGGGTTGACAGAGTCAAAACTATAGAAAATGAACTATAGGTTGTCTCCAAGCTTGAAATAGGTTTTAATTGACTTGAAACACTTTTTTGACTTGTTGACGACCTTTCAACACCTAATTGCTTAAAAAATATGCATACAAAAGTCTAAAAACACACATGCAAAAGGGGAAACATGGTTAAGCATTAGAGTATAGGGATTTGCCTTGGTCAAATCCCACTTTGGTAATCAAACCCTTAATGAAGAAATGAAATGAAATGAGCAAGGAATGATGACTAAACAACATGAAAATTTCCTAAACTCACCACAACCTTGTTGAAGAAATCTGAAGATATGTCAATGGCTACTCCAAGATGCTTCAATACTTGAATGGATGGTTGAATGGATGATTGAATGCATGAATAAATTAGATGAATGGGTGAAACTGATGAATGGGGGTTGAAATGAGAAGAAAAGCACTTATTTATACACAATTATGCCTTAATAACCTAATAATACCTCATCACAGGCTAAGATAAGGTATTTTTAAATAAAAACCTGAAAGGGATTTTGAATTATTTTGAATTTGGAGCCAAGAGGGACTCATTCGCCACCCATGGTGAATGGGTCACACCTTTGTCTTGTAATTAGGTGTCAGGAATTAAGTTGCATTTAATTTTGTTTGTTGGGTTTACATTCAAAAATACACTTAAGTAAGTCTTATGAGTGCATAAAGGGGTCATAAAAGCATAAGAAAGGTGTAAATAGTGAAATCAAGCCTAGAAAAGCATGAAATCTTGTTACAAGACTTTACAACACCCTAAAATAGGACTTGACAAGTGATGAAAAGGTGATTTTTAGGTGAATTATAATGAGAAGAGTCTAGAAAAGTGTAGACATGTGTTACAACACTTCACAACACCTTCACAAGATGTCATAATTTGAATATTTAGGATCTAATGTGAATGCATAAGTTACATTGAAACATAAATCAAAGCAAGAAAATTAAAACATCACAAGAGAAAGACCTAAAAGACCATGAAATTTTCAACGATCCATTTTTCTATTGTACAATACCTATACCCTAAATACATAATCTTATACACTCAAACCTAAACATTAGTCCTCAATTGTAAACTCTAAACCCTCAATCCTCAACCCTATACACTCAACCCTATACTTAAACCCTACACCCTCAACCCTCAACCTTATACCTTAAACACTAAATCTTGCACCATCAACCCTCATCCCTATATCCTATATCGCCAATCTTATACACTAAACCTTGAGCATTGTCCCTCAACACTATACTTAAACCTTAAACCATACATTCTCAACCCTTCACCCTATGCCTTATACCCTCAATCCCTATAACCTATACACTTAACCTTATACCCTCATCCTTGAACACTATCTTGGGTACGTGCAGGATCATCATGGAAAAAATAGGCCCTTAAGTGGCGATGAAAATTCAAAAAAATCGAAGTTAGGAAACTTGACATGAAAATTTGAATAAGTTATCTATATTATTTCAAAAATATGTAAGAATAGAATTTTTATCAAATTGAATTTAGTTTCTAAGCTACTAGGTTTATTTTTATTTATTTTTAAATCTATTTGGTGAAAGTTTGAAATTTCAATGCAGTAGTACTTAAATTTCAGGGAAAAAATAAGTAGGTGTCTGTCTGACCACCCTAACCACAATAAAATGATAATAATTTTTTATAAGATTTTACATATAAGTAGAGGACTCATGTCTTGATGTGATGCATATTTTTTTGTTATTTTTTCCAATTAAATAATTAATTATGAATTTTTATTACAACTTTAAAAAAAAAACTCGTATGTCTGACCACCTTAACTTGGTAAAAATTTCATGAAATTCATTTTTTTTAATCCTATAGTATGTGAATCATAGAATGTGATGCATGTTTCAGATTCAAAAAATGTGATACCATTTGAAAGCTATAGATGTTTTTCAATTAGCCTATCAATCAAGACTTCAGTTGTAATTCAAATAGAAAATGAATAACAACTATTTATTAAATTCAAAGTAAAGCATAATTTATATTGGTGGAAAGCTGAGAATCTCCTTAAAAACCCTTTTTGGTAAAAAAAAGTCATCAACCACATACCCTACACCTACCCATCATATCACCACTTTTTGGCCTATCATGATCCTACACATACCCTCCCTCAACCCTCAACCCTATACCTTAAACCCTAAACCCTACACCCTCAACCCCCATCCCTATACCCTATACCTTACCAATCTTTCTCTCTCTCTCTCTCTGTCCCTCCCTGCCTCCCTCCCTCCCTACCAATCCCTATCTCCTTCTCTCTTTCTCTCCTACCCTATATTTGTTTCTAAAAACCAAATATCTATTTTGTACAACAGAGGCATGTCTTATATAAATAATATAATATACAAAAATATAGTATTATAATATTATATATAATATATTAATATGAATATTATAAATATTAATATTATATAAAATATTTTAATTTTATATATTATATTATTATATATAATATTAATAAGAATATAATATATAATATATTTTAAATATAATAATAATATGTCATATATATATCATATAATACATAATAATAGATAACAAATATTTTTTACATGAACAAACATCTCTTTCTAAAAACTAGATATTTGTTTTGTACAATAGTGACACATCTAGGTTTGTATTAGCCCTGCATAATAGATATATGTTATTTGTACATAACAGATATCCATTATTTACAACATGTGTACTTGTTTCCTTCTCTATAAATCTTATTAATGTGGTGGGTTTGTTTTGAGCTTTATGTAATAGATATCTGTTATGGATAACATGGGTATGTAAATACTTTTCTTTCCATTTCAAGTTTTCTTTATATATTAAAAATAATATATTAATATATAATATATTTATAAATATTTATATATTATAATATTATATATAATATATTATTATAAATATTAATATATATATAATATTAATATTATATACATTAATATATTAAGATGTCCCATGTTTATTTGCTTTCCAAAAGTTGTACACAAATAAATGCACCTCCACTATGGTTATTTGCTTTCCATTCCTAAATATTTTTCGTTGGCAGAACAATGAATGAGTACAATGCAATAAACACAAGATCTATTACACCCATCCAATAATAAAAAATATTAATATATATTAATATCTTAATATTAAGATATATTAATATTTATTAAATATAAATATTATTATAATTATAATTTTAAATAATATTATATATTATATTATATATATTTTATATTATATATAAGATATATTAATATATTATATATACTAATATAAGATATATATAAATATTTATATTAATTTTAATATTATAACATATTAAATGTTAATATATACTAATTTTAATATATTAATATTTTTCCTTTTAATAAATGGATATCCATTTTGTTTTGGTATTTGGCTTGTGGGAAACCAACTTGAAAAGTCAACATCCCCAATGTGTTACAAGTGTTGTAAGAGATTTTTGAACTTCACCCTTCATGTTGGTGGCTTTCTTTAATCCAGTTTTGATGAAATGAAAAGGGTTTGTTCAACAAATTTGCAACATTCTACCAATATAAGATATGGTTTATTTTGAATTTCATAGATAATTATTATTGATTTTCTACTTGCACTATGTGTAAAGTCCTGATTGATAGGCTGATTGAAAAACATCTATAACTTCTAAATGGTTAAAAAAAATTACTATGAAAGATGCATCACACACTATGCTTCACAAATTATAGTTTAAAAGAAAAATCATAATTTTTTGACCAAGTTAGGGTGGCCGAACAAATGGTTTTTAATATTAAAAATTCTTACTAGAAAATTCATAACTAAATATTTACTTGCCAAAAAATTATAAAAAAATATGCATCACATCCAAGCATGTGTCCTCTACTTATATTGAAAGATGAATATATATATATATATATACATACATGCATACATATACATATACACACACATACATATACATATACATATACATATACATATACATATACATATGTATATGTATATGTATATGTATATGTATATGTATATGTATATGTGTATATGTGTATGTGTATATGTGTATATATGTGTATATGTATATGTATACATGTGTGTGTGTGTATATATATATATATTCTCCCCATTAGGGTGGCCGAACAAATGCTTGTTTTTAATTTTTTTCCTGAAAATTTAGTACTACTACATTGAAATTTGAAATTTTCACCAAATAGATATACTTTTTTCAAAATAAGCCTAGTAGCTTAGAAACTAGATTCAATTTGCTACAAATTCTATTTTACATATTTTCCAAATTATGTTAATAACCTAAATTCAAATTTTTATTGTCAAGTTGTGTAACTTTACTTTTCTGAATTTTTATTGCCACTTAGGGACCTAGTTTGGCACCCCATGATCCTGCATTGACTCTCTCCCTTACAACAATCATTTTTAAAAGAGATGAAACAAAAATAATAAAGTGTACTGCTACAATCATATACATGTCAAGTTGCACCATTGATGTTACTCTTTGGGGTCATCATTGTCAAATTGATGGGAAATAAATTATCTTTGATATGCCCCTACATCCAAAACCTTCCATTCTTTTGATAAAATCTAGACATATAACCTCGTACTGTGGGAAAGGTATTGATAGTATTTTTCCAAGTACAATTCTGATCAATCCTAATTTATTAGAGGCCTCAAGATTACATACATGCTATACCACTATAGGGATTTCCCATCCTTTCACTTCCTTGTCAAAGCGCCACCTATCTCCCAACAAGTTTGCAAATCTAGAATCAATATCTCTTATATTGAAAATACAAGCTTCCTTGAGAAGAATTTTTTTATGTAAAGGCATCTATCTCAAAACTACACTTGGACAAATTTTATTAACTTTTATGCCCTTTAATAGTAGTAAAAAAAAAATGTAAGAATTTTTTTTTACAAACTTCCACCAATACTTTTTGATGCCCAAAGTGTTATATGGATCTCTTTGGATGTGATTTTAGCTACGTTCTTAAAGTTGGATTGAAAGATGGAATTAGTGAACTTATTAAAGTTATTGCATTTGAAGGACTAGAAAATTCCTTAATGGGTGTTGTTGTAGAATATTTTCAACTATTACTAGAAGAACCTAATGCAGCTAAACACATTTTCGACAATGTTGTTGGTTGTCAATTTTTCCTTGACTTCAACATCAAAATGATTCAATTTGGTGGATAGGAAACACAAAGCATTGTTATTACAACTATTAAAACCATTTAAAATTTTCATTTAACTCTTCCCATTTGTTATCATGTATCCATTTGTATATCTTTTTGTAGTATTTTGTACATTAAAGTCCATATACGTAAAGTTGATCATGTATATAAAAATATGGTTTTTTATTTTCTTGTGATACAAAATCTTTCTTCACAACATTTATCTCCTTAGATTCTCTATAATAGTTGGTCATGCTATTTAAAATATATGTTTGCACATTTTTGTAAATGAACACCATAAAAAGTATTTGAAACACTTGGATACCTTAATTTCCAATACTTCTACTTGTTATATATATATTCTTATTATAATTATCACTCACAAATGTATTGCATTACTATGATCCTCAAAATCCCTTGTAATGGAGGTGGAAAATGAAAGAATACAAGAAAAACATACCCATCGAAATAAAATGCAACGTACACAATACCATATAAGGAAAAATAACATTAACAAAACAAGATGAGGAAACCAAAAATTCCTTGTTGATGGAACGTCCACATCTACACTCTCTTTCTCCAATAACACGCCCTATCTACAAACACCTCCACCTCAAATGTACAATATAGTTCAACCCAACCCATTTGTTCAAATTCACCCTCCTCCAGATTCATTTCAGGATTTATTCACCACTGGAAATAGCTTCCATTCAAAGTTAGATAGCCTTTGAAACATGTCAACATGTTTGGTCTACATGGAAAGATATCTAGGAATCAAAACTATGCAATAAAATGGAATCACTACTTTTATAGATGCACATCTAAAGAAAACAACCATCACTTCTCAAATTGGAATGACATGGACCTTGGTGAGAAACCTAGATGTTTAAAAAATATATCTCAAGCTGAGGAAATGTTGATAGCAATGGTTATCCCAATCCTTCATGTTACCTAAGCAATGGGGGAAACTAAAATATAGTGGCACACTATTTTTTTCCCTCAAGATATATCTACAATTGCAACCTACTTGCCCAAGAATATTAATGAGTTAGATATACTAATAGTGATTAGGAAAAACACTAAGAAACAACCATATAACTTCTATTTTAGTAGAGGATGTATCCATTAGGCATTAACATATAATATTTGTAATGACCCATACTACAAATATGGGTAATTAGATGAGTTTGCATTAATTATCAAGTTTACCCCAATCCTCTACTGACATCTCAAACCTTCTATATGCAACAACTTCAAATATTGATCCCACAAATACATGCTTAATGGAAATAGATGATACAAAGGATGACCCCTTAGAAGAGAACCTACCAACCACAACTTCCTTTGTGGAAAATCTCCCACCTTCATGTACAAAGGTCAAAGAAGTGTGCTCTTTGCTACAACTAGGCAAAGAACAACCAACATCTATTGTAGAATGGCTACCCATTTCTTCATATCCTATAAATGAATACACCACTGAAGGATTATTTGTGATGGTATTCCCCACTTTGTTTCCAAAATGAAAAGCCACATTCAAATAATAATATATCAAAGAAATTAAGCTACATGACTATGCTCTCCATCTTCTAAGATACCATGATAATAGGTTTGGCCAACGCCCATGATTTAGGTACTTCATACTGAATATACTAATCTGTCACCCTAGCCAAGCCACTTCATCTATATCTTTCAATAAATATGTAGATGAATTCCTAACATCAACAATATTTGAGCTTCACCAAAGATTAAAGTATATGCCTAATAACAAACCTGTAAATCAAATAATGTGTTCTAGCTTGTCAGTTCATGGTACCCACTTATTTTGGACCCAACATCAACATGAGCATTCTGACATGTTCATTCAAATTCTTTCCCAACACTTTTCTTCACCCTTAGTGCAAGAGATATAAAATGGCCATACTTGCATACCATCATGTTGACCAATTCACCTACAAATCTTTCCATGGCTTCTAGGTGGAGGATATAAAATATAGTTCATAATCCACACCTTACAACACTATACATACACCATAAATTTGTTGCATTCCTTAAAGAGATCTTGGAAAAGCTTCTTGGTGCAACTAAATATTGGTACAAGTAAACCCCTTCTTATCTCATAATCTTAAATTACACTCTTACTTTAATTATTTTATAGAAATATATTTTTCATAGGTATGAATGGCAACACAGAGGCTCTACACACATCCATGGTGATTTAGGAGCATCATTGGTTGTAAAGAAATCTTGTATCAACCAAAAAAAATTCATCGTATTCTCATTTCTTAGCTCGTGGAGCATGATATATGTTCTACACAAGGTCATCTACATCGTATCTGAGTTTTAGGTTGATTGCATCCATTTGGAAAGAATTGTAGCTCTCAAAATTCACTATCATTCTCAGTCAAAGAATTAGGGGCTAATGTAGTCTAAAATTCATTATGTGGACCTATTCCTGAGTGTACAGATCTTAATGGAACATCATGCAAGCACTTTGGGTCCAATGGGTTCTTTCTTGGAGATCCACAATACATTTCAATTTGTGGAGGATTATCTTTCATTTTTAAGGCTGAATTTCACACTTGATCATTCATTGGGGTTTGTAAACCCTTGAGGCTAATGCAAACCATTATTAGAGCTAGAGAATCATATTTCAAATCATTTGTAATTTGTAAGAAAGAAGTTAGTGATTATATTTAGGATTAGAACTCAAATCTTATAGATATTTAAATCCAGATGTTGAATAAGGCCTTGCACCTATGTAATGTTGTAATTCCCTTGTGGTAGGCCTATAATCCCTAGTTGTCTCACATATAAGGCATAGGATGCATAAGATTTCCAATTACTAATTCAATAAAGATCTATGTTTGCTAAGTATTTTTTGTTATTTTACATTGTGTTGAACTCTATGTTGCATGGTTGGACAGTCTTTTCTAGACCTTCCATCTGTGATAGCACCAAGTGGTATTAGGGTGATTTTATGAGTCTTGAAGGAATTCCTTGTGGTGAATAGATTGCTAACCTAAGGTAGACTACATGTGTTTTCAACTGATCACCAACTGTGAAGCAGTTGAAACCCTTGTAGCCAAATCATCAAATTGAGGCAGTGTACCAGAGCCAAGGAGAGTTCCAACTATGGAAAATGTCACTAGAAGAAAGGATGAAATATTAGAGATGATGTAAGAAATATGATTCTGATTGGACATTGTAGAAGAAGATATAAGGCGAGGTCTAAACCCTAGACATGAAGATGAAAGTGATGATGAGTTAGATCATACTGCAAATCAAAATGAAGAAGCCCTAGAAGAAGAAGAAGATGAGGATAAGGATTAAAATCGTGTGAAGATGTTGAAATTTATTTCAAATATTGGTAAGAGGCCTAGGATTGAAATTTAAAATTACACGTGAAGTTTATACCTTGAAGAATTAATTGATTGGATCAGTGACATGGAAGAATATCTTGAGTATGAATAAATTAAAGATCTAGAAAGGGTAAGATTTAGAAAAAAATATTGAAAGGACATGCTACTATATGGTTGAAAAAAGTTCAATTGGATAGAAATAGAAGAGGAAAGGAGAATATCAATAAGTGGGATAGGATGGTGACAAAGTTGAAGAATCAATTCATACATGTTGATTATGAGCTTGAACTATTGAAAAGATTATAGAACCTAAGGAGAAAGGAGAGATCTATGAAAGAATATATTAAATAATTCTAAAAGATGATAATTAGAGTTGGACATAGTGAAGAAAGAAAAGAGAAAGTTACACGGTACATCAATGGACTGAGAACTAACATCCAAGAATAATTGAGCTTGGTGAAGATGACAACAGTTGAGGAAGCATAGAAATTTATGCTCAAGGTAGATGAAAAGCTAAAAAATAAGTTTGAACAAAGACAAAGGAGTACAATAGGAAGATTCTAGAGAATTGGATCATAATCCGAATAAAGAAAAACATATGCAAAGTAAAACAAGGATGGAAAACCCTACTGTAGTGAAGAAAATGACTATAATTCATACCACAGAGGAAGAGAATACAAATAATTCTACCATAGTGATAGAGGAGGTCATAATTCTTGCTGCAATGGTGGATATAGGGGAGAAGAAGGAAGATCTTAGAAGAGACCATTCAGAGGCACCTATTTCAAGTGTGGAGGTGAAGGACATAGAGCATTTGAATGCCATGTCAAGGAAGTACCATTAAGAGAACCAAGCATATTAGAAGAGAAGCTTATGTGGATGAGGTACCTGTTGGATCCCATAGCTCAGTTGCGAAACCTAAGAAAGGAAATTCATTGGTAATAAGGAGAGCATTGATACATGAAGAAGTGACTGAGGAACCACTACAAATAAAGAGTTTGTTTAGAACTTGGGATGTAAATCTAGAGGAAAGTTATGTAAATTTATCATTGATAGTGGTAGCATTGGTAACCTAGTTTTAGAAGAGATGGTAACCAAGCTAAATTTGAAGAGATTGAAACAACCAAACCCCTATAGGATTGCATGGATTTAGGATGAACATAAGATCTTGGTAATTGATAAATGTTTGGTGAAATTTCACATAGGATCTTAAATAAAGAAAAATGGTGTGTGAGGGTGTTGCACCTATTTCTCTTATTTCATTCAAAATGTGTGTTATAAAGTGCCAATAAAGAACAAAAATCAAATCTAACCCAAACAACAGTCAAAGGGGAGATTTGGAAAGGTGAGAATAATGTGTACCTTTCACCGAAGATGTTTTTTCAGACCTCACTAAGGACTCATTCACCCTATGGTGAATGGGTCCTAGCTAGGGTTCCTGGAAAATGCTTTCTGGGTTCTGTTCTACCAAGTTTGTACTCCCAGATTCTAATTGATCATCGTTGGAAAGACAAAAATGAAACTTGTACATCAATTTCCATGATTTGAAAAAATTTCTTGCAACTTTCTTCAAATTTTCTCTCCAAATGATCTTCAACCTAAAACCTGTAATCGCACATCAAAGAAAGAAACTATTGTTTGTTAGGGAATATGGGTTTGCCTTGGTGAAACCTGGTTTTGGTAATAAAACCTTATGATGAAATGAAACATGAAATAAGGAATGATAAATGAACAATATTATGTAACACCTCACCAAACCTTATTTGAACCTTGGATAAACCTACAAACTAGCATTAAGTGGCCTCAATGAATGTAGATCTTGATCATGAAACTTGATGTGAGACAATGTCTTTGATATACTTGATTAGATCTTGAACACTACATCAACATATTAGCTCAAAGAACATGCATGATGCAATACAGATTTGACATGACAATGGAATCTTGATTGCTGCAATATTATTCCATAAATATGCCCTTGAATGCCTTATAAAATGGTCTTGAAAACTGCTATAATTCTCTTGTGAGAATTTCTTGATTGCTTGAAAGTCTTAGTTACGAAACATAGTGAAATAGCCTTGTATTTATACATATCTTAACATTAATTCCTGAAATTCAAATATCACAAGCTGACATTGAATAATGGATTTCAAATCATTAAAATACTTCCAAAAACATATCCAAAAGAGGGGTCCTAGGTCTAAGTGAGGACCCATTCCCCATAGGTCAAATGGGTCCTAGGCCACTTAGCTAGGACACACATTGGAAAAGGTAAAATATTATGCAAAATTAGGGTCCTAGGTCACCTACCTAGGACACACATCTTCCAAAGTTGAGTTTTGTGTAATGAAATTTATGAATGTTGGGTTTTATCCCTCAGAATTTGCATTTAATTAGGCTTGGATTTGAATTAAAGGGTCCAATTAAGGAAAATTAACCTCAATCAATTAATAAAGCCCTAGATTAGTGTGAAAGTGTAAAGATACACCTTACAACAGCCTAAATAAGGCACAATTAAGTCCATTTAGTTTGAAAGGACCCTAAACTTAATGTGAATATGTAAAAAATATTGACACTAAATTAAGGTAACATTAGGCACATTTTATTATTAATTATTCCCAAATTAAGTGTGGAAAAGGGATACTTTTTTTGACACTATAGGATCATATAAAGATAAAGTGTAGTGTGATATTATGCCTATGGATGCATGTCATTTACTATTAGGAAGACCATGGAAATATGATAGGAAATCAATTCATGATGGAAGAAGAAGTACCCATATTGTGACTTCAAATGGCAAGATAATTAAGTTGATACCTTTGGAAGAAGAGGACAAAGTTGAAGTTGTAGCACTGCCAGACTCTGTTTGGTAGATGGAAGAAATTTTTTGGATGGACTGAGGTATGAGAACATGTGTTTTGCATTGATTCCAAAGAAGAGTGGTATTCCAGAGGCAACAAAGGATGAAGATCCACCACACATAAAGGTAGTAAAGTTGCTGATAGAGTATGAAGACATCATTATTCAATAATGTAACAAATGGATTACCACTGGTCTAGAGCATCAGTCATCATATAGATCTAATACTAGCAGCAAGTTTTCCTAACAAAACAACACATAGGATGACACTAGTAGTGATTGCACAATTGAATCGGAAAATACATGAGTTGTTGAAGAAAGGATTGATCAGAGAAATCTTAAGCCCGTGGCTGGTACCTAATGTACTTGCACCAAAGAAATATGGAGAATGGAGGATGTATATAAATTCTAGAGAAATCAATAAGATCACTGTCAAGTATAGATTCCCATTGTGAAGGATGGATGACATTATGGACTGTTTGAGTGGAGAAAAGTATTTCACAAAGATTGACCTAAAGAGTAGATACCATCAAATAAAGATTAGAGAAGGTGATGAATGGAGGACTACATTTAAGAATAATGAAGGATTATATGAGTGGTTAGTGATGCCTTTTGGATTGACTAATGCACCTAGCACTTTCATGAGATTGATGAATGAGGTATTGAAGAAATTATTGGGTAAGTTTGTCATTGTTTACTTGGATGATATTCTATTTTTTAGTAATACTAGGGAATAATATTTGTGGCATGTCAGACAAGTATTACAAAGATTGAGAGAGGAGAAGTTGCTAATTAATGTCAAGAAGTGTAGCTTCATGAAGATAGAGTTGGTGTATTTGGGTTTTTTCATTTCTATAGAAGGATTGAAGATGGACTTTGGGAAGGTTAAGGAAATTGTTGAGTGGCCTACACTAGTAAACATAAGAGATGTGAGATCATTTCATGGATTGGCTAGTTTCTATCAGAAGCTTTAGAAGAATTTGCACACCCATGATGGGAA
Organism: Sequoia sempervirens; assembly: GCA_007258455.2. NCBI lineage: Eukaryota > Viridiplantae > Streptophyta > Pinopsida > Cupressales > Cupressaceae > Sequoia > Sequoia sempervirens. The sequence goes on from VDFB02000013.1 coordinate 238,582,715, forward strand.
AAATGAGAGATAGGAAAGAGTTTAAGTGAACATCCGAAGCACAAAGATTTTTTGAATTATTGAAGTAAAAGGTGACAGAGCAATCAATGTTAGAAATTTCTGATTTTGATAAAGTATTTCAAGTTGATTATTGCAGACAATGATTTTGGATTTCCCACACTGTTTTAGCTCCTTTTAGGGTTTTCCACCTAAAAGGAAAAAGGGAATGGGGTCCAAAATGCAATTTTCTACACTCAAAGTTAATGTGTATGAGATGTATTATTCCTAATTATGATGTACTAATGCACTGATCTGAAAAGAAAATGATTTAATGATGCAACACCTAAGAAATGTGAAGTGCTGGAAGACACATTGTGATATGCAAAAATGCCTAAAAATGCAAGTAAATGAAAATTGAACATAATTGAAGAGGTGCACCTGGAATCTAAAATCTGATGTGTAGAGATTCTAGAATCCTAAAAATTTGACTAAAAATGTTGATTGGGACACTTACGCCAGGTTGGGCAACTTAGTCCCAATTTTGGGAAAACTACTTAGAAACCTATTTCAGACAAATGGGTATCCAAATCTAAAAAAATCTCTGAAAAATAGGTTCATTGGAATGAATTTTCCACAACTGGTGACTTAGTCCACTTTTTATTTTTTGAAAATTCAAAAGTAGAAACGAAAGCCCTAGGTCTCCACTTTGGTTCCCTACAAGTGTCCGCTTCTGAAACTCTAATTTTTAGACTTGAAAGTGACTTTTTGTTGATATTTTGACTTTGAAAGCAAGGAGATATCTTCAACAAGTCTTCAACCTTATCTTCAATGATCTTCAAACCCTCAAACTATCTAAATCTACAAACACATAATGAAAGAGAAAGAAATGGTGAATGTTAGGGCATGGGGGTTTTCCTTGGTCAAACCCCTTTTAGGTAATTAAACCAAAATGAAGAAAAAAAGTAATGAAGCATGAAAAAATGGAGTTAGTACCTTTCCATGGTGATAGATCTTGAATTTTTGCAACAATAGTTGAAGAATCTACCCTTAAATGTCCTTGGGAGCTATCTTGATGACTTGCAATGATGAAACCCTAGCTTGCTTGATTTGAGAACATTATGAGTTATGGATGAATGATGATGAGTTATGAATTAGGATGGGTTATTTCAAATGAGAGGGAAAACCTTTTATTTATACAAAATTATGCCCTAATTCCCAAAAATACCTCATCACAGGTCAACCTTAGGTCTTAAGGAATAAAAACCTGAAAGAAATTTAAATTTATTTTGACTTTTGAGCCAAATGGGACTAAGTCACCACCAGTGGCGAATTAGTCCACTTGGGCATTTTTAAGTGGATGTTAGGAATTGTGATAATTTAAATAATGTTTATCAAGTTCTTCTTCAACAAGACACTTAAGTAAGGCTTGTAAGTGTATAAAGGGGCCATTTAAAGCATATGAAAGATGCAAATATTGATGACAAGCCTAGGAAAGTGTGAAAGTTTGTTACAAGACTTTATAATACTTTGAAATAGGTCTTGGTAGGGTTATTTAGGTGAATTATGATATTATGGTCTTAGAAAAGCATGAAGATGTGTTACAACACCTTTACAAGACATCAATAAATGCATTTTATTCAATTTGTAAGGTCCCAAGACCTAATGTGGATGTGTAAAACACCTCACAACACTAAATCAAGGACTCATTAAGTCCAATCTATTATCAATAATTCCCATATCAATCAAGCAAAAAGGGATACTTTGTTTGTGTCCACAATTAGCCCCCACTTTAGTGAGAGGATGAATTTGCTTCAAACTCGCACTAAAGTAGACATTCAAGAAGATTCAAATCATACCAATATAGATGACAAATAATGACAAAGATCAAAGGAGGTTGCACAAGCCCCCAAGATCCAAGATCCTAAGTCAAACTAGCATAAGCACAAAAGGACACACACAAGGTGAATAATATGTAGCAAGACAAGATACATGATCATACAATGGCAAGAACTAGAAAGAAATGAAAATGGGGTGGATCAAGCTTTGACTATTTGTCCAACATGTTGTAGATTAGATCTAGGCTTGTTTGTTCAAAAAATTAAATGCATACTCACTCTGGGCCGATGGAACTCTTGGCTATCCATCGGGTGAGAAGGATAAAGTATACTCACTCTAGGCTCATGAAGCTTCTGGTTGTCTGTGGGGTGATAAATCCACAAGGTGGCTATGGGGAAAATTCATGCCTCAAAATGGGCTTCCCGCTCAACCATACCAAAGTTATAATACCTCCTGATAAATTTAATAAGGTGCCACAATGATAATGATTTTCAAGATCTATGAGGCAAGCAAAACTTTTTATGCTTGATACTCATAGACAAACAGGATGGTACCACAGGCATGCAGGTTATGTTATGCAAGGTGGCCATATAATAATTGTTGTAAATGCAAGAATAGTGTAAGGTGGGCTCAAAGGGATTTTGCTTAGTTCATGCAAGGTCTCATCTTAGGGAACATCACACTTAATGTCTCCAAGAGAGGAAAAGTGAAAATGGTCTCATCTTGTTTCCAAGAGAGGACAAGTGAAATGTCTCATCCTAGGAAACATTGTATCTAATGATTACAAGAGAAGAAATCACAAGAAAAAGAAAATCGTACAATGAATTGTGAGTGTCAATGTATGCCCCCACTTTAAAGCGGTTTCTAACATCATTACTATGAGAAATTTATTTAAAGTAGAAGAAGGAGAACATGAGATCTTACTGAGAAAGCCCTAGATGTCAAATTATATGTTTCCTAGAAGCTAGGTCATGAAAAAGGTCATATGTCATGTGCGAGCCAACTTGAGGCATGTCGTCCACATCCCAAGCTTGCTCTTATACGTACATGAAAAGTTAACGACTAGCCAAAGGAGGCAACGAGAAGTGACATATGAGGAAAAGGCTACGTAACCCCTTACCCCACCTTAATGTAGGACAAAGGTGACCCAAAATGATTAATGAGATGCATGTTGGAGTGAAAATTCATATCAATTGGAGGAATTAGGTTCTTCCTCAGAAGGGAGAATACCAAGCTCCTGAAAATGCTGGATTTTACTACTCAAACCTTACATTCATTAGTGGAATGACCATCATACTCTATGATATGCAAAAGATGAATTTTTTTAATAGAATTTATTTTGAGTTCTTGGAGGAAGGGTGATCAAGTGATCTTGTAGAAGTCTTGAAAAGATAACCTCTTCATCAATGGGAGAAGCTAGTCCTATAGTTTGTGAGAAAGATACCTCTTGCTTAGTATTAGTTGTCATACCTATGCAAGATTCTTTAGATTGTGAGATTTTGTTCTCTCCTTTATAGGAGGTTGTAAAATCTAACAAATCAATTCATTATTTTTTTTTGTGATGACATTGACATTAAGGGAAGGTGTATTTGTTTTTTTCATGTTTTGGAAAGGAGAACTTTCAAGACCACTAGTTTCGATGAGTTCAGGATGGAAAATTGTTAAGGTTGATTTAGGAGTATGTTGTGTGATAGTATTTATGTCGAGGGAAGGCTTGATTACTTCTATCAAAGGACAATAACCAAGACCATGAGTTGTTTGTTGTGTGTTAGGATAGATGGGTGTATGGATACATTGCTCTCTAGCACCACATCCTTGTCCACTATAGCCAAGTTGTTTCATAAGTTCATAACCTCTGCCATAAAGCTTTTTCATTGCTTTTGAATTGGGTGGTTGTTCATTGTTGTGTTTGTCAAAGGTTTTTGTGTAATTTGTTATGTTTTTGTCTAAATTGGTTGAAGCGGATGCTTTTGAAGGTTCATCTGAGTTTTGCATTAACATGACTGCTTTTTCGTGTCCCTTAGTTGAATCTTTGTTTATGATCTGGTATTCGTCCATGAGTGTTGGTGTGAAGTCTAAGGAACCCCAATCATTTCCTAATAGCTTTGAGTGTTGTTCTTTGTTTTTTGGTTGTATGGATTCCATGTGTGTAGTGGATATTGATGTGTTTAAATGATGCACGTTGTTTTTCTCAATGTTCAAATGACTATTGGGATTAGGATCAGCTTCAAGAATGTGCACTTTGTTGTTGTGAATGTATTTCATTTTACAATGAAGAGTGGAAGGAACACCATTCATTTCATGAATCCACAGTTTGCCTAAGATAAAATTGCATGAAATTTCATGAGGTATAACATGGATTGGTGTATTCAATGTGGCCACTCCAAATGTGAGAGGTATAATGATCACCCCAAGCACTTTTGTTTTGACATTGTCAAATCCCTTAATAGATAAAGAATCGGGTTGAATGTTCAATTGATCAATAGAAAACCTATCTAGAAGGCTCACACTACACACATTAACCCCTGAGCCAGTGTCAACAAGGGTTTGCTTTATCCCTTTTGTTTTGTATTGAGATATGAACATGAAAGCATCATTTTGTTTTTGCACTTCCAAAGGGGGGAGTTCACTTTGGTGGAAAAAAATGTCAACATTCAATCCATGAATTATGGCTACTATATCATTTGGTTGCACCGTAGAAGGGATAGGAATTTGTTGTAAGGTTTTTTGGAGCATAGTGTGATAGGTAGGTGAATTTTGAAGAAGGTCCCAAAGGTAGATCTTGTTTGGAGTACTCTTAAGTTCAACAAGATCATATTCCTTTAATTGAGGAGTAGGAGGCAGTATAGAATTAGGCAAAGGTAAAGAGGTCAAGGTTGGTTGTTGTGGTTGCAGGTTATTTCTAGTGTTGTATGTATGAGCAATGGTAGTATGACTCGGTTGTTGTGACACATTATTTTGAGGTGGGTAGAGAGTGAATTTGGGTTTAGGTGGAGGTTTATGTAATGGTGGGTAAATGATGATTTCAGGTTGTTGTGGAGTTTGTTGTTTGTTTGAAGGTGGGTAGAGAATTAGAGGGTTCTTAGGATGTCCTATAGGGTATGTATGAGGTCCATTGATTGAGGGGGATCTAATGGACACTCGCACATTCATAACCTCAACGGTCTTGGTTTGATGTATCTCTAATAAAGGGCAATCTAGAATCTCTTGTTTATCTGAGGAAGACACATTACTATGGTTGTCATTTGTGAGAACCATGATATTCTCCCTAGGAGGAGAGTTTTTAGAACTACTAATCAAATTTTCTTGACATTCATGAATTGGTTCTTCCAAAATGACTTCATTGCATGTAGGGGAATGATCAATGGTTGAATTTTCATTTTGATTGGGAATGGGAAGATGAGGGGAAGATTCTATGTGATTATCATTTTGTTGTAAGGTCGCCTTCTCTTGTTCCATATTATCTACCCCAATAGGAGAGCTTGCAAGATGGTTATCCAAGGTTGAAGTTTGTAAAGTAGCTTCATCACAAGTGGGGTAGGCATCAAAAGAGGGACCACTATGATTTTCAAATAGATTGTCCCAAACGGTTGGAGCATTAGGGAATGGAGGGTCAAGATTCTCATGACTCTTAATAGTTATAGCTTCTAACACCATCCTATCCTCTTTGCATTGAGGAGGGAGATTAGAAGAAGGGAAATGTTTATTTTTATGATTATGGAGACTGTTTAGGAATGTTTTGATGATCTCATGTTCTTGTTGTTCAACATCTTCCAAAGTGGAATGAGGAGATGGACAATCAAGACCCTCAATACCTTTGTTACTAATAGGAGAGGTATTGGGAGAAGAACAAATATGACTGCCATGATCAATGATAAGTTCATTCCTTTGTTCCCAAATGTCTTCCAAAATAGGAGAGGTAGGGAAAGGATCTTAAAGAGGGTTATCATAGATCTTGAAAGTTTGCTTATCTAACACCAACATATCCTCATCACTATCACAGAGGTAGGTTTCAATGATGTCTTGTTGTGATGTGTGATCATCTTGATTACTTATCATTATGTTCTCTTGTTTAGTAATGGTTTGTCTAATAGGAGAGGTAAGAGGAGAGAAACAACTTGAATTTTCAAAACTCTCATCAATTGGTTCTTCTAACACTATAATATCTTCTTCACAAGTAGGAGAGATAATATAAGAACAAATGTGATTGTTATGATTACCCAAGGTTTCTTTCACTAGACTAACCTCATCCACATAATGGAAACTAGGAGAGGGATCTACGACAAGCAAAAAGAGAGGGGAAAGGACCTCATAGTCATATGCCCTTAACAAAACTTTTTTATAGCATGTAATAAGATCTAAAAATAGAACATGAAAGATGATAACTATAGATTTTTGTAATGAAAACATGATGTAATGATTATTCTACAAACTTCAAATGTAACCATTCAAAAGCAAATATGCAAAAGAGGAATTATGCAATTTTTCAAATTTTAAGGATGACAATTGACTGATTATACAATGTAACAATATGAAAATGCAAACTTGAAATTTAAACCATGCATGAAATGAACTAATTTAAGCAAGATCTAATGAAATGGATGTTACAGAAACTCGACCAACTAATATAGGTAGTTGATGGTAGCAAATAGAAGCTTAAAAATAGGGTTTTCAGTTTTGTAAAAGGCTATTTTAGGGGTGAACAGGGACTAAGTTGCCCAAGGTGGCAGATTAGTCCCAGTAGAGATTTTTTTGAGATTTTTCTAATATTTTTTATGGATTTTGATGGTCTCTATATTTTATAATGTAGATCTAAGATGTAAATGCAAATTTTAAGAGATTTGCAATGATTTAAGATGCAAAAATGCTCGTAATTGAAATGATTTCATAAATGACTACCCTTAAATGATGTTTTTGACCTAAAGGAATAAAAAAAATGTTCCCGAAACTTTCTAGACTTATAGTATATGATACTAGGAGGCTTAGGAAGCATAGAAATGAGGTTTCTAACACTATATCAGATAGTGACAAATCTGGACTAGGACTAAGTCGCCCAGAATGGCGGATTAGTCCCAGTTATATTTTTTTTTCAAAATTTCTAGAAATTTTCAATGGATTTTGATGCTTTTTAGTTTGTATGATGCATACCTAAGATGGAGATGCAAAATTTTAGAAATTCTCAATGAAATTATATGTAATAATGCAAGCTAAATGAGCTTTTCACTCATGCATGTTTTTGAAACCCTAGAATGTAAAACAATGCAAAACCTAATACAAAATTTGATGCAAGATACATCTACAATGATAAAGGAATCCAAATAAAAAAAGAAAAGTATTCAAAAGTCAGGTTCACCAAAATCTGGACAATGGTTTTGGATTTCCCACACTGCTTTAGCTCCTTTTAGGGTTTTTCACCTAAAAGGAAAAAGGGAATGGGGTCCAAAATGAAATTTTCCACACTCAAATTTAATGTGTATGAGATGTATTATGCCTAATTATGATGTACTAATGTATTGATCTGAAAGTAAAATGATTTAATGATGCAAAAACTAAGAAATGTGAAGTGCTAGAAAAAACATTGTGATATGCAAAAATGCCTAAAAATGCAAGTAAATGATGAAATAACTAAACAAAACTGGAGAGGTGCACTAGGAATCTAAAATTTGATGTGGAGAGATTCTAGAATCCTAAAAATTTGATTGAAAATGTTGACTAGGACACTTATGCTAGGATGGGTGACTTAGTCCCTATTTCGAGAAAACTACTCAGAAACCCATTTCAGCCAAATGGGTATCCAAATATACAAAAAACTCTAAACATGTTTAGTGGGACTAATTTTCCACTACTAGTGACCTAGTCCACTTCTGAATTTCTAAAAATTTGAAAGTGGAAATGGAAGCCCTAGGTTTGCACTTCAGTTCCCTATAGGTGTCTGCTTCTGAAACTCTGATTTTCAGACCTGAAAGTGACTTTTTGTTGATATTTTGGCTTTACAAGCAAGGAGATATCTTCAAAAAGTCTTCAACCTTATCTTCAATGATCTTCAAACCCTCAAAGTGTCTAAATCTGCAAACACACAATGAAAGAGAAAGAAATGGTGAATTTCAGGGCATGGGGGTTTGCCTTGGTCAAACCCCTTTTGGGTAATTAAACCAAAATGAAGAAAAAAAGTAATGAAGCATGAAACAATGGAGTTAGTACCTTTCCATGGTGATAGATCTTGTACAACAATAGTTGAAGAATCTGCCCTTGAATGTCCTTGGGAGTTATCTTGATGACTTGCAATGATGAAACCCTAACTTGCTTGATTTGAGAGCATGATGAGTGATGGATGAATGATGATGAGTTATGAATTAGGATGATTTAGTTCAAATGAGAGGAAAAACCCTGTATTTATACACAATTATGCCCTAATTCTCGAAAATACCTCATCACAGGCCGACCTTAGGTCTTAAGGAATAAAAACTTGAAAGAAATTTAAATTTATTTTGACTTTTGAGCCAAATGAGACTAAGTCACCACTAGTGGTGACTTAGTCCACTTGGGAATTTTTAAGTGGATTTCGAGAATTGTGATAATCTAAATAATGTTTATCGGGTTCTTCTTCAACAAGACACTTAAGTAGGGCTGTAAGTGTATAAAGGGGCCATTTAAAGTATAAGAAAGGTGCAAATATTGATGACAAGCCTAGGAAAGTGTGAAATTTTGTTACAAGACTTTTCAACACTTTGAAATGGGTCTTGGTAAGATTATTTAGGTGAATTGTGATATTATGGTCTTAGAAAAGTGTGAAGACGTGTTACAACACCTTTCAACACCTTTACAAGACATCAATAAATGCATTTTATTCAATTTGCAAGGGCCCAAGACCTAATGTGGATGTGCGAAACACCTCACAACACTAAATCAAGGCCTCATTAAGTCCAATCTATTATCAATTATTCTCATATCAAGCAAGCAAAAAGGGATACTTTTTTTGTGTTGACAATTATGATACTAGTGTGAATGCAATAGGACTAGTGGCGAGTCAAGAAGGAAGACCTATAGCTTATTCAGTGAGAAGTTGAATGATTCTAGAATAAGATATTCAATTTATGATCAAGAGTTGTATGCCATAATTCAAGCCTTAAAGAAGTGGATACATTACTTGTTTCCTAAGGAATTTGTGTTATACAATGATCATCAAGCTTTATAGTATTTTAATAGTCAAGAGAACTTGAATTAGAAACATATGAGATGGGTTGCTTTCTTGCAGAGTTATACATTTGTGTTGAAGCATAGGAGTGGCAAGTCAAGCAAAGTTGCAGACACATTGATTAGGAGAAGGAATTTTCCTAAATATATGAGGATAGAAGTGTTGTGTTTTGAAGAATTGAAGCACATGTACGAGGATGATTCAGATTTTGTTGAAGCTTAAAGAGCATGTAAGGAACCAGTACTAATAGATTAGAGCCAATAGTTGGATTATTTCATTCAGGAAGATATGTTGTTCAAAGGAATTCAGTTATGTATTCCAAGGAGTTAAATCAAGGATAATTTAATCAAGAAAAAGTATAGTGGAGGACTCGCAAGACATTTTGGATTTGATCAGATAGTAGATTTGGTGAGTGAACACTAGATATATAAGGATGTCAGGAAGTATGTGTTGATCGTTGTTTCTGCACAACAACAACAACACAGACAAGATGCAATATCCTATCTCTCTTAAAAGGTAAATCTCTATTAGCAAGCCTCAAGAGATAACCCAAAGGTATTCATGTCAAGTCTTGACAGTGCATAAACAACTCAGTGATAAATGTGAAATTGTTGGTAATCACAATGGGACCTTACTACAAGCAAGCTATGCAATCGATTTTGTCAGATTTAACAAAATGGTGACACTTCAATCCTAATTTTTACCCAGAAATCAAAGAAATACAAAAGAGTGAGAGATTTAAAGAAATTTATAAATCTAATATTACTCCTAAGATTAACAATGAAAGCAACTAATACTCAAATGGACCAATCCTTCCAAAAATGATCTCTGCTTTACCCAGATAAATCTGCTACCTTACAGAAAACAGTGCAATCTTCTAAGGCTCTTAAGATTTTCAAATCATGAACATGCATTCAAATAACCCTATTGTAGTTGAAATGAACAACATTCATTATTGAACTTGGCACAAGGAATGTCAAGTCCAGGCTAACTTTGCAAAGCAACTAACAGTTAGTTGGTTGTGAAAAGTATGCACTGAAGGATTGCTGCAACATCCGAGTATCAAACTACCAACATTATTAAATCAAATTTAAGCTAAATACTAATCTCCTCAAAGAAATTTTCAAGATAGAAGACAAGAACCATGCAAGACAAGAGAATGCCAGTATGGCACCAAATCACAATGACATTACTTATATTCGAATTATCCACTATAGCAACAATTCTGGTTTTTTGTTACAATATTTGCTTGAGAGAAGCTACCTGCTAATTTACCCTACTTCTATATTATGATTACAACTTCAAACTATTTCCAACTGTCTAATTCCTCTAAATAACTCTGTGCAACCACCCGACCAAGAAGGTCGTCGAAATGGGTCAAATAGGCAATAAATGCGGATCTCGTCGAGGTCAGCCCTGGATCTGTGACGCAGCCTAGTTGACACGCTGGAAAATAATGGGAAGCACAAATCACACTGCCGCCCATCATCAGCCCTTTTCCCTGTCATCCTTGCACTAATCTGACTCTTCGTGTAGCCTCAAGAACGCCGCATCCAAGTCGGCCATAGGTGGCACCAGTAGAACCCTAAGTCACCTCTCAATGGATGCAACCTCCTCCCTTGAGTGTTTGACTGACCTATCCCAGTCAACATTACATGTTACATGCTTATCAATAACTACGAGGTAGGTGGCCGCATCATCCAACTGGTGCTCGGAGATAGGTCCATCATCAAGAGGTGCATAGACATTGTGCCACCATTCTCTCAACTGCTCTAGGCTCAAGTACTTGGGCATGATTTTCCTTCGTCCTGTCATAATTTTGAAAAAAGCAATGGAGCCATCATAGACGCCAGCTAAGGTGTCATCAATGTGCTTTCTCTGTTTGTAAATTTCCCTCAACACTTTCTACCAGATTTGCAACATTTCAAACCATTCCCATGGCTCGGCAGCTCTGGAAGAAGGAAGAATCCCATCGCTGACCAACTTGTCCCGAGTGTATTCCATTAGGGTCCTAGTTTTCTGTAGCATGAGGTCGGTGTCCTCTTTATCCTGCGCCATTACCTGTTTCAACCATTCGGTTGTCATGACAACATCTTTCCCAGTTGATAAAATTTCCTTGATAGCTTCATTACCCTTGATTTGCACCCCTTTCAACCAATTTAAAGTGGCAAGGGTGGAAGCTCTCATCTTTTCAAGCTCAGTTATGGTCTCCTGAGGCAAAGGATTGGTGGTAGAGGAAGAGGGATTGATTGACTGCAGCGGCCTCATTAACTCCTCCAAGCACTTTTTGAGATTCTCATTTTCTCTCTTTAGCTCCTACTTTGTTTTTATTTTCTTTCTCAACCTATCCACAATGACCGTGCTGGAGCCTTCATAATCTTCAATGTTCTGTTCAATTGATGTAGGCCCAAGATTAAAAGTTTGTATATTATAATCACTTCTAGGCACATCATCTCTATTTTTTCCTGGAATGGGGGTAGCAACATGAACAACCTTGTTATGTGCCTCATCCCTTTCAATTCTTAAGATCACTCTAGCCTTTTTCTTACCTTTATCTTTTCCAACTTTGGCCAGTAGTGCATCCCAATTTGGTGGACTATCTTCTACTACCGCCTATTTTCTTTTTATTTCCTTGTTAAGCCACTAAGGGACAATAGATTCCATTTGTACATCAGCTTGTTTTTGTTCATATTGTTGACCTTTAGGTACCTCCTCATTCAAATTATGATCATCAAGAGCCTCATCCACCTTACTTTCTTCTTCAATGTGTTCTTTCTCATGTTCAAGTGATGGGATCATTTCTGCCTCTACCTCCCTTGGAGGAGATTCAACTGCCTCAGTTCTAATAGAAGAATCTATATGTGTAACCACTGGGGATTGCATTATCCTTTCAATCTCTGCCTCCATATTGTGGAGATCACCTACATGGAATTCTTCACTTTCAGTATCTAGATGATCTTCAATATTTTCTTCCTCACCTGGCTCACCTTGAACTTCATGGGCGGGAGGCACATCATCATGCTGCTTCTCATGAGAAACCACCAGTGGTAAGTCAGCCTCAGGCACACTATCCCTAGGAGAAGGAGTCCTAGACTTCCTTGCATACACTTTGGCCTTCTCCTCTAAACTTTCAACATCTATTACTAGTGGGGAAACTTCTTCCACAACCCTGGAGCTAGCTTTCTCTGACAATTTTACAATTCTTTTCCTCTTTGGCATAGGAGCATCAACCTCAGGGCTCTGCTCAGACTTCTTAGTCCTTGTCCTCTTCTTGGCCTTTGGCTTCCTTTGTTTCACTATTTCCTGGGTCTCCTCTTCTTGAATGTCTTTAGATTTATCTTTGATAGGGGAATCCAACCTGCCCTTGGCCTTAGGATCTTGTTCAATAGATTCTTCAGAAGTAGAATGGGGATCCAAATCTCCCATTATGTCATAAGTGCACTTCACTCCTTTATTCTCCAACTCCCACAAAGTGTGTTTGAGCCACATCTTGGTAAATTTGAGAATAGGATCCATCAGTTGTTTTAGCTCTGTTTGTTCCTCCTCCAGCCAATCTAGATCACCAATTGGTTTTTCCTTTATGGCCTTATAGGCGTGATCTTGGATCAAGTTTCCATCATCCTCCAATTGGTCAGGAACTGGCCTTACATTATATAATTGAATTGACTCAACCGGGAGGTGGGATAATTTCCTCTTTCTGACCTCATACTCATCACCGCAGTTGGCCTAGTAGTCCTCCAAATTTACCTTATGGCTATATTCTCTGCTAGCCTTCTTTTGAGCCTCTCCTGTGGTATCAAACCTGGATCTCTTGGAATGGAGAGACAAACCAAGAGCACTCAATTCTTCTTCTGAAGCTTGGGCAAAGCCAATGGAAGGACATACCTCAACAGTGCCAATCCTTTGGGGAAAATCCCCGCCAAATCCTATCTTGTGCTTATCCTTCTTAACAATGGCATCAAAATCACAAATCTGCCTGGTGACTTCCAGCAATATAATGTGGTCAGTGGGGTACCTTGGAAGTCTGTATGGGGCTTTCTACCAGCCATCAATCCGGATGTAGGAGAAGGTTGGAAATTGGATAAACCAAGCTCCATATCTCTTGAAGAGCTCCATGGCTTGATCTGAAATTTTGATATGCTCTGCTTCCTGAAGCACTCTAGTGATATGCATGGTAAATGCATCATTTTCTATCCTATAATTCGAACCTCCCCAATGCAATTAAGGGAAAACTTCATAAATAATATCCTTTCCAAAGGTTCCCCTTGTATCCAATCCTCTATAGGGGTAGAACCTAGCAAGTGCATAAACCAAATATGAGGTAATTGTGATGGTCTTCGTCTACTACACCTCGGACAATTGCTTATGAATCACCTGACTGATGACTCCTGCCCAATGGTAGTTGACCATCTCTTGTTCCATCCTTACAATGGCATGGCACATCCAATCCTCAAATGTACCAACACTTTTCAATCCGACCACCCTACTCAGAAAGGTGATGGCATCATAATACTCCTTGAATTTTACTCTGTACAGTTGCTTGGGCAACTTGGAATAGTGGGACTTGGGTTTCTCCAACCAAGAATTGATTAGTTGTTGAGACTTCATAATTTGGTCATTATAGTACTCCTGGGCTGCCTCAATGGTGAATCCTACCACATGAGATCTGTCGGGCATGTTGAAGGTTTGAGCGATGGAGACCAGGTTGAGATTTGCAATAATTCTCCTTTGAGGACCAATTATCCTCTGTGTGTCCTGATCATAGTGCCTTGCACACTCTAGGACCAGCTCATAGCACTGTACTATTGAAGGGAAACCGGCCACATGGGATAGACCTGACTCTTTCATTCTTTTAGTCATCAAAGGAGGATCCTCAGCTGGCGTTCTTGCTTTGAATTCTTCATAGTCCCAGAGGCCAACATTTGTATCAGTGACTTCTGACCAAACAGAAGTGATCTTACTTTCCGGGACCTTGCTCTTAATGTCCAGCTTGATCCTCTCTGCATCAGACAACGAGGAACCAGTTGCCACCTTGCTTGATTCAGCTTGCATTCATCATGAAAACATAATTAGAATCACAGGAAAGCAAGGTTAATCCAACGAAACACCAGTAAAATGCATCTATGATAAACATGGCATTTTTAAAATTCCTATAAAATGTCTACAACAAATTTTGGGTTTCAAGGCCACCCGCGGAATTTGGGCCAGAGAGGAATCTCAGAAAATTCCAGTCTGCTCGGATGCCAATGGAGTAACCAAGAAACACCTACTTAATCCTTAAATTTGATCACTTTCATCAATAGACCATGTGAGAGATCAAAAAACAGCATGAATAAACCAACAAATGCAACACAAATTACAAACGAATCCAATTGTTTCATGTTCCTTTGTTTTTCACTGAATTTTAGAAAAATCCTTGAGGGACAGATTTCTATGGAGAACGAGCCAAATGGGGATTCGGGAAATCTGGGAGACAGTGGATTTCGGAGAAATCCAGACCTGGCGGACATCCGTGGGTAGCACAAAGTTCTGAATCAGAGGAGAATCTAGAGTGAGGGCTTCAGCACAAGTTTAGAGTCTCGTGGAGAATTCTTAGCGAAAGATGGATGTCACACCGAAAGTTCATCAGAAAAGCGAGTCTCGCCAAGACACGGTAGCTTCAGTGTGAGGTTCTGGCGAAGGGGAACATAGCATTCAAATCGGGATGAGCCAGGGGTGGTCGGGGTAAGGTCTCTGTGAAGATTACATGTCTCACTGATCGGCAGGCCCAAGCAAACACCCCGGCCAAACTAATAGTTCATCGATAGGAGGTCCCAGCGAGGTGACGGTGCTATGCCGACTAAGGCTTGGTTTGGATTTGGCAGAGGTCCCGACGAAAAGGTCTGGGTTTGCTAGGAACAGAAGGCTTCGCCATAACGTCCTGGCGAACCGCGATAGTCACAGAGAACGGAAGGCATTGGCAGGAGCTCAGAATCTCGCAGAGAGGTCTCGGTGAAAGACAGATGTCTCCCTGACAGACAGACTTCAGCAAAGGTTGTGGTACTCGGTAAAAGATCTTGCCAAAGGTGAAAGTTACAGTGACAGAACGGGAATTGGCAAGGCCTTTGGGACCCGCTATGACATCTCGATGACTTGGAAAGAATATAGCACGGGAAAAGCGAACATGCTCGGCGGGAGGTCTCTCCGAGGGACGAATGTCCTAGTGAAAAGTAAATATCGGTAGAGCTCACAAATCCCACTGAGACTTCTTGGTGACCAGGGGTAGCCCTGCCAAAAGTGAAGGTGAATAAACATGCCAGTAAGAGATTTGTTCGTGGGGTGAGGTCCTAGCGAAAGCTAAGGTTTCGCCAACTGATGGGCATACCAGATCATGTCGATGTAAGAACGAAAATACCATGGCGACCCGACATGAACAAAGGAAGACCACTTGAGAAAACCCCAAGGTGATCGATATGACATCTTAGCGAGCCCAAATGGTTATAGGGAAGGGAATCCAGAAGAGATGGAGAGTCCCGAACTGTGACACTAAGACATGATTTCACCCAGACGCTGAATCAACTACGGATTTTGATGAGTTTAGTTCGGGGTGAGCTAGGGATGGGCTCCTCATGAATTCTTTGTATTCTAGGTCAATCCTAAGATGAAATTGTCAGACACGGCATTTCCCTAGGTTTACACCTATTCACCCACCATTAGCACACAGGCCAGAATTTATTTATTTCAACAGTTAAGTCACCACTAGGGTTTATAGATTACTCTCAAGCAAGACTCATCAAAATGCAGATGGACATGTGAACTCAAAACTCGCCCATGAGACAACAAGGACGCAACACTTAACAACCCCCCAGCACAAAACGCAGAGGAAACCAAAGCCTACAAGCCACCACAAAACCAACATGCCACTCATCAATAAAATCAAAGCAGAGCAATCAGGCACATACCATTATGAAGCGGAAATGAATCCAGAGGTAGCAAAGACGAAGCCCCAAAATGCCCACAATGAGCTCAGGTGAAAACGCAGAAGAATTAGCCACCAAATTGAACAAAGCAAGCCCAAACGGTTCAAAATGAAGTCAATCAATCGCAGGAAAGCACTTATTAGCACAAATGATGAAAAATAGTGAGCATAGTGGCGTAAAAGATCTCAGACATCAAGTAGGATCTAGCCTACAAAGCACGTACAAAGCCATTAATGCACTCGACAAGACAGTCATGAAGCCTGGGAAGCTGATGATAGGGCGAAATCGAGGAAAATCCAGCCCACGCGGAAATCCATGAAGACCCAAACTTTCCAAACAGCAAGATCCAACTAGAGCTCAAGCAGGATCCGGGAAAGTCCGACCAGGGTGGAAAATTCCAGATTAGGGAAAAAGCCTGAAATTCATCCAAAACTCAAGATTTTCAATGGATATCCTGGGGAAAACACTTAGGCAATAAAAATAAACATTCAAGCACCATGCCCAAGTAAGACAAAACCTCAAAAGAAAAGGGCCAGAACACCAAAACCGAAGCGAAAGAGGGTCCCTACTTCTAGCGGGGCGTGTGTGCAAAAAACTGCACAACAAATGGCGACTTCCACTAGGAAAATGCTCCAAAGCATTTGATGACGAACACAAATCCAGAACCCAAAATCTCTGGTTTCAATCTCACTATCAAACAAATGAGTAAGAATGCAGAGATTCAAAGAATTAGAACCAAAGGATAGACCAAACCTTCCATAAACTGAAAATCCAAGTTTGTGCACATGAGTTCATTTCCCTCAAGTTACTGCAGAAACCAAGTTCAGTCAAGTCAGGCTACGTAGGGATTCTAACTTCAAAAGCAACCTGGATAGAGCCTCGCTTCCAGTCAGGCGTCCATAGCCCCGATGAGGTTATCGCTGTGATTCTCCTAAACATAGCTCTGCTGCTAGCCAGGCGTCCATAGCCCCGGTAGAGATACTCAGATATCCCTGATAAGTTGAATTTATTCTTTTGATATTCAATATTTCCTTCTTTTTTTTTTTTAATATTCAATGTATGTCTCTTTCATTTCAACCTATGAACAATGAAGTTCACCCTCAGGGCTAAGAACCACAGTGGCACTGAAGCAGAAATAGGATTTTTCACTTGATAAGACTTCGCAAGGGTTCCTATAGTGACATCAGGATTCTTTAGATATGTGAAAGATATAAGATTTTTAGAGTACTTCAAGTTCAAATCCACACCAGTGACTCAATCTTCTATAAATCCGACATTAAGACTGTTAGCAATAGCAAAGACTTCAACCGTCCTTTCAAGATGCAAGACTAAAGTTCACCAACGAAATACATAGAACAAACCCAGAGAAGACAGATCTACCATGCAGGTGCATCACACCCAGGTGAAAACAGAGAAAAAAACCCAAAATGAAAGCAGAGCAAAAACAAACAAACCAAAAGCAAACAAAAGAAGGAAACCTAACCTAACCAAAACAAACAAAAGCAAAGCAGGAAGGGAAACCCTAATCTAACTATATACAGGACAAGAGCTGAAACAGCTCAAGACTGGAAATAATGCTTCAAATACTGCCCATTGACAGGCAGTGGGATATCCTCTCCAGTGAGAGTTTTCAAATGGAAGGCATTATCTCCCAAGATCTCTGAGATCTGGTAAGGTCCAAGCCAAAGTTTATCAAATTTTTTGTGCTCTCCCTTACGATCATGGGCTTTATCCCAGGAAAGAACCAAGTCAGAGATCCTAAATGCTTTAACCTTGGCTCTCTTATCAAACCACCTCTTGACAACCCCTTGATGTTTGGCAAAGTTGTCTAAGGCTTTGTCTCTTTTTTCTTCAAGGTGTAATAGTTCAACAAGTCTATTCTCGTGTCTGTCTTCCTCTTCATAATATTCATTAATGAACTGAAGGGTGGGGATTCTCAATTGTATGGGAAACACAGGTTCTAGGCCATAAACCAGATGGTAAGGTGATATCCCTATGGAAGCTTTATATCTTGTACGATATGCCCAAAGAGAAAATCTGAGTTGGGTATGCCAATCCTTCGGATTTCATTCTAACAGTTTACGGATAACAGTCAGGAGATTTTTGTTGGATGATTCAGCTAACCTGTTGCTCTAGGGGTAGTAATTGGATGCAAATTTTATAATGATCCCATGATCAAAAGCCTAATTAGAAAACTTTAATGATGAAAATGCAGGACCATTATCACATACCAGGGACACAGGGCACCCAAAACGATTAAGAATATCAGATTCAAGGAAATTAATTACTACCTCAGAAGTACACTGTTTGCATGCAAGAGCTTATGTCCATCATATAAAATAGTCAGTAATGGTGAGAATATACCTGTGACTAGCAGAAGAAGGTGGATTGATGGGGACAATAAAGTCCATTCCCCATTACGCAAAAGGTTTTACCTCAAAAACTGGCTGAAGTGGGAGAGCGACATACTTCTCTTTGGTAGCAGCGGTTTGGCACACATGGCATGTTCTAACATGACTGTGAGTGTCCTTGAACAATGTAGGCCAATAATAGCCAGCCCTAAGGATCTGGTTTGTTGTAGAAGGTGTTGACCCATGGCCTGTACCGTATCTATCATGGAATTCTAACATTACTCTTGTCGATTCTTCCCTGCTTAGGCACCTTAAGTACACACCTTCATGATTTTTCTTATATAAAATAGCTCCTTTCAGCATGAAACTATCACTCTTTAAGCGCAATGCCCTTCTTTGTATTGAATTTAGATAGTCAGGGCATCTCTGAGTTAGGAGATAATGGACAACATTGTCGTACCACTCACCTGGAGAGACATCCTCTAGAGTATAAGCTTGGGCCGTAAGATCAGGGCCGGTTTCTGCCATTGTCTTTGTGAGCCCCTGTCCTCTTACCAGCTTCATGGGATGAATTTCCATATCACATTCTTGTAGCATAGTTACCCACTTGGCTCTTCGTTCTCCCAGTTCATTCTGTGTCAAAGAGCAGCTTGACTGAAGGATCAAGAACTATAGCAAAGACCTTGTTTCTGAGGATATAATGTCTGAATTTCTTGACTGCCCTGACTAAGGCATAAGCCTGCTTCTCCACATTTGGGTATTTTATTTCCACATCCTTCAAGGGCGTGCTCATAAATGCTATAGGGTGTTCACTACCTTGGTCATATTTCTGAGTTAAGATAGCAGCACAGGAGTGGTCAGAAGCAAATGAGTATATGTAGAATGGTTTGGAATAATCGGGACTTACTAAAATTGGAGCTTCAGCAATAGCTCTTTTTATTTCAGCAAATGCTTCCTTCGCTTCTGCATTCCACTCAACTTTGGCATCCTACTTCAGGATCGTGTTCAGTGGTTTAACTATCTTAGCAAATCCAGTGATGAACTTCTTGACAAAATTGATTTTTCCAAAGAACGACTTCATTTCTTTTTTACTAGCAGGTGGTGGAATTTTGAGAATAGCCTCTATGCGTTCTAGATCAATTGCAATCCTCTTCTTAGAGATAATATGCCCTAATAACTTACCTTCTATAACCCAAAAGATGCATTTCTTCGGGTTGAGGGATATCCCAAATTCTCTACATTTTTGAAAAACTTTGCACAAGTCTGAAATATGGTCACCTCTGTTTTTGGAGAAGATGGTAAGGTCATCCATGTAAATTATTATGCACTTCCCAACTATGTCTTTGAAGGCTATGTCCATTGCTCTCTAGAACGTAGCTCCAGCATTAATCAAGCCAAAAGGCATCCTTCTGTAAGCGAAAGTACCCCACTTAGTGGTGAAAGCAGTCTTGTGTCTATCCTCATATTGCACCATGACTTGGTTATATCCTAAGTAACTGATAGGGACAGGGTTGGGTTGAGTCAATCACTGACTCAATGCTCTGAGTCCTTGCCTTGAGAACTCCTAAGGGATCTTTTTCACCCTGACCTATAAGTCCTATCCCTGATAATAGAACCCCTGGTACTCCTGGCCAACCCTGCTATCATTTACAATGCCTTAACCAAGCAATTCTTGGTGCTTTTCCTCACATTCACCAACTAGCCCTTAATACACTTAAAGACTAGCTAACCTCCAATGCTTCCTAAGCTCACTGCAAGGGTGTGTGTTAACTTACATGGCTTCAAAATTATCTATCAAAGGTCCTTGGTTGACCTACAAACCTCAATTCTCCATCGCTAGCACATAACCCTATTCTAGGGTTTGGGAAGGCTACTAGCCTTGAGCCCCTATTAGCCCTCTCAACTCAAAGAAATAGTTCAAAACTCCTCTCTTTCAAAAGTTTGTGCCAAACTTCCTTCTGACACCTTGGCTCAATTTCCAAGCTCTAAAATATTTTTGGGGTTTGGGACCTTTTCTGTCCGTACACAAGTACAACCCAGATTTTGCAAGAACTAGGGTATCCTAGACCATTTTCTTGGTCTGTTTGGTTCTTCCAACCACAAGTGCTTTGATAAAGACTCTGTCCTCCTTCCCAAACCTTCTCAAAGCTTCCTGCAAATACCACACACCTCAGTTTCAAAATTATCAGGACCCCTGCAACGTTAGGGTCTAATTTCAACTATCTTTTCCAAACCGGGCATCACAAGCTCGCCTAGGAAAAGTCTTTTAGCATGCTGTTTGAACTTCTACTGACTCCTACCCCTAAATTATGTACACTAATGGAGTTTATCCACCTTCCCAATATCTCCATACTTCTTGGTACGGTGGGAGTGCGGGCTAAAACTCCATTTTTATCACAATTACCAATCAAAACAGCAATAAGGAAACAACATAGAATTTACAGACAACTAAAAGTGATGAAATTACTAACTACTTAACTAGCTAAATGCTTCAAAAAGCTTCACTACATACTATTCAATCTAAAAAAAATCTTTTCTCAAACCATCTATCTGCTATTCCAAGAACAAGAAAAGGAAAAACCAGAAATTTCACCAAAAACACTATTTTTTTGTTATTCTCATGCAACTATAAACGTTCCACAATCTTCCAACCCTCTTCACGAGTCGAGGCCACCTTTAAATATGCCTCCCAAATAGTTAATCTTCTTGGGTTGAGGCTTTAGATGACCTAAAAATGCATTTTGTAAAACCCAATGTGTTTTCAAGCACATGACAAGATGGTGAATGATGACAAGTTGGAGCTTCAAAACCCATTTTGATTACCACCTCTGAATCCATTGATCATAGAAAGATCAAGCTTTATTCAAAACAACAAAACCTAGCTAGATGGTCAACATGACCTCAAAAATATCACAACAAAATTTGAAACTTCCTTCAAGACTCCAGGAAAACCCAAGTTTCTCAGGTGCTCCTGCACCAGTAACCATCTAGAAAACACATCATCTGGGATCCGTTGACAATCTACAGTACCTCATCCAGTGAGGGTACCAGATAATTGTATTTCTCTTATGCTCTATTTAGGTTCCTGAAATCTACACAGAGTCTGATTTCGCCATTTTTCTTTCGTACAGGAACTAGGTTTGCAACCCAAGTAGAGTGTCTAACTGGAAATATTATCCTTGCAGACAACAACTTCTGCACTTCCTTACATATTATGGGTTCTAGCAGAGCATTGATAGGTCTCTGCCTTTGTCTAAAAGGTTTCACTCCTGGTTTGAGAGGGATAGTATGGGTTATGACTGATGTATCATAAGTCTTCAAATCCTCATAACTCTAGGCTATCACATCTGGATATTTGTGCAGTGCATCAATTATTCCCCGCCTTTCCTCTGGGGTGCACACTTTTCCAATAAGAATATTTTTCACATCCTCCTGGGATCCTACATTATACTCATCACATTGCCCACTAATGGACCCTTTCCTGGCATCCTGATCCTGGTCTCTGATCCTATCCAGATCAAAAATCCTCTCCAGCTGCACCATTCCTCTGGGAATCATGTTGGTCTTCAGGTTGATTACCCCCTCCAGATCTATCTCTACTTCTTGGAGCTCAGTTTCATCGATGATGTGAGAAGAAAAAACATCTGTATTTGTAACAAAATCTAAAATATGCTTGTCATCTTCAAATACTTGGAAGTTGGTGACATTGTCAGGTACTGAGGGTATTGGAGTTAGCTCCACAATGAATTTCTTTAATCCTGAAAGGGATAGAGGCTGCAGAGTACTGGCTGCTTGGGCCAAGGAATCAACTGTCTAGTTCTTATTTCATGGAATTAGTTGAATGTTGAAGGCATCAAATCCTTCAATAAGGTCCCATACTCTGTGTCTATAATTAGTCATCCTCCTGTCATGACATGAATATTGTCACCTAACTTGCTTAATTACTAACTCAGAATCTCCATACACTTGCAAAATCTTAACCTTCTTCAAGGCCATCAATAATCCATGAACTAAGGCTTCATACTCTGCTACGTTATTGGTACAGTGGAACTGAGTCTATGAGTAGCAAAAAATGTCTTACATTTTGGGCTGATTAGTTCAAATCCTGCTCCAGCCCCTTGTTTTGACTTGGACCCATCGAACCTCAAAGTCCAGCATCCAATGACTGCAGGGTCTCTTACTGCATTACTTGCACTGTTGCTGGTGGGTTGCCTTTCAAAAGGCATCATTCCATTTCCTTTAGGATCTTCTGTGACACTCAGGTTATCTATTCTGGTTGCAGGATCGAGATTGGTATGTTTCTGTATTTGTTCCACTGCAGCTTGGCATAAGCAGCAATCCAATTCTGAATGTGAAGCATTATGTACCCTGCACCAATTGGGCAAGAGTAATTCTCCAAAGCTCATTCTTTTCCCTAACTGAATGTAATCTTCAATACATTTTTGAAGGAGCTCTTGAAAACTGTCTAAAAAAGCTAGCTGATTATCCTCTAGATCATCATTACTTTCAGTTGATTCACTATTGCCTTTAACTGGTTCCACTAGGGCTTCAGTATCACTAGGCCTTGTCGTAAGGTCAACAGACATTTTGTGGAACATAAGAACCTCCTCCGCATGTGGCTCTTCAAGAAGAGCAGTAAGCATATAATTTCCCATACTTACCTCTGACACCAGAATTTTTGTTGACGTCTTTTGATATTCTATGATCATGTATTTCATTCGGGGTTCCCTTTCAATTCTGATCTGATTTGGAACTCCCTTCTAGGGAAGCCACATATGGGAATAATCAGTCGAGACATATCCATTCAAGGCCCTGGTGAAGTCCCTTCCCAAGATTAGGCCATAAGCATCAGGTATGTCAGCTACTTGTATATTGATAACTTGTTGTATCCTAGGGTCGGAAGCAATCTACATCTAGATCATGTTTAGTTCTCCTACCACATTGACTTCAGTCCTATCCAGTTGGGTGACTTTCTTCTGTGATTCAGTAGGAGTAATTCCCATAGCTCTACAGACACCAAGGGGAATAACATTGGTTGAGGCACCAGAATCCAGCAGACAATTATGCAGATTCTTACCAAACACCCGGACAGAAATCAGAAATGGGGGAGTATTCATTTTCTCTTGAAATAGAGTTAAGGGGGTGTCTACTTGAACAACTTGAGATTTGTCCCTTTCCTTCCTAGTGTCCTCAGGTGGCATATGGACTTGATTATGTACTCAATTTTGTCTTCCTATTGGTTGAGAATTAGATACTTTATGGAAATATTTGCTAACTAGTCCATCTGTGTCACGGAATTTGCAGCATAAGAACCTAAGATTGCATTTCTAATAGATGGAGCTTTTAATAACTCGAATGCAGACAGACTTACCTTCAACTTGCAGAGTTCTTTAGCAACATATGCGGCCAATTGTTCTTCATTTAAATCAGTGGGAGTCCCCTTTGGGCACTCCACCATCTTCTCTTTACTTGCATCAACATTTCTTCCTTTTGGCACATCTGCCTGTCCTCCTTGAGATAAATATTGCCTAGAAACCAAAGGCAATGAGGGATTGTTACTAGCATTTGGATCTAGCGGTGTGTTGAAGTTGTTTGGTGGAATGGAAGTAGTAAAGGGGCCTCCATCCTATGGGTGCCTATGTGGCAACTCCCTCAAATCGTACTTCTTGATAGGCCTCTGAAAGGTCTGGACTTCTTCAATGTGAGCTTCTTCTTCATCTCTGGGACCATTATCATTCATCTGACTCTCATCGAACAATTGTGTCATTTCATCCCCATTGCATACCTGATCTGCAGCATCCTTCCATTGGTTAGATTCCTCTTCAGGCACATTATCCTCACTTTGCGGAAAAGGAGCATGGTTCAATACCAAGACCGGTGATTCATAAGGAATAGAAGGTACTATCTCCTGATAGCTTGCATTTTTTTCTACTTCATACTGAAAGATTGAAGCTGCTGTTTGGAATTCTTGACAGTCCAGCTCAGAATGCTGACTAGTCTTGTGGAGCCTACACCACCCTGACAACACAGTCTCAGCTAGGTATACACTACTAGGAGGCTTCTCTTGATTTACTGGCTAATTGACAGACTGATTGATAGGTTGACTTATTGGTTGATCCAATGGAGTGGGGACTCCCCCATTGTTGGGACCCATGTTCTATGTTTTATTTTGTCCTGACTGCTGTCTTCTTTCGAAACCTTGTCCACCACCTTGACCTCTATCAAAGTTCTGACCTGATGACTGTCCCTTATCATAATTTTTTTTTCTTTCGTTATTATATCCCCTATCATTATTTTAACCTCTATCATTGTAGTATCCTCAATCCTAATGTTGCCCTCTATCAAATTTTTGATTGGACTGCATGTTTCTCTGGGTAGCTTGCAACTAACTGTTCTGGTTTCTTAAGTAGGGTACCTCCATATTTAGCTTCTTTATTTGTTCTGACAATTCATCCAGTCTTTCCTTGTTAGGATTACTATATGAAGGTTGATTTACATTATGTTGAGCGTACCCTGCTATAGCGTTGGGATTCAGTGACTGGTTCAAGACTTCATAGTTTTGCAGGTAGGAAGGATAACTAGTCTGAGGTTGGGTGTGTAGGGGTTGCTTCACATTTTGCTAGGGATAACTCATCGTGGATAAGATTTGTCTCATAGGGGGTCCTAGATGAGGGACTAGAGGCAACTGAGGTACCTGGTTCATGATAGGAGTATGGTGTGCCTGGGCTTGGTTGATAGCTGGAACTTGTCCAGGATGAGCAATGGGTCCTAATGAGGGTAAAGGCCCAGACATATGTTGCCTTAGATTTGTGCTAACTTTTACAACTTCTACATATGCATCTAATAGACTTTTAGGGGGGTTATTACTCCATTTCATAAAGGTGGTTGTCAAGCTATCAAGTCCTTCATAATAGACTTCCAAGGCAGTGGGTTCATCAACAGCATAAGGAGCTTGCAATCTGGTATAAGCCCGATGAAACCTATTGTTGAAAGATCCTATGGGCTCATTAATCTCTCTCTTCACATTAGTGAACTACCTGTAAAGCTCATTAAGACTAATGGGTATTCAAATTTTTTTGCAAAAAGGCAGCCTCTAACTCAGTCCAATGTCGGATGGATCTAACAGGCAAGTGGTTATACCAATAAAATGCATCTTGTCCTAGTGAGTAGGGAAATAACCTACATGTTGCATCCTCATGGTTTATCCCTCTATCTTTGAGGCCCGTCTGAAAGATTCTAATGTGCTCTTCAGCAGTCCTATTGGGATCATTGATATTGAACTTTGAACAGAAGTGTTCAGGGTTTTTGGGCATAACATTATAGACAGCAAAGCTCAGTGGAGACGGGTTGGTTGCTAGAAAAGACATTGGTGGAGGTGGGGGTGGAAATGGCTGATTTATGACTGGCTGAGGTTGTGGACTGGGAATGGCCTCAGACTCAGATGAACTCGATGAAGATGGGGATAATGGAGATAAGGGGGGTGGATGGGATGATGATGATTCTCCCCTTCTGTTGATCCTTCTTGACCTAGTAGGGTTTGGTAATTCTTGAAATTCTTCCTCTCCTAGAGCGGATCTTGTTCTTCTTTTGAATCTCTGAGGAGAGGTGGCATTCAAAAATTGATCCAGCTTTCTTACTCAGGGCCCTCCTTCTAGTGCCAACACTGTTGATCATTGTTTCTACACAACAACAACAACATAGACAAGATGCAATATCCTATCTCTCTTAAAAGGTAAATCTCTATTAGCAAGCCTCAAGAGATAACCCCAAGGTATTCATGTCAGGTCTTGACAGTGCATAAACAACTCAGTGATAAATGTGAAATTGTTGGTAATCACAATGGGACCTTACTACAAGCAAGCTATGGAATAAATTTTGTCAAATTTAACTGGTGACACTTCAATCCTAATTTTGACCCAGAAATCAAAGAAATACAAAAGAGTGAGGGTTTTAAAGAAATTTATAAATCTAATATTACTCCTAAGATTAACAATGAAAGCAACCAATACTCAAATGGACCAATCCTTCCAAAACTAATCTCTGCTTTACCCAGATAAATCTGCTACCTTACAGAAAATAGTGCAATCTTCTAAGGCTCTTAAGATTTTCAAATCATGAACATGCATTCAAATAACCCTATTGCAGTTGAAATGAACAACATTCATGATTGAACTTAGCACAAGGAATGTCAAGTCTAGGATAACTTTGCAAAGCAACTAACAGTCAGTTGGTTGTGAAAAGTATTGACTGAAGGACTGCTGCAACATCTGAGTATCAAACTACCAACATTATTAAATCAAATTTAAGCTAAATACTAATATCCTCAAAGCAATTTTCAAGATAGAAGACAAGAACTATGCAAGACAAGAGAATACCAGTATGGCACCAAATCACAATGACATTACTTATATTCGAATTATCCACTGTAACAACAATTCTGGTTTTCTGTTACAATATTTGCTTGAGAGCAGCTACCTGCTAATTTACCCTACTTCTATATTATGATTACAAGTTCAAACTATTTCCAACTGTCTAATTCCTCTAACTTTTTCTAACTCTTTACAAAGAGGCCCAATGCCCAATAAATAAAAGCTCTAGAGAAATCCGCTGAGTAGGCAAGGGTTTCGCAGCAATAACTCTGCGCAACCACTCGGCCAAGAAGGTCGTCGAAATGGGTGAAATAGGCACTAAATGCGCATCTCGTTGAGGTCGGCCTTGGATTTGTGATGCAGCATGGTCGACGCGCGGGAAAATAATGGGAAGCACAAATCGCGTCGCCGCCCATCATCAACCCTTTTCCCTATCATCCTTGCGTCGATCTGACTCTTCATGTAGCCTCAAGAACGCCGCATCCAAGTCATCCATAGGTGGTACCAGCAGAACCCTAAGTCGCCTCTCAATGGATGCAACCTCCTCCCTTGAGTGTTTGACTGACCTATCCCAGTCGACCTTACATGTTACATGCTTATCAATAACTGTGAGGTAGGTGGCCGCATCGTCCACTTGGTGCTCGGAGACAGGTCCATCATCAAGTGGTGCATAGACATCGTGCCACCATTCTCTCAACTGCTCCAGGCTCGAGTACTTGGGTGTGATTTTCCTTCGTCCTGTCATAATTTCAAAAAAAGTAATGGAGCCATCATAGATGCCAGCTAGGGTGTCATCAATGTGCTTTCTCTGTTTGTAAATTCTCCTCAACACTTTCTACCGGATTTGCAACATTTCAAACCATTCCCATGGCTCGGTAGCTCTGGAAGAAGGAAGAATCCCATCACTGACCAACTTGTCCTGGGTGTATTCCATTAGGGTCCTAGTTTTCTGTAGCATGAGGTCGGTGTCCTCTTTATCCTGTGCCATTACCTGTTTCAACCATTTGGTTGCCATGACAACATCTTTCCCAGTTGATAAAATTTCCTTGATATCTTCATCACCCTTTATTTGCACCCCTTTCAACCAATTTAAAGTGGCAAGGGTGGAAGCTCTCATCTTTTCAAGCTCAGTTATGGTCTCCTGAGGCAGAGGATTGGTGGTAGAGGAAGAGGGATTGATTGACTGTAGCGGCCTCATTAACTCCTCCAAGCACTTCTTGAGATTCTCATTTTCTCTCTTTAGCTATTGCTTGGTTTTTATTTCCTTTCTCAACCTATCCACAATGACCGCGTTGGAGCCTTCATAATCTTCAATGTCTTGTTCAATTGATGTAGGCCCAAGATTAAAAATCTGTATATTATAATCACTTCCAGCCACATCATCTCTATTTTTTCCTAGAATGGGGGTAGCAACATGAACAACCTTGTTATGTGCCTCATCCCTTTCAATTCTAAGATCACTCTAGCCTTTTCTTACCTTTATCTTTTCCAACTTTGGTTAGTAGTTCATCCTAATTTGGTGGACTATCTTCTACTACCACCTGTTTTCTTTTTATTTCCTTGTCAACCACTCAGGGATAACATATTCCAATTGTACATTGGCTTTTTTTTGTTCATCTTGTTGACCTTTAGGTACCTCCTCATTCAAATTCTGATCATCAAGAGCCTCATCCACCTTACTTTCTTCTTTGATGTGTTCTTTCTCATGTTTAGGTGATGGGATCATTTCTGCCTCTACCTCCCCTGGAGGAGATTCAACTGCCTCAGTTCTAATAGGAGAATCTATATGTGCAACCACTGGGGATTGCATTATCCTTTCAATCTCTACCTCCATACTGTGGAGATCACCTGCATGGAATTCTTCACTTTCAGTATCCAGATGATCTTCAATATTTTCTTCCTCACCTGGCTCACCTTGAACTTCATGGGCGGGAGGCACATCATCATGCTACTTCTCATGAGAAACCACCGGTGGTAAGTCATCCTCAGGCACACTGTCCCTAGGAGAAGGAGTCCTAGACTTCCTTGCATACACTTTGGCCTTCTCCTCTGAACTTTCAACATCTATTACCAGTGGGGCAACTTCTTCCACAACCCTGGAGCTAGCTTTCTTTGACAATTTTACAATTCTTTTCCTCTTTGGCATAGGAGCATCGACCTCAAGGCTCTGCTCGGACTTCTTAGTCCTTGTCCTCTTCTTGGCCTTTGGCTTCCTCTGTTTCACTATTTCCTGGGTCTCCTGTTCTTGAACGTCTTTAGATTTATCTTTGATAGGGGAATCCAACCTGCCCTTGGCCTTAGGATCTTGTTCGGTAGATTCTTCAGAAGTAGAATGGGGATCCAAATCTCCCATTAGGTCATAAGTGCACTTCACTCCTTTATTCTCCAACTCCCACAAAGTGTGTTTGAGCCACATCTTGGTAAATTTGAGAACATGATCCATCAGTTGTTTTAGATCTATTTGTTCCTCCTCCAACCAATCTACATCACCAATTGGTTTGTCATTTATGACCTCATAGGCGTGATCCTGGATCAAGTTTCCATCATCCTCCAACTGGTCAGGAACTTCCCTTACATTATATAATCGAATTGACTCAACCAGGAGGCGGTAGAATTTCCTCTTTCTTACCTCGTACTCATCACTGCAGTTGGCCCAGTAGTCCTCCAAATTTACCTTATGGCTATATTCTCTGCTAGCCTTCTTTTGAGCCTCTCCTGTGGTATCAAACGTGGATCTCTTGGAATGGAGAGACAAACCAAGAGCACTCAATTCTTCTTCTGAAGCTTGGGCAGAGCCAATGGAAGGACATACCTCACCAATGCCATTCCTTAGGGGAAAATCCCCGCTAAATCTTGTCTTGTACTTGTCTTTCTTGACAATGGCATCAAAATCACAAATCTGCCTGGTGACGTCCAGCAATATAATGTGGTCAATGGGGTACCTTGGAAGTCTGTATGGGGCTTTCTAGCAGCCATCAATCTGAATGTAGGAGAAGGTTGGAAATTGGATAAACCAAGCTCCATATCTCTTGATGAGCTCCTTGGCTTGATCTAAATTTCTACATGCTTTGCTTCCTGAAGCACTCTGGTGATATGCATGGTAAATGCATCATTTGCTATCCTATAATTTGAACCTCCCCAATGCAATTGAGGGAAAACTTCATAAATAATATCCTGTCCAAAGGTGCCCCTTGTATCGAATCCTCTATAGGGGTGGAACCTAGCAAGTGCATAAACCAAATATGAGGTCATTGTGAAGGTCTTCATCTGCAACACCTCAAACAATTGCTTATGAATCACTTGACTAATGACTCCTGCCCAATGGTAGTTAACCTTCTCTTGTTCCATCCTTACAATGGCATGGCACATCCAATTCTCAAATATACCAGGACTTTTCAATTTGACCACCCTACTCAGAAAGGTGATGGCATCATAATACTCCTTCTTCAATTTTACTTTGTACAGCTGCTTGGGCAACTTGGAATAGTGGGACTTGGGTTTCTCCAACCAAGAATTGAATAGCTGCCGAGACTTCACGGTTTGGTCGTCATAGTACTCCTGGGATGCCTCAATGGTGAATCCTACCACATGAGATCTGTCGGGCATGTTGAAGGTTTGAGCGATGGAGACCGGGTTGAGATTTGCAATAATTCTCCCTTGAGGACCAATTATCCTCTATTTGTCCTGATCATAGTGCCTTGCGCACTCTAGGACCAGCTCATAGCACTATACTGTTGAAGGGAAACCGGCCACATGGGACAGACCTGACTCTTTCATTCTTTTAGTCACCAAAGGAGGATCCTCAACTGATGTTCTTGCTTTGAATTCTTCATAGTCCCAGAGGCCAACGTTTGTATCAGTGACTTCTGACAAAACATAAGTGATCTTACTTTCTGGGACCTTGCTCTTAATGTCTAGCTTGATCCTCTTTGCATGAAACAACGAGGAACCAGCAGTTGCCCTACGTGATTCAGCCTGTATTCATCATGAAAACATAATTAGAATCATAGGAAAGCAAGGTTAATCCATCGAAACACCATTAAAATGCATCTCAGATAAACATGGCGTTGTTAAAATTCCTATAAAATATCTACAACAAATTTCGAGTTTCAAGGCCACCCGCGGAATCTGGGCTAGAGAGGAATCTCAAAAAATTCCAGTTTGCTCGAATTCCAATGGAGTAACCAAGAAACACCTACTTAATCCTTAAGTTTGATCACTTTCATCAGTAGACCACGTGAGAGATCCAAATACAGCATGAATAAACCAACAAATGCAGCACAAATTACAAATGAATCCAATTGTTTCATGTTCCTTTATTTTTCACCAAATTTTGAGAAAATCCGTGAGGGACAGATTTCCTCGGAGAATGAACCAAATGGGGATTCAGGCAATCTGGGAGACAACAGATTTCAAAGAAATCCAGACTTGGTGGACATCCGTGGGTAGCACAAAGTTCCAAATCAAAGGAGAATCCAGAATGAGGGCTTCGGCACAAGTTTAGAGTCTCGCGGATAAGTTTTAGCGAAAGACGGATGTCACACCAAAAGGTCATCAGAAAAGCAAGTCTCGCCAAGACATGGTAGCTTCGGTGTGAGGTCCTAGCGAAGGGGAACATAGCATTCAAATCGGGATGAGCCAGGGGTGGTCGGGGTAAGGTCTCAGCGAAGATTACATGTCTCACCAACCGGCGGGCCCAAGCAAACACCCCGGCCAGACTAATAGTTGATCGGTAGGAGGTCCCAGCAAGGTGACGGTGCTATGCCGACTAAGGCTCGGTTTGGATTCGGTAGAGGTCCCAATGAAAAGGTCTGGGTTTGCTAGGAACATAAGGCTTTTCCATAACATCCTAGCGAACCACGATAGTCACAGTGAAGGGAAGGCATCGACAGGAGCTCAGAATCTCACGGAGAGGTCCCGGCGAAAGACAGATGTCTCCCCGACAGACAGACTTCGGAAAAGGCTATGGTACTCGGTAAAAGGTCTCACCGAAGGTGAAAGTTACAGTGACAGAACGGGAATCGGCAAGGCCTTTGGGACCCGCTATGACATCTCAGCGACTTGGAAAGAATACAGCATGGGGAAAGTAAACATGCTTGGCGGGAGGTCTCGCCGAGGGACAAATGTCCTAGCGAAAAGTAAATATCTGTAGAGCTCACAGATCCTGCTGAGACTTTTTGGTGACCAGGGATAGCCCTGCCGAAAGTGAAGGTGAACAAACATGCCGGTAAGAGATTTGTTCGCGGGGTAAGGTCCTGGCAAAAGCCACGGTTTCGCTGACTGATGGGCATACAAGATCCTGTCGATGTAAGAACGAAAATATCATGGCGACCCGACATGAACAAAGGAAGACCACTTGAGCAAACCCCAAGGTGATCGATATGACGTCTTAGTGAGCCCAAATGGTTACAGCGAAGGGAATCTGGAAGAGATGGAGAGTCCCAAACTGTGACACTAAGACATGATTTCACCCAGACGCTGAATCAACTACGGATTTCGACGAGTTTAGTTTGGGGTGAGCTAGGGATGGGCTCCTCATGAATTCTTTGTATTCTAGGTCAATCCTACGATGAAATTGTCAAACACGGCATTGCCCTAGGTTTAAACCTATTCACCCGCCATTAGCACACAGGCCAGAATTTAGTTATTTCAATAGTTAAGTCACTGCTAGGGTTTACGGATTACTCTCAGGAAAGACTCATCAGAATGCAGATGAACATGTGAACTCAAAACTTTCCCATGAGACAACAAGGACGCAACACTTAACAACCCCCCAACACAAAATGCAGAGGAAACCAAAGCCTACAAGCCACCACAAAACCAACATGCCACTCATCAATAAAATCAAAGCAGAGCAATCAGGCACATACCATTATGAAGCGGAAATGAAACCAGAGGCAGCAAATGCGAAGCCCCAAAATGCCCACAACGAGCTTAGGTGAAAACACGAAAGAATTAGCCACCAAATCGAACAAAGCAAGCCCAAACGGTTCAAAATGAAGTCAATCAATCATAGGAAAGCACTTATTAGCACAAATGACGACAAATAGTGAACATAATGGCGCAAAAGATCTCAGAAATCAAGTAGGATCTAGCCTTCAAAGCGCGTACGAAGCCATTAATGCACTCGACAAGACAGTCATGAAGCCCAAGAAGTCGACGACAGGGTGAAATCTGAGAAAATTTAGCCCACGTGGAAATCCATGAAGACCCAAACTTTTCAAATAGCAAGATCCAGCCGGAGCTCAAGCAGGATCCGGGAAAATCCAACCAGGGAGGAAAATACCGGATCAGGGCAAAAGCCCGAAATTCATCCAGAACTCAAGATTTTTAACGGATATCCTGGGGAAAACACTTAGGCAATAAAAATAAACCTTCAAGTACCATGCCCAAGTAAGACAAAAGCTCAAAAGAAAAGGGCCAGAACACCAAAATCGAAGCGAAAGAGGGTCCCTGCTTCCAGCGGGATGTGCGTACGAAAAACTGCACAATAGTATGTTTAGAATTATAAAATTTGTTAGGTGGCAAAAGAGAGTAGTCAGAATACTCGATTGTACAAGCCTTTGACAATACTAGAGACACCTTGGGAAGATATAAGAATGTATTTTATATTTGGATTACCAAGAACACAAAGAGGATATAATTCTATATGGTAGTAGTAGAATTTTTTTCTAAGATGGCACATTTCATTCCTTGCAAGAAGACTTTAAATGATGTTGTGCATGTTGTTGAGCTATTTTTCAAGGAGATTGTGAGATTACATGGATTACCTAGGAGTATAGTTTCAAATAGGGACACCAAGTTTATTGGATAATTTTGGAGGAAATCAAGTGAAAGAAGATGAGGATAGACCTGAAGTTCAGTTCAACATATCACCCATTGACTAGAAGACAAATAGAGGTAGTAAATAGAAGTTTGGGTAACTTATTGAATTTTTTGGTTGGAGATAAAGCAGGAAATTAGGATATAGTTCTACTACAGGCAAAGTTTGCATATAATAATTTAGTAAAACGGAGCACAAAGAAAAAACCATTTGAAATTGTAATAGGTATACACCCCAAAGGAGTTGTAGAGATCAGGATCATGAGTATGGAGAATAAGAGGAGTGCAGAAGGAGAAGAGTTTGTAGGATTCATGGAAACATTGCATAGTCAAGTACGAAAACATGTGGAGGATATGAACAATAAGTATAAGGAAAAGACAAATGAGAAAAGGAGAAAGAAGGAATTTACTATTGGAGATGAAGTTATGGCATATCTCAAGAAGGAAAGGTTTCTAGTAGGAACATATAACAAGCTGAAGATGAGAAATATTGGACCATCTAAGATTCTTAGGAAGTTTGATTCTAGAAATGCATATGAAGTGGAGTTACTGGAGGCACTTGGTATTTCACCTATTTTCAACATTGTAAAAATCTATGAGTATCATGAAGGACAAACAAGTGGAAGTGGCACAAAAGCTAATTTAAAGAAGCAATTACCACATCAACCACTAGAGGAGATTGAGAAGATTTTGGATACAGAACTAGAAGGAGCACTAGGAACAAGTAGTACAAGGAATATTTGGTAAAGTGGAAAGGAAAACCAATGGAGGATTCATCATGGATTTCTTAGACTGAGGCGGATCACTTTAGTTTTCCTCTAGCCCCTAGAAAGTGAGGGAATCACTTTTCTTCCAACCCTAGGTGTCTGATGTAGGAGCATCCCTAGTTGTAAAGAAATCCTATATCAACCAAAAATATTTATTTTCTTACATTTCAGTCTATAACAATTTTAACATTTCATTTCACATTTTACTACATTTTCATTTCTCAACTTGCAAAGTAGGATATATTTTCTACATGAGGTCATCTACATCATATCTAGTTTTTAGGTTGATTGCATTTATTTGTAGAGATTTATCACTCTCAAAATTCACTGTCATTCTCAGTTAAAGCATTTGGGCCGACCTGGTCTAGAACTCATTGTGCGGACCTATTTCAGAGCATGCAAAGCTTAATGGAACAAAATGCAAGCACTTTGGATCAAAGGGGATCTTTCTCAGAGATGTACACGGTCATCCCACAATAGTGGTTTACAATTTTTGGCCAAACTTGACACTGAAATTATTATTTTTAACTAAATCTTCACATTCGGGCACCTATAGCGGCTAAACCATGAGGAATTTGAAGATGATGCAAACTAGAGTCTTATCACATTTTGTCTTAGATTCTAAAAAAAAAAATCAAAATTTTTGGAATCAGATTGCACTTCTTTTTCCATTTCCCACGAAAACTAGTTTTTTTCATAAAACAACATTTTTAAAAAGTGACGCACACTGTATAACGCATAACCTTTTTTCCATGAAGGATAAAATTCTAATTCTTTCAAATTTAGATTTGTAACTTTGATATCTAGTGCTTCCACTTGGTTAGATAGTTTTTATTGAATATTTTTTCTTTAATCTTGAGTTTTGAAGTCAAACCAATTACAATTCAGACATAGTGCGACCGTATAACGCATAATTTTTTTTTGTATATATCAAAATTCAATATATTTATTTTGTTGGATCAAGGACTTCAATATCTAGTACACTCATATTTTTCAATTTTCTTTTTTGATAATCTGCTATTTTTCCACATGTACAGATCAAAGACCTTCATTTTCTATGAAAAACCTATGTTTAATAAAACCAAAACATATTAAAATTATATTCATTAGATAGCTCATTCCAAGGACTACTTGATTCCAGTTGGGTTTGTGAAGACTCCTTCATTTTCATGTTCAAACCAAGCTTTAAAGCATAAAAATTTAGGTTTCTTTTGTGTTTTAGGGGGAGAATGAGGAATTAGGGGGGTTCGTTTGAACCAGGGTTCATTCGAACCCCCTTCAATATGCATTTTTATTCTTTTTTTTTGGGCGGGAAATGTGGGCCTAGTAATTAATGGGTTTTCTCAAACCCTAGTTTGGTCAAACCCCTTTTGGGTTCGGTCGAACTTGTAGGTTCATTTGAACCCCTAAAACCAATTTTTTTGCCATGGGGTCATTTTTTCTCAGTTTTCCTTCGTCCATCAAATTGTAAACCACTATTGTGGCTTCACCCCACAATATGTTTCATTTTGTGAAGGATTATCTTTCATATTTTAAGGCCAACCTTCATGCTTGATCATTCATTAGGGTTTGTAAATGCTTGAGGCCAATACGAACCATTATTGGAGTTAGAGAATCATATTTAAGATCATTTGTAATTTATAAGAGAGCAGTTAGTGATTTGATCTAGGATTAGAATTCAAATCTTTTGGATATTCAGATCGGGTTGTCAAATAAGGCATGTATGCCAATGTAATGTTTTGATGCCCTTTTGGAAAGCCTATGAGCTCTAGTTGTACCACATATAAGGAATATGATGCATGTAAGATTTCTAATTACTGATTCAATAAAGATCTAGATTTTCTCTAAGTATTTTTGTGTTGTTTTTCACTATATTAAACTCTATGTTGCATGGTTCTAGGACAATCCTTTCTAGATCCTCTATTTGTGACTACACCACATGGTTTCTTATGGTTCCAACAAGAACCTAACATTGGAAAATTGCAATGGAATAACCTTCAATCAATATAAAATGCACTTGATTACTTGATAGATATGTCTTTGTATGGAACCCACAATGCCTTGAATTGAGAAACCAAACATTTCGTTGATCTATTGTTGATGACCCTTGCTTTATAGATACAACAATGATCATGTCGACCAACCCTTCAATCAACTATAATGATAGTTCATCAATCATGTTCAACACCACACAAACTATACTATATTAAAATTCCTTAAAATGAAAGGGACATTTATTTTTTATAGTTATAGAGCACCATTGACCATGCAAGATAGGTCAAGTCTTTCAAATGTTGAGAATGGCCAGCCTAAACACACCCCTATACATAATGATGACCACTTGAACCTTCACAACCCATCTATCTTCTCTATCTAGAGGGATAATGTAGACTGCCAACCTATTCTCTTAATTGAATTTGTTATCAAATATTTTGCAAAATATATAGCAAAAGCTGAACACAAATCTGAAATATATCATGCCATGTTATCTTGTATTTCAACCACTTTTAAATGTGAAATGCCAACCCCTATATATTTTTAAAAAAATCTTACTGACAACTGTGTGGATCATGATATTAGTGCCCAGGAGAGTTTCCACCTTTTACTATAACTACCCCTCTCCATATCTAGTAGGATATTTGTTTCTTTAAATGTTAATCAATAAAATTTTCAATGTGTAGTAGTCTCACCCACATTCATGACTACATCCCCTACCTATATTGATGCTTACATGACACAACCCATACATCTAGAGACAATGTCACTCATTCAAGTGATTCAAAAATGGACCTTCCATAGGAAATGCCCCCCTACAAGGAAAAATGCTTGCAACCTTCCAAGAAAACATGTGATTCATTAGATACATTTTGATAGATGAGATGAGCTTCATTGACCCAAAGTTGCTACAACATATTGACATGAGGCTACGTAAAGTATTCATCATCCACAACAACCTTCCATTTGGAGGATGTTCAATCAAGCTCTTTGGTGACCTTGGCCAACTACCACCAATTAAAGATATCCCCATATATGCTTCGACTTCCTATGCCAGAACACTGTAGCACAACTTCACAACTATGATAAATTGACCAGAATATTTTTCCAAATTGGTGATGAGCCTTCCCAAATTTATTTTCATGCACTTCTCTCAAATTTATGAAATGCAAAGCCTACACTAGAAGATTGGAAAATTCTAATGTCATGTTCAAGTTCCTCGCTCACCTTTGTAGAAAATTATATTTTCTTATCTGTCATGCATCTATTTGCAACAAATGAATTAGTGTTACTACATAATAAACATATGTTGTTGTCTTTGGTGATGCTTGATGCCCTGTCCACTATAGAGAAACTTAGGGGGTCAATGTATTCAAATCTAGATGAAGAAAAACTTCAAGCTAAGATCCTCTTGTCTATTGGCCAAGAGGTTATGTTATGTTCCAATTTATGGGTGAAGATAGGGCTCGTGAATGGTGCACTTGGTCAAGTCAAATTAATTGTATACAATGATGGCAAAAAACCACCTCAACTTCTCTTATTTGTTGTTATTTATTTCAAACATTATATTGACCCGATTTGGGATCATAACAACCCAAAAATGTCCCTGTAACCCCACTAAGTCATAGCCTTGGTCATCAAATCCCACTAAAAATGGTGTGGGCCTTAACAATACATATATTAGAAGGCCTTACAATTCAAAGGGCAATAATCAACATCAACAACATTGATTGGCAAGGGTTGACTTTCACAATTATTTCAAGACTTTGTGAACTTCCATTCCTTTGCATACAACCTTCCTTCACATTTGAAAGATATGCATGCATGCAACAAAGCCCATATGTTGCTCACCAAAAAGAAAAGAAAAAAAAGATTATTTGAATGCATTATCACATTCAAAATCTTCAATCAATTAAAGAACTTTACAATAACTATAGGTATGTTCCTTTATTTTTTTCATCTATACTTTATCAACTAAGTTTGCAAAGTTTTTCCTTCACACCATTTGCAATATTTAGTCTCTGAGATAAGTATTCAATCTTCTATCTCAATCAAAACCACATCTAACAAAAGTTCTATTTTAATAATTGCATGTAAATTATATCACCTTTTTTTTATTATTATTATAGGGTCAACTCATGATTTGCTTGCACCTTGTTCCCATTGTTGAACATCCATAAAACTACTCTACCAAAGGTGACTGTGGATTTAATTTTATTTTAAACTTCAACAGATTGTTTTATATTCATTTTTTTTTAAATAGTAACCAAGTCTATTGTTCTATGCAAATAAATTGGAGTTCAAAGTGACCGTGTGACATTTTTCCTAGAAATGAACATTTATATCTATAGTATTGTGTTCAATTGCATACATTGTTATAGGGGAGAGGGGACTATAGTGGAGCACCCTAACTTAGAGTTTCTGAATTTTTTACGTGAAC
The DNA here is from genome assembly GCA_007258455.2 of Sequoia sempervirens. Taxonomy (NCBI): domain Eukaryota; kingdom Viridiplantae; phylum Streptophyta; class Pinopsida; order Cupressales; family Cupressaceae; genus Sequoia; species Sequoia sempervirens. Next base: position 238,621,428 of record VDFB02000013.1, read on the forward strand.
ATTTCAAATCACTTCCAATTTTGTACAACAATTTATTTGACAACTCATGTACTTCTATATTTCGTTTTAGGGCCACATCAGCATGCTTTTTGTTGAGGTATCCAAAAATGCCCCAAAAAAAAGTGAGACTGATAGTGGTGCACTAAGTCATATTTTATTGGTGCGCTGATGTGGCATCACATGATTTGTCAGTTTGTGTACTTTATGGATAAAAAGTGTTTTGCAATTGGATATTAAGGTGCTCCACTATGGAGCCCACTGAAGACTACTTCTATCCCCACTATTGGATCCCACTCCACTATAGGCCCCTCTCCCCTAATTACAATAACCTTTTATTTGTATATAAAATAAATTAAAGTTCCCTATCTTTTATAAAATCGTTTTCTTTTAATTAATTTCATGTGTATTTTATAAAATTATATATCTTTTACACATTTCAACATCTAACTATAATCTAATTTATTTAAAAAAAAACATAATAATTACAATTTTATTTTTATTTTTTTATGACACATTTTTCAATTTCAACCACTATACCTGCACAATTTCAAAATTGTACCAAAAAAATATTAAACATGCAATCAATGATTGATATTACAAACTATTAAAACATGTTAATTATAAAAACATTGTCTCCGCCCAATAAAGGTCCTCTCCCCGGATAAAGGACAATGAAATCCACTAAATTCTAAGTGAAAATGATGTGCTGGAATGCCATCATATCTCACAGTAGAGCAATAAATTTCGGGCTTCACAATTTGTGGGAAACCGAGTAAACAAATGTACGAGTTACCAAACTTCATGTGGACACGGCTCTTTCAAAGTCTTCTGTCTGATCTTTCCTTTCACGGTGTGAAGATGACCACGTTTTAACACGGCTGGTGGCCACTGTCGCCTGTTCATACCACAGGAAACCTGAGTTAACTGAGCAACAAAAATAATTTGTATTCCACACAAATTATTACGCGATTAAAGAGATTACCTCTCGATTCCAATCACATCGGAATACAATAAAAATAATTGCAGCCGTCTGAACTGCAGTCCCACACAGCATTCCCATCCAGATACCCTGCCATGTTTCATAACTAGCCTAAGCTAAATCCAACAGACAGAACGGATTTTTTTTTCCCTTCAAAATGTTTCTTTTTAGTCACTTCCGTTTGTGGGCAATATTGTAAATTTCAAAGTTGTGTAACTCACCATTACGTCCAAATGAAACGCGTAACCGAGAAGAGCTGCAAGTGGCACTCCAATTACGAAATACGATATGACGTTCACATAAGCAATGATATATTGTTTTCCGGTACCAATGGCCACACCTGAAAACAACACACGGGATTTAGTGGCTGAATCAAACACTCTTACTTTTCAAAAATATAGTAACTCGTTATTAAAGCTTCTGTACCTGAGAGAACTTGCTGCACACTGTTGAGAAGAATCGTGAATGCTAATAAGAGTGCCAGTTTGGAAACAGTTTGCTGGATGGCAGCACTTTGTGTGAATAAAGAAGCAAAACTATTCCGGAATATAATAAAAAGGACGAAAATTAAAATCCCTATCACAAGAGAAGTTGTTGCTGAGACAACTGTAGAAAATTTGGCTGCTTTGCCTTTTCCAGCTCCAAGCTCATTTGACACCCTCACACTGAATTATATTTTCATAAGATTGGAAAAGCAATAGTTAGTTGACAGACTAATTTATATTTTCAGAGACGGCAGCAAATGGGGTGCCCACTAAGATTGCTTAGATATATCTGCACTCACCTGGTGCCATTAAAAAAGGCTATGGGTATCTGATACTCCCATGCATTAATAGTCATGCTGAAAACAGAAATCATGTTTAAGTATATTTTGTTAGCAGTGTTTCAAATTATAATGTTCTTCTGGATCAACCAGGCAGTTGGTCCTGTTAGTATAGTGGGGTAATAGTTGTCCTAAACCATTGAAACCATTTGCTAAGTTCATACCAAATAGAAAGTGAGCCATCTGCTACTTCGACGTTTCGGAGTTTGCCTGTGAGTAGTAATATCAATCTCAGATACCATATCTCAACGCTGTTCAAGCAAAACGGGGCATTAGTTAAAGTTGGGTAACATTGGGAAGTAGAAGGCCCAAAACCATCTCACCATAATCAGAAATGTACAAGTTTGCAGTGTTAAGAGTCCAGTTACCATAACATGATTCCTGAACCCACTGACAATTTTAGGTGGGGCCAAAGTTGAGAGAATGCATCCAAAGAAAATCCTTTCCATGTAAGGGGACAGCCACCACAGATAATATAGAGAACCAGGGCAACTCCAGAGCAACACCATGCTAAATTCATTGATACAACTGCACCTCCAAGACCCCAACCCAGCTTCACAGTAAATACCCAACACAGCAAAACATGGAGTATTAGAGCCACGCATGCAGTGTAGGCAATGACCATGTTCTTCAATTGGGCCTGGAGATACCAAGTAGTTGTCCACCAAGGAATCATTGAGAAATGCATGGGGATGCACCAGATGGCCACTTTACCTGTTAATTCAGCTATATCATCTGCTTGCCCCAACAACTTGAGAATAGGAGAGGCAAATATATATACAGGCAGACATATCACTGCAAAACTGGTAACAACAATCCATGAGCGTTGCAGGTATACTCCTAGCATGCTATATTGATGAGCTCCGAAAGCTTGTCCACAAAGAGTTTGGAGGGCACTTCCCAGTCCCAACTACACAATCAGATGGTCAGATAAAACAGCTACTGAGTATTCAAATTAAAATCAAGCAAAGCTACCAGTATAGTCCTAATGTTCTTTTGTGATCAGCAGGTGCTCTGCCTAGAAGTACCAGCCGGTTTAGTTTTCTCAGCTTTTAAAATGGTAATATTTTTGTTGCAAACTGACCTGTAATGACTGCTTACAATTCTCCTTATCACATTATCTAATCTTATGATAAAATGATTTATTTATTTATTAAAGAGCTATATAATTTGATTGAATCTCGATGTTCTGATCTTCTCCTGATGATAGATTATTAGGGAATCCTGAACAGTGAGGATCCCATCCCTAAAGAAACATTGGGATTCAACACACTGTAGAATAGTGGAGTACTAGTGCTGAAGAGGACTTACCAATAGACCATAATTGAAGCCCCAAATGACATTGACGAACAGGGAAATGGCAGCAAGCTCTAAATCACCAATTTGGCCTACAAACGCCTGAGTGATGACAATCACCCCATACGTTGCAAGTCGATACATTACAGCGGGCCCTGCAATTCTCCATAACTTCTTCGATTCCAACCAAAATCTCCAAGGGAAGGAGGAATATTGATCGATGTGCTCAACAAGTGGGGTCTGCAGCGAGTTCTCATCCATTCTCCGATCTACAAGTTACAAGCGGTGGAAGAATGGGAATAATCGTTTCATGTTAATATATGTGTTGCGGATGAATGGAAGTCGATTGATTTTGGATGTTATGGAATTAAGAATGGTAGGTTCTTCGTTTTTCTTAAGAATCGTAGGCGGGAATCTCATATTTACAATGTGGTTCTATCTAGCGGTCTTTTTGAGGCAACGCCAATGTCTATCTATCAGTCAATGCACATTTGACCGTATTTATTATTTAATTGAAATTCATGTTGTATTATTAATTTCAACAAAGTAAGTTGAATAGATATTTTAAATATTGTTCATTTAATTTTTAAATCACTTTTCTAGTTATATTTAAAGTTTTTTCAAAATATTAAAAATATATTTGAATTAAGGGAGAAGAGCCCAAAGTAGGCTGGGAGTCTATATTGGGGATGGAAGTAGTCTCACGTGAGCCCCACACTAGACCATCTTAATATGCAATTGTAAAACAATTTACACCCACAAAGTCAACAAGGGTACTCACTGTACCGCCAAAATTGTATTATAATTGGTTTATATTTGTCCCAAACACAAATAATTATTTGCAGTTTTACACGTTAGAGAATATTCAAAGCACATTTGACACCACAAACATACAAGCCATATTGCTTGTTACTGGCCCGTAGCTTTAAAACATGCACCCAAAATATAAAATTGGTATAACCCACACTACCCTATAATATCACCACTTGCATTACATCACCGCCAATATTTTAATAGATCCACATCGACAAGAACAACTAAGAGCCAAGATTGTCCCATCACCAAATCTAATCGAACCCACCCCCTATCCCACTTTGCCAGCAATACAACACTGAAAGGAAAATCAATCATTCATATGTGTCCCATCGGTCAAATCCCTACGCACGACAACTGGTGCATTCTCCTATTTTGCCACTTACAACCACCAAAACAATGGTGTTAAGGCCACCACAATTGTCTGAGCAACAAACCAACACTGCACGCCATAAATACATACAAACTATGCAATTGAAGGCTTTGAAACAAATTTTCAAATTTGAAAAAGGAGGATAGAAATTAAAGACTCCATACCAAATAACATTGAACATATAAAGAGATTTTCAAATTCAAAAATGCATTTCCATTTACCACGTCTCACTTTCATATTCAGTGCTACATTTTCCTAGAGGTAGACGAACAAAGAGGAGAAGCAACATCATCAGCATGCTTTCAAGATATAGGTACTCTACACAAACTAATTGTTTATGCCTATGAATGTCAATCTGTTTAATGCTATGCAAATGTTTTTCACAATACTGTAAATACATTAGGTTTTTCATTTAAATTCTTTATGTTGAAACGGAAATATGTTGTATGTGATGTAAATGTTTCTCACAAAAACCTGCAACTCAATATTTGGGGTTTCAACTTACACTATTTATGAATGCCGAGTCAATTTAGTTCAATTTCTGGGTTTTTTTTATGTTCTCTATGCTTGCCAATATAGATCAATTATATGCAATATAAATGTTTGTGACCCACAAACCTGTAACTCAATATATGGGATTTCAACTTACACTATTTATGTATGTCAAGTCATTTGAGTTCATTTTCTGGGGTTTTCTTATGCTCTATATGCCTATCAATATAGATCAGTTCTATGCACTATAATTGTTTGTCACCCACAAGCTTGTAACTCAATATCTGGGGTTTCAACTTACACTATTTATAAATGTCAAGTCATTTCAGTTCAATGCCTGGGTATTTGTTATGTTCTATATGCCTGGGTATATAAATTAGTTTTATGCAGTGTAAATGTTTCTCACCCACTACCCTGTGACTCAATATCCAGAGTTTCAACTTACACTATTTATGGATGTCAATGCACTTTAGTTCCTTACAATGTGATTGCTAAACCCTATCTGCTCTAAGTGCACAAGACCAAGTTATTTTTGTTCATTACAATGTTATTGTTTCACCCTATTCTTTCTAACTCTTTATATGGGGTTTGAGCTTATATTGTTTATGGATTTCAATGCATTTATGTTCCTTACAATGTGACTGTTACACCCTATCTACTCTAAGTGCACAAGACCAAGTCATTTTTGTTCATGACAATGTGATTGTTACACCCTATTCTTTCTAACTCATTATCTAGGGTTTCCACTTATATTGTTTGTGAATGTCAATGCTTATCTACTTAAAAACAATGTCATTGTTTCACCCAATATGCTCTAAGCACATAACATCAATTGCTTTTAGTTCAATTTCATTATATATATATTCTATATGCTTGGGAATGCCAATATGTTCTATGTTGTGCAAGTGTTTCTCACACAAAATTGTAACTCAATATTGTAGCATAGAAAAACATATTTCTTGCTTGATATGGGAATAATTAATGATAAATTAGACTTAATAACACCTTGATCTAATGTTGTGAGGTGTTCTACACATCCACATTAGGTCTTGGGCCCTTGCAAACTAAATAAAATGCATTTATTAATGTCTTGTAAAGGTGTTGTAAAGTGTTGTAAATGAATTTCACACTTTTCTAGAATTTTATTAAGTATTTAAGTCTAATGGATCTATTTCTCCCTTAATTCAATATTGTAAAATATATTTACTTGCATTCTCACATTAATCTAGAAGGCTTGTAAATTAAACTTAATTTTAATCTAGTGTTGTAATGTATTTTACACATTCACATTGGATCTTGTGCCTTTATAGGCTATATGGACCTCATTTTACTGTTGTAGAGTGTATTTAACCACACTTTCACATTGAAATTTATGTCCCTAGCCCTAATTACCCTTTACATCATCATTAACAGGCCCCTATGACCCCATATTATGCATCCCGAGGCATAAGTTGATCAAGAACCTTACTAGAACAACATAAAAGCTAAAATTCTTCACTCCCCGACATCCCAGCTAGCAAAAGAGCCCCTGTGGGACCCATTCGCCACTTTGGGTGAATGAGTCCCATCCAGGTGGGACCCATTCGCCTAGGATGGCGAATGAGTCCCATTTGGGCCATTTTCCAGGTTTGAGCGGGAAAAGTTAGGGCTTAAGTTTAATTTTCTTCAATGTCAGCCTTGGGGATCAAATTAATGAGAATTTGAGTAGGATTTCCTATAAAAGCAAGCTTCTAAACCCTAATTCATTATTCATTCATCATTCATTGTCCATCTCAAGTCAAGCAAGCTAGGGTTTTAGCATTTTAAGTCATCTAGATAACATTCAAGCTCATTTCTAAAGCATTCAAGGGTAGATTCTTCATTAATTGTTGCAGTGACTCAAGATCCATCATCATGGAAAGTTTCTAATTCCATTATTTCATGTTCATGCTTCATCTTATTTCTTCATTTGGTTTGATTACCTAAATAGGGTTTGACCAAGGCAAACCCCTATTCCCTAAAACATTCAACATTTCTCTTTCTTTGTGTGGTTATAAATTTAGGTACTTTGAAGGCTTGGAGATCATTAAAGAATAGGTTTCAAACTTGTTGAAGTCATCTCCCTATTGGAAAGGTCAAAATATTCACAAAAGTCAATTATGGTGTCGAAAATCAGGGTTTCAGATCCGAACACCTGGAGGAATAAAAAGAGCGAACCGAGAGCTTTCGTTTCCACTTTCGAGTTTTTAGAAAATTCAAAATGGAATCATTCACCATTAGTGGTGAATGAGTCCCACTATACCAGTTTCTCAGAGGTTTCTATAGATTTGGATACCCATTTGTCTGAAACAGGCTTTGGTATAGTTTTCTAGATCTAGGATTGATTCACCTAGAATGGCAAATGATTCCTAGTAGGTCAAAATTTTAGGATCAACAACATTTCCAGTCTTCAACACATTTCCAGGTGCACACCTTCTGTTTTACTTGCATTTCTATTCATCTTTCTACGTATTTTTGCATACTACACTATGTTTTCAAGCATCTTGCATTTCATTAGTTTACATCTAGTAGTTAATATCTTTTATCAAATTTTAGCATTGAGGACATTCCCCTTTGAAATATTTCAATCATCTTTGCATTGGAATCTCAAGGGATTATTCTTGAGTGATCCATTAAGATTTTTGGTACCTCTCTCCTTTTAGGTGCAAAACCCTAGAAGTGTAAGAGAGCCCCACATCCAAAAATATTTGGTTCAAATATCACGAGGTTTCATACTTAGTAACTTTTGATGAATGACAATGAATTTCAATTCTCTACATTGTTAATTCCAATCCATTGAAGGGTATAAGATCAACTCCTTTCATTTCAATCCAAAAGGTTCTAAACTTGTGCAATTCAAACAAAGTAGTATGATCACTTAAAATTCAACTATTACCTTGAATTTACCATTATAAACTATCAACTAGCATAATAAAGAAAAATAAAATGTTCATGCATCACTATGTCTTTAAGGGTGTTCATTAATGGTTCTTATCATTGTTTGAAACATGTTTCCTAATGTGTGTAGGTGCAATATAAAGTTGATATGAGGTCCACACCAATGAAGAAGAGAGCCATGACAAGGTGTCCTACAGGTAAAAGAGGGTTAATTCCCTCCTAAAGAAGAACTAAATGCAGAAGCAGAGACAATTGTGGTAGTTAGTGCTCCATTAGGTAAGTAGACAATAGCATCATGACATTGGGAATTGACAATGAATGAAATAGTAAATCAACAATCTAATGACATGGTGGATAGCCAGTGTGAGGAACTTAATGATGGCCTAAGTCTTCCCTCTGCCCCTATCCTACTATCTTGGTTGGCAGATGGATCTATGGATATGGGTAATGACAGTCCAAGTCTTCCATCAACCCCTTCCCAATCATCTTGGTTGGTAGAGGGAGCTGTTGATGTGGGTAATGACAGTTTAAGTCTTCCCCCGGCCCCTACCCAACCATCTTGGTTGGAGAATGGAGCTAATAAATTGGTTATTGTCTTGTAGTGGGAAGAAGACCAGGGAACTTATTTATTTCCATCTCCACCTACCACATTTCCCATACCACAAATGCTAGATTACTATGCAGGTTTGAGCAAGGAAAGAGAGTAGAAGAGGGAGGAAGAGAGATAAAAAGAAACAAGATAGGAAGGAAAGAGAGTAGAAGAAGGATCAAGAGACAGTTCAAAAGATACAAGATAGGAAGGAAAGAGAGCAAAAGAGGGAGAAAGACAACGTTCAAAAGAAATGAGATAGGAAGGAAAGAGAAATCAAGTGGGCCCATAGGTCATTGCAATGAGAAAGACATATAAGCAGTCCTACGAGCCCGTTAGTAGACAACCATGCCTTGTTTTGGGAAATATTGAACATATATATCCCTCTATTTACTACTGCTAATTTCAATTCGAGTCTCAACTCAAATGTAGGCTACACTCCACTTTCTATTGGAAATAGAATGGTTTAGCACCGTTGCATGTAAGTTGCACTCAATTTACAAATACAAATGCAAATCATGTAACAAAAACTCAAAATGTAGAAGCAGGAGACAAGAACACATATCTGACAGATGTTTATCTTGGCATGCTTGATTGAGGTTGGGAGGGACCATCCCTACAACTCTATGAATTATTGGCTACTTTTTTTATGTGTATTTTGAACTACAAGATATAGTTCAATTGTTGTTTGTTTACTTTTGTTGTTGGGGACTATAATATCTTGATATTAACAACATAAATTTTCCCACCATGTCACCCTACCACTTGTGCAATTGGAAATTTTGTTTTATTAAAATTTTGAGCACCCCACCACCTGTCATGCACCGATTCATCCAAGGTGTTCAAAACGGGCCCATTTTTCCATCCACCCAAAAGTGGAGCCCATCCGGCTCCCTCATTAGCGCACAAATATACATGCATTGGATCAGATGAACGTGTGCTATCCAACAACCTCGCCACCCTAAATGGCTTTTTTAGAGCATTAATCGCTCATCGCCTCCTTCATCACCTCCACTAAGCAAGTTTCCTTACATGTCCCCCCATAGTTACTCAAAAAAAAAAGTGTGTAATTCGGAGATCAAGGTTCATTCAATGATCCAAATTCTCACATATCTTGGTCATTGTCATTCCTTTTGTTTGTGTTTATTTAGGAGTGTTCGCTTGGTTATGCACCATTTACTGGTTCAACTATGCATTGGAGAGGCTTCATTTCACCAAAGCATTTTTAGTATTAAACCATGTTGCATACACCGATAATTTTAAGTATAATGAAACATAGTTTAATACTTAAATGCTCTTTTGAAAAAGAAGTCTTTTCAATGCTAGAACCTCCAATGCCACTACAAATTTATGTCCTATAATATGTAAATGTTGTTTCCAATATTATGCACATTCCTATATTATGTATTTGATATCAAATGGAGATGTTTATTGGTTTATTAAATGGATAAGTATATGGGCCTACTTAGCAATATGATGTCCATGTTGGTAGTGTAGTGAAATTGCTTGTTAATGTAAGTTTGCTTAATTATATTGAAACTTTGTTTATGGTGATTGCTTGATTGGGCTAAAATGTACAACACACTTCACATAACTATTACATGTATACAACATTATGCATTAACAACCACAAACAATATCACTTAAATCCACATATAGTCATGTACACAACATTGGCAACATCATTTACATAATATAGAATGTATGAAGTGCAACAACTTCTTATGTATAATATAATGGATTTGGTGATGGGACAGTCTTGGCTCTTAGTTGTTCTCATGCCACTAGATATATGAAAATATTGGCGGCGATGTAATGGAAGTGGTGATACTTAAGGGTCTGAGTGTTGCTTATACTAATTTTACATTTTGGCAACATGTTTTAATGCTATGGTCCATTAACAAGCAATGTGGCTTGTATATTTGTGGTATCATATGTGCTTTGAATATTCTGACATGTAAGACTATGAATAACTATTTTTGTATGGGACAATATAAACCAATTATAGTATAATTTTGACAGTACAGTAATTCAAGTACACTTGTTGGATTGTATGTTTGTGGTATCGTATGGGCTTTCAATAGTGATGTAATTTTTTTTGCTAAGGTTTGTAGTGGATGTTATAATAATTTTATCTTAAATAGTCATGGTGTGATGTTTATATGTCACTAATAAATATTTTATTAAAGTATACCAAACATCTCAGAGTGAAACCTTAATGTGTGTTTGTGTGTTTGAATTGTGATGTAATCTTCTTAACAAGTATTCAACCATGTTGCATCTACCATCAATTTAACAACGATAATGAAACTAAGTTTAACACCAAAAAGGTTTTGCGATAATTGAACCATGTTGCATCTTCAACTATTACTAGTTTCCTAGAATATTATCCCCTATTATTTAGTTATTCATTGCACAAGTATGCACTATGCAATTTACTTTTTATATTTGATTGTTACTACAAAATATGGAAAGGGTTTGACTGGTTCTCTTTTGGAGGGTTTTTTGCTATGCACTTCTATTCATGTGTTCTTCATTGCACAATCATTCATTATGCACATATGCATTTCACAATTGATTAGTGCAAATACATATATATGTATGTACATAGATTAGTGCATGTACATACATACACATGTTCATATATATGAATGTGCATAATAACTTTGAACAATCATATAAGTTTAATTTCAAAGGTATTATGCCATGCACTTGTATTATTGTGTTCTTCACTGCACAATCATTCATTGTGCAGATTTGTATTTCACAAATATTTAGTGCACATATGTATATCTATATGTACATATGTATGTACATACATATGTATCAAAAAATGTATTTACATATGTATGTGCACACATATGTACATATTGCATATATATGTATGTGCATAATTTGTTAGAATCCAAGATCACCTACATGCAAGATGGATACCTGTCACATGTAAAAGATATGAAGAACCGAAAAAGCTGTTCTCTGAAAAACCTCTCAGTAAAAATGCATTAAGAGAATCAATTATTACAATGTGATCAATCCTTATGAAGGAAATCAAAAAACCCTAAAGGGAAACCCTAAATGAAACCCTAGTGTGCACATAATAATTAATAATTAATTATTAATGTACTAAGTTTAACAAGTAACAGAGGAATAAGTGACTTAATTAATTAATCAATGTGATGTAATTAATTAAGCATAATAACTTATTACTCTAACATAATTTAGTACATATATGCATATTCATACATATATGCATATATGTATATGTACAATTATGCATAAACATAAAAGTACATATATGCATATATATATATATATATATATATATATATATATATATATATGCATATACATGAATTAAAAGCATCAATGCTAGGATCACGTGGCAGGCAATTAAATGAAGAAAAAATTTGGCTAACCATGAGAGGAAAGAAAAATAAGAAATTAAACCCATTAAAGTCAGAGTGATGCTAGAACAAAACCATATTTTTTCTTTAAAAAGTAACTATGTTTAAGAACACAAAATTTGGAAGTGTTCATAAACACCCTAGATGTCGTACACTTCATCAAGCACATTGTGGATGCACCAAGAATGCAAGAGAAACTTCAAACTATGGAAAACCACAAAATATGATCAAAATCATTGAGACAAAAAACTTAACCTTCAACCTAGGGAAGACAACACACCCATTACAAATCAAATAAATAGTGTGAAAAAAAAAACTGACAGGAGACAATGGTAGATCCTTAGTGAGGTTAAAAACCTCACCTCTATAGTAGGGATTTTCTCGATAATGTGTCTTGTTGCACTCACCTATATCCTGCTTGCTACAAGAACAAATGAAAGGAGGGATCAATCAAAGACATGTAACAATGTTTAGCTTAATACACAAAGAATAGTAAAAAAGGTGTATACCTTTCAATTGCAACTCACCATCAGTGAAGCTTAGAAGGAACAATGGGCTGAGCCAAACACGTATTGAATTTGCACATTGATCAAGCAGAGTGAACAAGACACAAAATGGCAAAGTGTCAACCGAATATACCATAATCTCTACGATATATAAATATACATATATACATATGTATATACATATGTATATATATACACATATATACATATGTATATATATACACATATATACATACATACATATATATATACATACATATATACATACATATATATAAACACAGACACACATAGACACACACACAAACAGATATATATATATATATATATATATATATATATATATATATATATATATATATATATATATATATATGTATGTAAGTATATAGATATACATATATATACATATACATATATACATATACATACATATATATACATAGCATAGTATAGGTAGAGTATATGTATGTATATATAGATACATATATATATATATATATATATATATATATATATATATATATATATATATATATATTGTATTATAATGTAATATGAAGGAGAAATAAGGGAAAAGATGGGACATGTGGGGTGAGAAAGGCATACAGGACAGATAATATAGAGAATGGAATGGAAGAAAGGAAATGATATCGAAATAAATAAAATGGAACACAGGGACGAATGGGAGCAGGGAATGAAGATGTGGCAGGTGGTGGTGGACAGGAAACGAACATGGAAGTGGACAGAGAAGGAAATAATGGCCCAGAAAAAAGAGTAGTCGAATCACTGTACCATCAAAAATTGTATTATAATTGATTTATATTTGTCCCATACACAACTAGTTATTCACATTCTTACATGTCATAAAATATTCAAAGCACATCTGATACCACAAACATACAAGCCACATTGCTTGTTAATGGCTTGGAACATTGAAACATGCATACATATATGCCTACATATATGCATACATATATGCTTACATATATGTATACATATATACACATATTGCTTGTTAATGGCATGTAGCATTAAAACATGCAACCAAAACATAAAATTAGTATAACCCACACTCCCCTTAAATATCACCACTTGCATTACATCACTGCCAATATTTTCATAGTGTGGTCACCGAAAAAGTAACCCTTCTACTTTTTCTGAATTGTTTGGGCCCTCCTTGTGATTTTGGCATAATATTGCCTTGATTTAGTATTGAAACATGAATAAAACATTCACATTAGGTCTTGGGCCCTTGTGAATTGATGGAATTTTAATGGTGCCTTGCAAAAGTGTTATGAAGTGTTGTAACACACTTTCACACTTTTCTAGGGTTTTATCAAATAGCTAAGCATAATCAACACAATTCTTGCCTTATTTGGAGTGTTGTAAAGTGTTGTAAAACACTTTCAAATTCCTCTAGGATTATCATTAATAATTGGGCTTTCTTATGCTTTAATTGGCCCCATTTTGCATCCATAGGCCTTATTTATGTGTATTTTTTAGGATAATCCTGACAAAAGGAATTTAAAACATCCAAATCTTGAAAACCCACCTCAAATTCCTAAGGTGGGACTCGTTCGCCATTCTGGGCGAATGAGTCTCCTTTGGTGGGACCCATTTTCCCAGGGTGGAAAATGAGTCCCCTTTAACTCAAAATTCAAATTTTATTTAAATTTCTGGTGGGTTTTTATTCTCCAAGATCTAAGGTCACCCTGTAATGTTGTAATTTCTGAAATTATTGCATAATTGAGTATAAGTACAAGGTTCTTTCTCTCATTCTCATACCTAGTATTCAAGTATTCATGCATATAGAAAATTTGAGTTTGCAATTGAGCATTTGAGCATTCAAGGTATTTCAAAGAAAAAATATCAAGCATTTTAGAGCATTCATCAAGTGTCAATCATCATGTCAAAGATTGTTTGCTTCATGTTGTTTTATAGCTAAACATTGTGGTGTAGGATTTTGTGATTCAAGCAAGTATTGCATTCAAGATCTATCAACATCAAGCTAGATTCTAAGTCTACATCTGTTGAAGCCATTACTTACATGTTTGCAACACCTTATTGCTAGGGTTTGGTGAGTTGTAACATTATCTTTTGTTCTTCATCATTCTCCTTTCATATTTTCTTTCATTTCAAGGTTTAATTACCAACAAGGGGTTTGACCAAGGCAAACCCCTATTCACTAACCCCCACAACATTTTTCCCTCTTATTGTGTGTTTTTTGTAGGGCTAGGTTGCATATTTACCAAGAAGCAAAGGTGGAGAAATTTTTTCAAAGTTGTCATCAAACCTAGGAGAAGCTTGGAGAAGGTCTATAGGTGGAATTTTTCAGATTCAGACCTAAAAAGTAGTCAAACAGAGAAGAGCAGACTAAGAAACATAGGATCTAGTTTGGAACTTTCAAAAAAGTAGAAGTGGACTGATTCACCACTATTGGTGAATGATTCCCACTATACATACATGATCAAGATTTTTGCAAATTTGGATACCCTTTTGGCTGAGACTTGTTCTGGAACATTTTACCTAAAACTGTACTCATTCGCCCAGCTTGGCGTATGAGTCACAGTTAGCATTAACAACAAATTTTTTAGGATTCCAGACCTCCATTCTACGTCCTTCAGTTTCTCAGGTGCACATTTCTAGTTTCATAGCTTTTTAATGCATTTTGTTTATCTTTCTAGGTCATTTAGCATTTGTTTGCATATCACACTATGTTTTCCAATTCATTATATTTTCCAAGTTTAAACTTGGTGGTGAACCCCTTTCTGAATCTCAAATCATATCCTAGGATACCTTATTGTCATATCTTTTCCATCCTTTATTGGGTGAAGATCTCTAAGGCGTCCTTGAGTGTGGCAAGCATGAAATTGGATCTATCTCTTTGTACCCTATATGGTCAAGGTGTAGAAGCATCTGCATTTCCATCATTCACATTTTGGTGAACCTAACTTTAGATTATCCTAATTTTTATTTGGAGTGCATTTATGTCCTAGCTTTAGCTTGCATTAACATTGCATCACATTTTGCATTGGTTAAATTGTATTCTAGGGTTTCAAAATTTGTATTAGTAAAAAGCTCATTAAATACTTGGCATTATTGCATTTGAATTCATTGAAAATTATTAAAATTATGTATTTACATCTTAGATTTGTATTAGAAAACATAAAAAGCAGAAAATTAAATTCAAAATTCTAAAAATTTCCAAAAAAATCAGTACCTGGACTCATTCGCTACCTTGGGTGAATCAGTCCCTTTGCATATTTTGCATTGCATTTAATGAGTTTGGATTTTTTGTTTCTGTAATTTTGTTTCACTTTCCAAAATTTTAGTTATAAGCATTTAATTGTTCTTAGCTTACATTGCATTTGCACCCATCTCACATTTAGTAACCTTTACATCAGTGTTTGGTGTCCTATTGCTAATACCATAGTGAGAAGTAGTTCGAGACTCATGGCATCCTATGATAGCACACTCGTTATGGATCTTGGGTTATCTAGAGCTTTCGCTCCTAGTATTGGCACTAGTAAACTAGGCATGGATAACACCCTTAGCAACTCTTTGCCTTCAAGTAGCATGCAAGTTGAACCAAGGAATGATAATTTCCCACAAGAGAAAATAAGTCAAATTCATGAGGACTTAGCAAACCTACAACATCAAATAAGCCTTGAAAACATTTCAACTACTACAATTCCTACCATAGAAAACATTCATCACATGAGCTTGAAAGTGAAGATGGCCTTGACCTTGTGAAAAACATAGTTAAGATCTTTGGAAAACATCTTCCTTCAACCTCTAATTCTCCTATACCAACAAACAATATCACAAACTTGAAGGAGGAACTCAAATTGCTCCTCCCTCAACAATAGACTAAATTCCCACGTATACCACTCCGCAAGTCACAACAACAACGCAAAAAGTTAGTAATTCAATTCCTTCCTTAAGTATTCCTGCTAGTATCCCTAGTTCCTATGTGGCATCACACGTTATATCTCCTACAACATCACCACCTATCAACATTCCATTCACTTGTCCTACCAATACGTACACTCCCTCACTACATTCATTTCCATTTCATAATAGAAGTAATGATCCTCTCATAACACAACTTTTCCAAACTATTTCATCCATGCAAAAAAAAATTTCCACTATTAACCAAAATCAAAATGGCCCACCCACATATTATGTCAAAAGTAGTCCATTGTCCTTGGAGATATTGCAAACACTGATACCACAAGGTGTAGAGGTGCCTAGATTTGAGAAATATAGAGGGAAGGGAGATCCTTCTAACCATGTTAATGCCTATACTTCCGTATGTAGTGACTTTGTCCTTGATGATAAATTGTTGGCAAAACTTTTCCCTAGGTCCTTAAAAGACACTGCCTTGGAATGGTTTTCCTCCTTACCGAACAATTCAATTCTTCCATTCAATGAAATTTTTGATGCATTTGTAAACTATTTCCAAGTGCATATGGCTCCCAAGCTGACCTTGGTTGATTTGATGAGATGCAAGAAAAAAGAGGAAGAAAAGATAACCGATTTTATCTCACGTTATCAACCACTCTATTCCCAAATCGATGTCAAGGTCCCTGACCCACACCTTCAAAAGATGTTTATAGAAAATGTGCAAACCAAGATTCAAGAAAAGCTCACCATGATGAAATTCCCATCCTTCATGCACTTATGCATCGCCCTCTGTGATTATCAAAATTTAGTTAGTAGTCAAGATACAAAGTTCACTTCTAACCGAATCAAGAGATACGAGCCTACAAACCAAAACAATTCCCAACCTTTTGGAAAACAAAACAAAGGGTTCCTTCATTTCAATCCTCCTCAACAAACAACTCAAGATTTCAATAACTAAATAGCAGCTATCAAAGCCATGGTACCCTTTAGTTACAGAGATCCGAAAAGAAAATTCACTCCCTTACTTGATACCCTTCATAATACAATGTCCCAACTATTACAACAACAAATGATTACCTTGCCTCTCATCAAAACACCTGAACCTAATAATCCTTTACCAACGAGCTTTAAATCAAATGCTTATTTCCACTATCATTAACAAAATGGACATGATACAAAACATTGCAAGCGTCTTAAACATCTTGTGCAAGACCTCCTTGATTCTGACCATCTATCCATTGGAGGTGTTAGTGATCAAGGAAATAAGTTTGTTGCCCCTCCAAACTAAAACTTGCAAATTTTCACAAATCTAATGCCCAAACATAATATTTCATTTTTCAAAGCTAGCGAAACTACACAAAATGATGTGATGAATGTTAATATAGATGATGAAAACAATGATCCTATTATAAATGCTATCAATGTCAATCATGGATGAAATGGTCAGGGAGATAGAAATCATCCCTCGTAAGGGCCGAACTAAGAGTCCTCTTGAAATTGCTTTCTCTTCTAATGATATAATTAAACATGCACCTGATGGTCCTCTCTACATAATTGGTTGTATCTATGACAAGCCCACTAATGGGATACTAATAGATCCTTCCTATGGAGAGAATGTGATGATCACCAAATAATTTTTACTCTTGCATGAACTTTATCAAGATGAATATGAAACAATGAAAGCATGGATCAAGAAACACAATAGTTTTGGTTTCCCTACAATAGGATCAATCACCTTACCATTGAAAATTAGACCAAAAACATTAGATGTCACATTCTCCATCATCCCACAGTCGGACCAATTTTGTCTGAAGCTAGGCAACCCATGGTTTCACTCCATGAAAGTTGTCCCTTCAATTGTGCATAAATGCTTAAAGTTTCCCTTTGACAATGAAATATTCGTTGTTCACCATAGTGACTTTAACCCTTTGTCATCTAAAGGAAACTTTTTCCTAGATTCCTTTTTTCCCGAGCCTATGGAACCTATAAAGCCTAGAGAAAACTTCTTTCTCTTGTCCTACCAAAAGTTCAAGGTAAAGAAGATAGCCAAACTATCCCTCTAAAACATGTCCCCTTCAACTTATACACCTCCTATCCTTGAAAAAACTATGCTTGAACCTAAACAAGACCTAAAAGACCAACCTAAAATAGAAACTTCACCTGCATCCCAAAAATGAGCAAGAGACAATGAAACCAACCCCGTCACACCCCATAGAATCAAACAAGCTTACAATGTCAAAGAGAAATTGGTTGAACAACCTCTTGTGGTTCCTTTCATTCCTTCCCTTGGGGAAGAAAATAAACCTATGGTTAATCAACCCACTCCTACACAACTTGAAAACAAAACCAAAAGAAATAGAGGTGCTAGAGAGCATAGGTGTAGATGTCGTTCCCTTGCTCACAAGTTACATGAAGAATTAAACAAATAAAATCAAGATCCGAACTTGACTGAAGCAATACATGATGACCCTCCTCCCCAACAAAAATAGAATGACCCAATACAACAATCACAAAAATAGTTGAACTCTTCAATGGACATTATCATTCATCCTCCTGTTGTGATTAACTTGGATGATGGTGATGAGATTACTAAAATCGACGAAGAGGTGCATAATAATTTGAACACACTATTTTCCTCTTTGATGACCTTAAATGGAAATTTTCCTACAAAGAGTGTTGAACTTGGTACTTCTCCTAGTTCAACACTTGCTCTTGTCCCTTTGGCTAGCTTCCTGCCTTCGATATACAATGAACATGATTGGGAGGCAGATGGCTTGCTCATAGGTTGACTCGCATTTTCTTTACTAGGCTTTTGAATTATTTCTTTTTCATTTTCTTTTGTGTGATTGCATGTGCATAATGTGATCCCCCGTGATATTCTATTTGATGTTCTCTCTCTTTATGACATTCCTCTATTTGTACCTTCATTCTTCTCTATGTCACAAATCTTTTCACATTTCATTTTACCTTTTTCATTTGTATTGTGTTTTTCTTTTGGGGATAATGCAAGGCATCAAGACATTCATGTCTCCTTCATGTTGACCCAAAAGTCTTTTCTTTTCTTTTATCTTTTCGCTTATCTTTTTCCTTTGTCTTGTGTTTTCCTTTTGGGGATGGTGCAAGGTGTTGAGACAACCTATGTCTCTTCCATGACCCAAGAGGCTTTCGTTTTTTTCCTTTACCTTTTCATTTTTTCTTTTTTGTTTGTCTTGTGTTCTCCTTTTGGGGATGTAAGGTTTCGAAACATTCATGTTTCTTCCATGTTGACCCAAAAGGTTTTTCTTTGTTTTCACTTTGTTTGTGTCATTCTTCTAGTTCTATGTGTGTTTGGGGGATGATGATAGTTCTGAGCTCTCTAAAAAAATTGTAGCAAAGAACATATTGACCCCAAATCCATAGATCCATTATGTGTTAGGTGTTTTCATTTTGGGGGAAACCCCTCTCTTTTTATTTTTCTTTTACAGGACGTAGCTTCACTCGGAAACATATGACTTGGCATAGGGATTTCCAAGTTGGCTGTCATGTCTTATTTCTTGTTTGCATTTTTTATTTGCTACTTTAAAGTAATTTCTCACAATATGGTGTTCAACAATTTCTTTAAAGTGGGGGCATACATTGGCATTATTCTTTTGCATTTTCCTTTTTCTTTGTTCTTAGTGCACCTTTCTTACTTTATACGATGTGTCTTTTGCTTTGTGTATGACATTGGGTGTGATGTCCTTCATGATCATGATATATCTTAGCATATTACATTCCTCTTGGTGGCTTGATGTGATACAGTGCATCTTCTAAGTTGCAAATTTTCTATTCTTTGATTGGTCCTCTCTTTGAGACTTTAGGGACAATGTTCCCTAAGTTAAAGACCTTGCGTGAACTAAGCAAGACTCCTTTGAAAATTTCCTATTTTTTCATTTGTTGTGTTTTATGGCCACCTTGCATAACACAACTTGCATGCCTGTGGATCCATCTTGTTTTTTCATGAGCTCCAAGCATATGAATTTTTGCTTGTCTCATGAAGCTCGAAGATCATTTTTGTGTGGCACCTTATTAATGTTATCGGGAGGTATAACTTTGGTATGGTTGATTGGGAAGCCCAATCTGAGGCATGACTTATTTCTTGACACCCACTTTCAAGCCCAAGGTGGGACCTATTCACCATGGGTGGCAAATGAGTCCCTCTTGGCTCCAAATCAAAATAATTCAAATTTTCTTTCAGGTTTTTATTCAAAATTGCCTTATGTCAGCCTATGATGATATATCATTGGGTTATTAGGGAACAAGAGTGTATAAATAAGTGTTTTTGTTCTCATTTTACACCTAATTCATTCAAGCATTCATCAAGTTCACTCAAATGTCACTAATTACATTCAAGCATCACTCAATCAAGCAAACGTCAAGCATCATGGAGCAACCATTGATATACCTTCATATTTATTCAACAAGGTGGTTGTGAGTTTAGGACATTTTCATGTTGTTTATTCATCTTTCCTTGTTCATTTCATTTTATTTCTTCATTAAGGGTTTGATTACCAAAGTGGGATTTGACCAAGGAAAATCCCTATACTCTAACCCTTAATCATTTTTCCCCTTTTGCATGTGTGTTTGCAGAATTTTTTTATATGGATATTTATCAAAAAATTAGGTGTGAAAGGTGGTCAACAAGTAAAAAAAGTGTTTCAAGTCAAATCAACCCTATCTCAAGCTTGGAGACAACCTACAGTCCATTTTCTATAGATTTGACTCTGTCAACTTGACAAGAAGACAAGTGCAGATTTGGAGCTACAAAATTGACCTTTGATTTCACAAAATTTTTGGAGAGGATTGATGCCCCATCAGTGGCAAATTTGTCCCACCTTAAGGCTAAAAAGGTGATTTTGTCAGATTATAGTTCCTGACTGTTGGAAACCAGTTTTTCAGGTGTTTTTGTCAGAAGCAGGGTTGATTTGCCATTAGTGGAAAATGAGCCCCATTGGTGATTTTTACTAATTTTTTCTAGAATTCAAATCATCCTAGATTTAGCATTCATTGCCCAGGTGCACTCTATTCAACCTTCTTTCAATTTTTTTTTGCATTTGTTCATGTTTTAGTTCATTCTTGCATATCTCATTGTGTTTTCAAGCATTGCATATTTCATAGGTTTTGCATCAATAGTCAATCAATTTCATTAGTTAGTTGCATTTATAGCATTTTATTTATTCTTAATCATATCATACAATCCTCTATTTGAGTGAACCACTTCAATTTTGGGGTTATTCTATCTCTCTCCTTTTAGGTGGAAGATCCTAAGAGTGCAAGAGAAGCCTATAGAATGCAAACCAAAAAACTGTTGGTTCACTTGTAAGAGGCCTTATAAGGATCCCATGATGATGAATAATAAATATCAATTTCTGCGATAATCTTTGCACAAACCTAAAAATTTATAGCAAAAGAAAGGGGTTTGGTGACTCAATACGCTAGTTTCTTTTTATTTTGGTAAGGATGGATTGCCATAAGGATACATGTGAAGCTTGGAAGGTGAAGGGGATGCCTATGAATTTAAAAATTTCTCTATGACCAATCCATTTTCAATTGTAAGAGTTGAGCTAAGGGGTGGGGAGGAAGGATTGTCTATAGATTTGATCCTTATTCCCCTAAATGAGAGTGAAAAGATTACAAAAACATCTAGGAAATTAAGGGCCTCTTTTATATTGTTATCCTCTTAGATAAGAGTGTGAGGAAAGAATCATCTAAAAAGTTCCCATTAACAAGTCAGGTTGAGGAATAAGGTCAAGCTATACCTTTGACCAACCCTTGAGACACAAAATTAGTGAAAAGCTAACCAAATATTTCAGCAATAGACACATAAAGAGAAAAAACCAAGGGACAGCCATGATGAATGGACCTAAAACTAACAAAGGAATTGGATTTATGACCATTAATAACAATGCAAGATGAGGCATCTATAAATATCATGGTAATAGATTGAATGAAATGAGGCCCAAATCATAGAGATTGAAGAATGAACAAAATAAAGGGTCATTCAATATAATTATAGGCCTTGAAAAGGTCAAGTTTTAGAATATAGATCCTTTCTTTGAGAGTGCCTATCACATTCCATACCTTCCCAAACTACAATAATATTATCTAAAATATACCTAGATTTAATTGTTCCAATTTTATCATGCCTCAAATTTGAGGAAGGAAATGGTGCACTTTTAGAGTTAAAGCTTTGGCAATTATTATGTAAGAGACATTGAGCAAAGTGATAGGCCTCCAATTATAAATATCCTTAGGGTCTCTAGAATTAGGTATGAATTGAATGTTTCCCTTTTTAATTACTTTCCCTAATGACTTGGATTAAGAGGCTTCAAGATGGACTTTACACAAGTCTTTGCTAACACAATCTTAAAGGTCCTTGTAAAATTCATAAGGGAACCCATCACAGTTGAGAGTCTTTTCATTGGCTATGGTATGGAAAACCTCCTTAGAGTTAGAAATAGAGGGAAATTGATCAAAAAATTCTTGTTGTGAGTGGAAAATCTAATACGGAACAACCTAGAGGAACTCTTGAAGGCCTTGGCCATGTTCAAGAGAGATTTCTTGGGTAATGGAAACATGATCATAATTTTTTAAAAAAGGCTACAAAATATCTAGAAGTTATTTGAGGACATTCTACCCATCTTTGATCTAATTTGTTCCATGTAAAGTGTGGAGAGATTTGAGAGATTAGATGCATTAGATAGGAGTTAGAATCAAAATCCAAAAAGAAAAGATAATAGCAACCACTTTATTAAATCTAAGCTAAAAACCAAAATTCAAAGCAAGCAAGAACAATCAAAAAATAAAGAAAATAGGAACAAAATTAAAGAAAACTCTCCATGTTGAACTTGAATAATCTTCCTTGCCTCTCCTCAAATCTGCCTTTGCAGCTCAAATTTTCCTTTGCAAGTTGTCCTTAGTTTTTGTTCTATGCATGTACCTACAAATGTAAGCAGGAATGTTGAAGATATGTGGTTGTAAAGCCAAAATGGAGGGGTGGTCCCACAACGTTGGTTTAAAATTTTTGGGAGATTCTGATTTTTGCTGAAATCACATATTTTTAGAAAATATAACGATTTAATCCTTTAAAAGTTCCATTTAAAGCATTCTAGTTGAAGAGGGTTTGATCGAACTACCTTAGATCAAACCCCCTTGGATAGAACCTTGCTAGTTTTAAACCATACCTATAACAGAATCTCCTTTACACCTATCAAAATACTAATAAAAAACCACTTTTTATTTACCTTTTGGGGGATCAAATGAATTCATTTAAAATTTATTTTTTGTAATTATGTAGTCTTTATTATAAGCTTCCCAAAAAGTATAATTTTAAATAAATTTAATTTAATTATTATATTTTATTTTTATTTTTTGTGAATGTAGGTTTTTCACTAAAAATCAAGCTCTCTGTTCTGCACATGTGGAAAAATAGAAGATTATGATTTTTTTTTTTGAAAAATATGAGTGCACCAGATATTGAAGTCCTTGATCCAAAAATAAAAATAAAATTGAATTTCGATACATACAAAAAATGTTATGCATTATATGGTTGTGCTATGTCTTAATTGTAATTGGTTTGACTTCGAAACTTGATTAAAGAAAAAAATTTCAATAAAAAACAATCTAACCAAGTGGAAACACTAGATATCGGAGTCACAAATCTAAATTTGAAAGAATTAGAATTTTATCCTTCATGGAAAAAAAGTTATGCATTATACAGTGAGTGTCACTTTTTAAAAATGTCATTTTCTAAAAAAGCTATTTTTCGAGGGAGATGGAAAAAGAAGCGCAATCTAATTTGAAAAAAATTCAAAAAAATATATTTAGAATCTATAGACAAAATTTCAGGAAACTCTAGTTTGCATCATCTTGAAATTTCTCACGATTTACCTACTATAGGCGCCTGAAAGTGAAGATTTAGTTAAAAAAAATTATTTCAATGTCTAGTTTGGCCAAAAATTGTAAACCACTATTGTGGGATCACCCAGAGGTAGCTCTCTTTTATAAAAGAGCTATTCGAATGGATGACTACTTGATCGATCTTCTAAAAAGATTGCAAAATCAATGGATGAGGATTCATGCACCACAAAGTAGCAAGCTAGGGACGGTTATGAATGGATGGTCAAGATTGAGAGGAGACAAGAGAGAATTGATGGTCCAAATTCAAAATGAGAGAGTGTAGGAAAAGTAATGGAGAAAATTAAATAATATAAGTATTTAATTTGGGAGAGCATGTGGGCCATCAAATAATAATTTTTAATTGAAGGGAATCTTGACAATTAAATCATATTATTATTTAATTTTGGACAGGAAATGGAGGAATAAAGTAAATTGTTTAATTCATGGAAGGCATCTTTGACCATATTTTAAATTTTTTAAAAGATAATGAAGGAATAAATAATCATTTTAGATTATTTATTTATGAAGAGAAAATGAATATTTAATTTAAATCATTATGCAACCGTTTAAATTAAATATAAAAGAAAAGGGAAAAAGGGAATTAAATAATTAAGTTAGATTAATTATTTAATAGAGGGAAAGTGGAGAGAGGGAGTTAAATAATTTAAATAGTTATTTAACCATAGAAGGACGAAAAGGATTAATGAACAAACAAATAATTAAAAATAATTATTTAACTATAGATGAATAATGATAAGCAAATAATTAAATAAATAATAATTTATTTAATTATAGAGGGAAAGGTGGTTAGTGATGAAATTAAATAATTAACATTATTTAATTAATAGACCAATGTGATCAAAGAAAATAATTAAATAATTAAAATTATTTAATTATGTAGGGGAGAAGACCAAGACAATGGAAAAATGGGGCTCGTAGGCCAAGACATTTTTTAGTGTCTACATTTTTCCCCTCTTGAACATAATGTGATTTGAGCGTTGTGTCAAAGAATAAATAAGAAAATTAGGTTAAAATCATGCCCCAGTGTGCCCCAGTGAAGGTGGGATGGACCTATGCCCCATCAGATTTTTTTTTCAAATTTTCAAAAAATTGAGAAATTATTCTAAAAAGCCACTTTGAGGCACTAAGAGGAGAAGAATTCAGCTTACGGGTCATTAGGATGATTAAAAATGGAATATATATATTAGTGTGAAGAAGATGTATGTTAGTATGGAGAAGACGAATGTCGACATGGAGTTAGTCAAATGAAAAGGGATGGATGTTCTTTCTTAATAGATGTCAACTTGCATGTTTATCATCATTAGGCATCAAAATTATAGAAAATGGAGCACAAACATGGTATGGCATAGACCAAGGTGTGTAATGCTACCACTTACAAAAGAAAAATAGTCAAAAGACAATGCCAAAAGACAAGGAATGCCATGACTCATACTAAGGACCTAATTGGCCCAATCTTTTTGTCAAGACGAACCATAGACAAAAATCAAAAGAAAAGAGATCGTGATCCATCATTGCCCCTCTAAATCCTTTGCAGGACATCCTTGAGGTAGCTAGTAACATGACCAAAGAGCAATAAAAAAGATAAGACCAACTAGACCAACAAATTCAACAACCATTTAGATTAGCTTCTAGAGTTTATTTGATGATGATATTGATGTGATTGATGAACCAATTGATTGACTGGTTTTATTGACCGATGTTGATCGATTGATACGGTTGACCAATTGACCACTTTTTTAACCTGATAAATTGATTGATTGAATGACCAAGGTTGATTGATTAACCGATTGACCAATATGATAAGACTAGTCAATTAATTAATGAAATTAACTGATTGATAGGTTTGACCAGTTGACAAGATTGAATGACCAACGCTAATTACGACAAGTTTTAGGAAAGACATATCCTGTATAAGGCAAAAATTAATCGACTGATTGACAAGATTGATTGATTGATTGACTACACCTAATTTTAGGAAGGACGCATCCTGTTAAGGAGAACTTAATTGATTGAATGATTGATAAGATTTATTGACCAATGTTGATTATGCCTAGTTTTAGGAAAGACATATCTTGTTTAAGAAAAATGATAAGATTGACCAATGACCAGTGTCCCAATTCAAGAAGGACGCATCCTAAATAGGACAAAATGATAAGACCAATGTAAGATAATTGACTAGTTTGGATTGAAGACTTGTTGGATAGTTGACCTGTTGGTTCATGATTTGGTTTAGATGTTTGATTTCTTAAAGGTAGAAGACTCAAAAAAACTCAACAAACCCTAAAGGACTGACCTAGGGCCTTGAGGGCTCATTGATTTATGGCCTTACCTACATTATACATGTAGAGATCTCATAGTTCAATCGGACACTGACCAAAATTGATATGACTCAACAAAACCCTAACACTATTACACAAACAACAACATATGACTAAATAAACTACTAAAAATTGCATATAAATGACTAATTTTAGTCACGTGACTATTAGTAGTTTATTTGTAGTCATTTATAACACCACCAATTTTATGGCTAAACTATTTTAGTCATTTATCTAGTCATTGATTTTTAATCATTGATTTGGTCATTGATTTAGTCATTGATTTAGTCATTGATTTAGTCATTAATTTAGTCATGGTAGTGATTTATTTAGTCATATATTTAGTCATTAATTTTAGTCACATGACTATGAGTGGTTTATTTGTAGTCATTTATAACACCACAAAATTTATCACTAAACTATTTTAGTCATTGATTTTTAGTCATTGATTTGGTCATTGTTTTGGTCATTGATTTGGTCATTGATTTACTCATTAATTTAGTCGTTAATTTAGTCATTTATTTAATCATGGTAGTGATTTATTTAGTCATATATTTAGTCATTACTTTAGTCATATATTTAGTAATTACAAATCAAATCTAACTTAATTAATCCTCACAAATTTATGCATATAAAATTCAAGTATCATATATATTCAAATGTAAAAAAAACACCATGAAATGAAGACTAAAATGCTTGAACAAATATGATTGATCAGACACAAACACAAACATAATCTTACAAATCAAGAGGAGCTACAACACAATATTTATAAGTGGAGAAAAAACCACTCTAAAAATTTACTTCATTAAGCTTCATTGGCAAATCAAAATCTTATTGGTTACATTCAATGTCTTAGTGACACTATACAACTTATAGAAACTATATAAACAAAATACTCCTATTTTCATATACTTATATTATTTTCCCCTTCCTTAACTGCTGTCCTTTTGGACAGGAAGTGGCCTCCTATAGGAGCTTGATTGATTTAATCCCCTTGCAAATCCACAATTTTCCCGCCACTATTTGTTTCAGCTCCTCCAAACTCTTCCTCGTTGGTATTCACCTTTTACTTCTCCAATTTGGAGCTACAACCTAAAAATAAGGTTTCAAAATTTGCACATCAAAAACTCAGAAAAGTCAAATAATACAGAGGATAAAATTCAAACATTTTCTTTTCCTTTTCCAACTATGGCACCCTAAACTTAGGCGCTAGATATAATGTTTCCTAATTATCTCTTACAATTTTTAAAAGGATGAATTCATGCAAGACAATAAACAAATATACAATATTCAATTAGTGATATACAACTGCCTTATTCCTGAACAACTGATTAATAGCTTGATTATTGATTGTAAATTTGTAATTGATACGCTTGAAAGTGTCCTTTCCTATGTGTGAATTGGAGATTTGGATGAGGATATGAACATCCATCAAAATCATATTTGGAAGTACATTTTGATTACATATTGTAGTTGCAAGTTCCACTAATTATAATAAAGATAAATAGTTTTACCTTTCTGCATCAACTAATGCAATTCTGATAACTTTTAGAGGATAAAAAATGCTAGTCTTTATCATATCAACATACTCACCTGCAAGTTGCAACACAAAATTAAACTTATTTATTAGACTCAACATCTAAGAAAGAAAAAGAAACTTCAAACATTATCAATTTAGTTAAAAAATCATCAATTTCAAAGATCAAAGTAGCTAATGCTTCACTCTCTCCACTCTGTTCTATGCATTATTCCAAGTGGGTGTTTAATATTTTGCAATGTAGCAATAAAGGAGAAAATTTGTCATTATTTCTCTGCATGGTGTTGTTTTATTAAGATAGCATGTTATTGAATAATTGATCTAATAGTTGATTTCTATATGAATGAAAGTATTCTTGTATATTCCACATCTTGTAAATTTTCCATAGGTAATAAATAAAGGGAAACCTCCCCTGATGATTTTAACAAAAAGTATAGGATGCTACACTTACATGAAGTATGTCCACTGGGAGATCTTTTGTGACCTTCCCTTATGAAATGTTCATTGTCATGAAACTCAACCCTCCCTGCAATGTTATCAAATTTTTGGAGCAACCTCATACCAGTTAGAAGGCTAATTTAAATCATCAATGATAAAATAATAATAACAATAAATAAAGAGCTTGCCACCAAAATGATCATTAATCAGGAAGAGAAAAAAAGCTAAGACTAAAGTTTAGTACTAGAGGTTGATAAGTTGTTCTCAACTGATATGCCATCTAGAAAACACTACCAAAAAATGTCAGGGTGAGGTTGGTCAACTGCATCTTTCACAGCATTAGTTACAACAATAGTTACAAGTATTGAGAACAAAATCCTTGTCATAGATTCAGATCAAGAATATAAATTTATCAGTAGTTGTCCTAAATCAACTGAAATAGAAAACCATTTATACAAAGATAGAATGCAAAGAAAATAAGAATGTTACTTAGAATATAGCATGGTGTAACTCATTAATATTTCGATGAAAAAAATAGTAGATACAAATTACAATGGATGGTACAACTATTGCAAGTATCTAATAATAGTTAACAACCTTCTTATTAGACATGGAACTGCGAATATCTACTACAAATATTAGAACCATGAAGAGTCTATACTCTAAAGTTAAGATCGATAACTTACTTTATTTCATTTGGGCAGCAGTTATATTGCACACAATAGTTAGAAATAATAGCACAACTCCCATTGGCTGCAAGTAAACGACTATCTGAAGACAAATTCAAGTTACTCAATGAACAGGCTGCAAGCAAGCAAATGTTGGTAGATAGATCAATGTTTTTAAAAAACAACATATATATCATTGGGTGTTAATCCAAATGCTCTTATTCATGAATACAAAGATTGTAAATTCATGCAAGGATTCAACTAGTAAAATATCAGACTAATTGGGTAGAATCAAGGCATTAGGATTACAATTGCTTCAAACCTATAACCCAAACATAGTTACATTTTGCACTAAGAATATCAAAAAGGCCTCAAAATCAAGTTAAGAAGGGTTTAATTATTTCAAATCTACACAATCTGAGAAAAATGCTATATTGAAGTTGTTTAAACTGCCTTACCTTTTATCCAAGTTTTGATAAAATCTAAAACAACTTCCAACACTCTCATTCACACTATATTAAAGGTACACTACTTGATTAAAATGACAAAAAAATTACATACATCAACATTTAATAACATTTTTTTCCTCTAATGAATTTTAACTTTCAAAATCCATAAGTTACAGAGTACTAAGAAGATGTTGGTAAGCGTTGCTTGTGGAAATCTGCTATCTATTTAAATTTTATAGTTTACAAAGGTGCCTGATATTTCAAATCTAAATCCATAGTCTCTATAAAGTTGGAATGAAGTCATGTCAGTAAGTATGAAATAGATCAAAATAAAATATTCAATTATCAAATCAATAGATGTTGCAAATATACAACACAAAAGTACACTTTAGAAGGCTCATACACATCATCAAAACTGGCCTAGATGTCTAGTGCCCTCAACTAGGTAGTGGAAACAAAGAAAATGTGGTTAGACAATGGCAAGATAGCTAGTTAAATTTGTGGTACATATGGATCATTTATGAATATAGGCTGAGTATTTCTAGCAACATTGATGTTTTAGTTGGATCCTAAAAATGTCGCAACTTATGTAGAAGGATATATTTTGCATGCTATAGAAGATATTGGAAAAACCAAACCAATTAATTTGAACATTCTTGCATATCTTATTTCAACACAAAATCAGTTTTATTTTCAAAAAAAGAAACAAGCATGTCATCTATCCCAGGAAATTTGCATGGAACACTATGAAAAAGTGAGCTATTTTATTACTTGACCTAGTTGCTTGAATATTTCAAAAACTAACACAAATGAAACAACTTACTATAGAGAATCTTAAATAAGTTATAACCATAGAAAGTGGGATGAAGATGAAATAAGTTCATTACCTCGTCATTCCCATTTGGGTGTCTTTGAAACCAATTGACATTCAAAACCTGCAACATCAACAATCATAATCAACAACTCAACGAATCAAAACCAAGCATAAGCTAAGTAAATTAACAACTCGATCAATCAACTTTTTGATAGTCCAAAGACATGTTTGTATACCAAAACTATATGTAGTGAAAAACTATCAAACAATACAAATGAATCAAGTATAAACTAAGCAATCCTTTTGCTAAAGTCAAAGGCACAAGTGTATTATGTACATAACCTTTGAACAAGCATTTTATAAGCATTTTATTTAACTTGATAGACTAGTTTGGTCACCTTAACGCTTATTTTGGAACTGAGGTTAATCAAATAAAATATACTATAGATGAGGGGTCTAAGAATATTCTAGAAGACCTGGACTAAGTTTTCTTCATGCACATAAATATCTTTCAAGGATAAATGATTTAGCACCTTATTTTTAAGAGCAATGCTTCCATTTTATCTCAACATTGATTGTTGAGATTGAAGAATATCTTGCACATCTTTCAGAAGCTCTCTATCAATAAATGAAGAATAAGGAGATGCCAAAAAAAATGAACAAGGAGAGACTAGAACCAACAGTTATAGTGGAAAGGGCACTTTTCTTAGGAAGGATTGTAGTTGCTCTCAATTTTCATTCAACTTCCCTTCCACTAGTTCTTGGCTCGTCTCAACTCTGGTTTGTTGAGAACAAAGCTTCAATTTCAAGGAAAGGATCTTTGACTTTCAGATATTCTAGTACTGATTTTGATTACCCTCTTCTAGATAGATGTGGAAGACAAATACTAATGAGAGGGGTTAGTTTGAAGCTTGAATCACAGGATAAAAATAATAGCACCAAATTGAATAAAATGAGAAGAAATATGTGCAATCTTTGTATCAGAGCTCATAGCATGTGGATATTGTGGATAACTAAAGAGCTTTTAGGAATTCTCACAAGAGATCTAAGGGAGGATGATTCTTTATCCATGACAACTCCTTTGAAGGTCTTTATTCTCATTTGCATTGCATATTCTATTTGTTGTGGCTTACGGAGTTGGTTTCATTTCCATGATTCATCTAATCACTAATCTCTTCTTGTAGTTTTCATCATATTTCTTCTAGTTATAATATCTATTAGCGTCATTTGGGAACTCCTATTTTTCGGAATTTAGTAAGAGTTCTCAAACAAAGTAGGATGACATCTACTACACAACTGAACATTTAAATGGAATTTGAAGCATTATTTTATTTAATTTTTAATTTGCTTCCTTAAGGCAACCTCATAAAATTCCCTTTTATGATTGTATATCAAACTGCATATTGCTTCTTTTCTTTTACTGCCGCAAGTCACAATTTTAATGTTGTATGCTTGCTCTGTCTCTTGTAGTTTTCTTTCCATGATTTCAAGGCTTACCATTTATTAGTCTATGATTTGCAGGGTTGGGAAGAAAATGAATTGAAACAAGAGCATGAGGGTGGAGGTCAACTAGAGACTAAGATATCCCAGCTAATGAGAATATGTTTCCCAACTTGAGGTTATCAGTAAGCCTCATAGCTCTTCAATTTAGAATTGACAAGCCTTTACATAGCATAAAGGACTACCCTCTCCACACCTTTTAATTGTCCTTTCATTATGCATGATGGCTGCTCCTCTGCAAGTAATCCTAAATGCTCTCTCCATGATGCTTAGTTGTTTACTCCTTTCCTCAACCTGTTGTCCTCTCCAAGTCATAATTGACTACCTTCATGCACTGTCCACTAGCATAGTATGCAGCCCTATATGATTCCATTTTAGTACGGGAGATGAAGCACATCTACAATTACCTGGAGGCATTTTCCTTTCCATGTGACATAACCATCCACTATATGAATGTTATGACTATCCATCGCACTTAAACACTCACAGTTGAAGATGAAGACCACTCTCTTCTATTAGAAAACCATTAGTCTATATTTCATGAATTATCTATGTGTTCTCATGACCATTTTCTTTGCAGCCTCTGTGACCATCACTTTGATAGGAACTATCATGTTAAAGCATGATTTATATTACTTCCATTCTTCAAGAAATTATCATAGTATTTTAAATTTATCATCAATGATCAGACCAATGTCCTTTAATTGCTTGACCTATAGCACTATTATCTAACATTTTTTCTCAATGTACATGCATTATAAACTATCATTATGTTTGTTGTATACTTGACTGTCATTAAATACTGTGGCATATTGCTATGATATTTTGACCTCTATTCATGTCACCTTTATTCTTACTCTTTCTTCAATATTCAAGATACCTACTTATTCAAGTTTAGGTGATTGTAAAATGTTAAAGAACTTGTTCAAAACTCTGTCATTTTGATACTTGATCCTTTGTGATAAGTTCTACTCTCTTCACTCTTTGCAAAATCCTAATCATCACTTATTGGTTTGTCCTCTTGGAAAATAAAGGCTATTACCCAGTTCACTGTTCATAGCCACCCATCATTTGTTAGCCAACCTTATTCAGGACTGCTCATTGTATTTTTACTATGTTGGCTTACTGCCATCTTCTATGAATTTTCCTCAAGACCATTTAATGTACAACCAATGTATTTGTGTTAAGCTGCCTTATGAATTTCAACTATAAAGTGGTTGTGACATGTATGAAGCTTATCCTTTTTCATAGAAAAAATGCATTCTTCTTGCAACTTGAATATATTTGTTGACCTTTGATTTTCCATTGGGCATAATGCTCTTGAAACCCTTACAACCTACACATATGTAATTTTAGATTCTCCTCTAATCATGAATGGTCTTGTTCACACAGTCCACTATCCTTGAATGAGAACATTTGTGATGATCTTGATTCACCCAAGGTTGTAGATTATTCCCCAAGTCTTATAAATTGAAGCTCTATGTAGTTATCCACAAATGGACCAATTTTTTCCTTCTAATATAGTGGTTTTTCTTGAACAAAATAATTTCCTTTTCTCTACCTTTAAGTCTATAGTCCATGTACTATTCTTGTTTCTCTAACACAAACACCCTTTTAATGTTCACTAAAAAGAAGTTAGATGTACCTATAGCCTCTCAATTTCCTCTGTTTCCTCCCATTAGTTTCCTTAACATTCATAACATCCTCTAACATTAACTTCTTTTCTTTCAACTCATTATAAGTTAATCTTCTTAGCATACTCAACTTCACATGACAGTGCCTAGTGATTTGGCTTAAAAGCCAACTATAGCTCCTCCTTTTGTGAAACACCACTCTCTCATTCTTTATGAAATTTATGTTGCTAGTACATATTTTAGGATGTATGTAATAAGGATCAATGTCTTCTTGATCCCACTGTAGTCATGGAAGACTCATCATATTACTCAGGACTATGTTTTCATGAGTCCCTTTTGACAATATTTTGGAAATCATAATATCTAGAAAAATCCCATACGTGTATTTGTTGTCATTGTGAAAGCCTCAGTGGTTTCCCTTTGATGGTTTAAATAATTTCCATTCAAATCTATGATAACTGCTATTGTCAGCCCTTGAAAGGAGTGTCACTTTGAAATGATCATTGGCATGATGAGAGTCTACCCTCAACTAGGTCTTCGCCTAGTTCTCTTTGTTACACTGCCCTAATGGTAATGACTTCATTACTTATGAATCCCATAGTTAACCTATATATTTGACTGAGACTGTCACACATTTCATAAGACTTTACTATGACTTCATGTCTATGACTACCATGTTCTTGTCTATTTTGATTGCTTTGACTGTTGTTTTGATCTGCTATGCACAACATATAAGGATGTACTACTTTTATTTCCTTCTTGGGGTTCCAAACATATATTGAGATTGGCATTCCTATATCATGATACCCAGTAATCTCTATCACTACCCTATTAATTATTTCAATGAAGCTTGGGAGTCATAACTTGACACACATATGTTCCATCAAAAGTATAAAATGACAGATAATCCCATGAAAACTTGATAGTGGAAACTTTGAAAAGAAAAGATCACTTTTAACATTTGATAACAGAAAAGAAAAGAATAAACAAACCTCGATGCCAAGTTCTCTACATAAATCCTTAACTTCTGCAACACAAGATGGATCTGCTTTTCCATAATTAGCCTAATAAAGAACATAATCATTGTTAGTCAACAAGCAGCTAGTGCAAAATTACATAGATAGTCACAAATGAAAATGGACTTATCTGCATACATATAGTCTTTGAATTTGGATCTCATGTTCCCATTCAAGAGGTTGCACTACAAGCCAGTAGCATTTAAAGTCTTCAATGTCCATTCCTATCTGCATGTACCAGCTTCAAAAATAGAATAGTAAGTTTGTGATTAACATAGAAATTCTTAAAACACATTTCATTACAACCAAAATTTGTTCAGATAGGTATTTTGGATTGTTGGAAATCAAATCAAGAGAGGATCATACAAGAACATTACACTACAAGATCATGTGTTAGATTCAACCCTAGCAATAATGATCAGGGATGTAGGGTTTACGGGTGGGGATGTGTCCCCGTGTAACACAAATTGTAACCTTTGATAATTATTTTCATTCATCATGAGATTCATATCATATTATGAATGTTTGTATTCGCATGTTGATTGGATATTGTACTCCTTTTTATTCAAATCTAATAGAAAAAACTTACCTAATGTTTTGTGGACTCATTGCATTTGTTTTGTAACTATATTTTGTATGAAATTTATGTTTTTAAGGAATTTAAGTATTTTTTACTTTGTTAAGTTTTGCTAACCTTTTGTTGAGTCATTGAGTTTGAGTTAAAATTAGGTCTGTTGATTTTCCCGGAGTCACAATTTTTGAACTATGATTTATAGAATTCACTGGGAAGAAATAATGGCAAAAACAATGAAATAGTACTCCATATGGTGTAGTAGTACAACACCAAAGGTTTAGAAATAAATTCAAAATGACCAACTATGACGCCATTAGAATGATGTGGAGTGTTCTTGGAATTGATAAGACAAACAATATTGGTGTTAAAATGAATTCATGCTTCCACTAAAGGCAATTTCTAGTGGAAGATCTCTACTATTTTCACAAATAAAAATGTATATAATTGGGTGTTGGAGAGAGTATTAGCTTTGGAATATTTCATTTTGTGGCCCTGGTAGAATGAGGGTGGCAAGAGATTGGAAGCATTGTTGGAAGAGGCCCCATAGTAGGAGTTAGAAGCCATGAGAGAGTGGCTCCTTCAACTACATCAAAAGGTCTAAATGGTTTATGAATAAAAGGAAGAGTTGGCTTGCGTTTATGAAGAATTGGTGGTGTATATAAGAGGTCTAAAGGTGATTGTTAGAAAATTATTATGCAAAGATTAACTATCAAACATTAAATGATAAGAAAAAAAATTACATAATCAATATAAAACCATACCATAGAAAAGGTGAGATAAGATTTTTGAAGTGGAGAAACCATATGGTAGAAGATAACCTCATACATATTAATGAAGATGACAACTAGAAATCTTACAATGTTTATAGTCTCTCCACTACAAAACATATGCGAGTTTCAATAGAACACGATAACTAAGTAAAGGGATGGAGAACCTTTATTTTATAGAGGTAAAAATTGATGATACATATGTAACTCCAAGCCTCTATTTTATAGAGGTAAAATTGATGATTTATGTACTTGGATGTAAGCTGAAAAGGTTTAGAATATGCTACCCCAAAATTTGAACTTGAAAATTTTCAAATTTTCAGTGCACTCCTTCACACACCCTTGAGCCTGCCAAACCACAAAAACAATTAATTTTCAAAATCTGTGCAAGCTTGTTTGAATTCCTCTCATATGCTTGATCCTAACCCTATTCCACCCAATCTGGCCAATTTTTATGTCAAAATGCCTTACCATCTGAAATATTTTAAACCTTTGATTTTCCTGTTGGTAATTCACAAATAAAGTTAAATCTTGATTTTCAAGATTGCTCCAGCTAAAAATATTTCTGGGTTTTGCTCAGAGGGGTCTGATTATCTTGCTGTCAAAATTTCGTGTAAAATAGAGTTGTTTTGTGGAAAACATGAAGTTTTCGTCTCTATGACCAATACATGGTTTCAGAGAAAATTATTATCTAGAAATTATTTGATTTGTCTAAAATGACATTCGGATATCATAAGGAGGCTGGGCATTTTATATGTCGGCATTTGAAAAGTTTTTGAACTTCATAATAGCCCGATATCTTCAGTGAAATTTTATAAAAGTCAAGCTTGTCGGGAAGTCGGGAGTTTCCAAAACTCTCGAACCCTTGATTTATAGTTCTTAAGTTATGAAATTGCCCGACTTCCCGACTCCTTTGTTGTTGGAGATTTTAGGGTTTTTAGAACTTGAGCCTTTGCTGGTACGGCAGAATGCATACGAAAAGTGATAGGTTTGACAAAAAAAACACACTAAGGGTTCAGATATTTAATATTACTTATAATGGCTTTTGAATATCGATATGAAGCTACAAAATGTTTTCATCCCAAAGATTCAAAAAGCAGGCATTGGATTTGATGCGACAGTGGGCGCCAATTGACACTGCAGATGCATTAGAGCTCTTGTCTCCTGTATTTGACATGAAGACGTACGTGCCTATGCAATGAAGGTTCTTGAACGGGCAGAGGATGGAGAGCTGCAGTGCTACTTACTTCAACCGTGCCAGCCCTATGATTTGAGTGTTCTGATAAATCATGCCTTAACTATTTTCTTGTTTATTATCCTGTGCATAATATTGACCTTGCAAGTTTCCCTCGTTGGTATGTCATGGTGGAGCTACAAAATCCTATATGTGCAAAATGATTCCTCTCTACTTGTGAAATTTTGGAAGATCATATTTCAAAGTTTAAGCCTGAGGAGAGAGAAGATGATTATGGTGTTAAGCTATGGCATAGTTTAGTGCATCAGCCAGAATTAACTGCGAAGTTGTGCAGAATCATGAAGGATGTTAAAAAAATGTCTGAGGTGAGACTCAGAAGAAAATTGAGAAATTGCAAGAAGGAACATACATTAATAAAAGTCTTGTTACATTAAGTAATGTGACAAAGAAATTGAGTGATGGAATTGGCAACCAGGGCGAGCACATACCTTATCGTGATAACAACTATGGTTTTGCGTAACTTGCTTGGTTGTCTAGATTGCTTCTTGGGCTTCAAGACAGAATAACTAGTTGGAAGTCAAGAAAAATTACAAGCTCGAGCTACAAGGTAGCAAGCAGAGATAGTTGATGCATTCCGTGAGGGAGAGATTGATATCATTGTAGCAACAACCTTGAAATGGTTGAGAAAGTTTGCACTATCTCGTGGGGGCCGGGCTTAACCGGCACACTCTAAGCTCTGACTTGCTTAGGTGGCCGCGCCCGTGGGCCCCATTAACTCGACCTTTCCGTTTCTCATTTCCGTTTTTTCATTCCTCCGTTTGAATATTAGTCATTTTCTTTTCAGTAGCTGTTCATTTTCACCGTTCGGTTGAAAGTTCATTTAGATTTCCCTTATCTCATAGTTATGTAGGTAAAATAGGTTTTATTTAATATTTTTTTTCGAATGTTTATATATGTTTCTTTATATATAGAGGCCCCTGTCCTTGTGTTTTTTATTTATTTATTTTTTTAAAAGAATAATCAATGACATTCAAAAAAATAATAATTTTATAATTTAAATTAAAATATAATTTTTTTAAAATAATTTAATTTAGAATAATTTTTTTAAGTTTGATAATTAATATTGTAATAAAGTTTTTTTAATCTTATAAATTAGGAATTACTATTAATGTCTATTGATCTATTTAAAAATATAAGATAAAATTTAATTAGATAAAATAAAGAATTAAATTTGTAAGAGAGATTATTAATATGTAAATATTTGAATTTAAAAATTTAGATTGTGGTGGACATGGTTATCAAAACACACTTTATGGTTATTAAATATTTTTTTTTCTAATTATAGCAAATAATTAAGGAGAAAAAAACTTCTAATAATAATGTGTATGATACATACTAATAAACAAATAATGAGTGATAAAGTTCAAAGATTTTCATAGAAGTATCACCAACATTAGAGTAATTTCTATCACTTGAATGTTGTGTTTCTTTTGACTAATCCTCTTTGTATTTCTACTTATATTTTTGGAGTTATTTCCAATGCATTGACAACTTCAATTTTTGATAAGAAATCTAGGAGATATGACCCCATCAATTTGGGGTACCAAAAAGAATGAAGATGGATGGTTGATGCATATTACCTAACTTGTTTCCTTAAGCATCTAAATAAATATATCCAAAATAAAATTACCTAATTTTGATAATGATACATATGGTTCTCTAACAATAGTAACAACTTCACCCCTTTGAACCTATTTAATATACTAATGTAACATATAAGGAACGCATTGACATTGTTGAATCTATGGAAAACCAAGTAATACATGGAACTGATCCAAAGTAAAAAAATATATGATATTTAGAGTTGATTTTCTTTCAAAAAACCTACCAAAAGTAAAATAAAGAAACCCTGTAATACATGGAACTGATCCAAAGTAAAAAAAAAAATGATATTTAGAGTTGATTTTCTTTCAAAAAAACTACCAAAAGTAAAATAAAGAAACCCCTAGCTGCAATTGGCATTCCATTAGTTCTCTTAAGGAAAACAATTAAATACTCATATTATAGCTAATAAAAATAATGATTAAATGTTTTTTGAATATATGTTAAATTGACAAGTAAGATCAATAAGAACACTCTTAATTGGTTTGTAGCAAACATAAGCGTTCACGTATAAAGGACCATAGTAACCATTCACAAGGATCTCATCAAGTGAAAATGTACTAATTGTTATAGAAGAAGATGTAGATTTATTATAATCATCATTAAACATGCCCACAAAATTATTTTTAGAATCATGTAAATCAATATGCTTTAAAAAATCAATATTATATTGTACCTTATGTGAGGATAGTGCCTTAAAAAATCTATTGTTATAATAAATCCTCGTGAATGAAATTGACCAAATTGATATCACTTAACACCCTTACACACCAACATGTCAGTCTATAGAATTTTTTCTCAAGGCACATGAGAGTCCTAGTAGCTTTGGCTAGACCTATATAATTGTATGAAAAACCTTAACAAGTAATCATAAACATGAAAATAATAAATATTTAAGAAAATTCATACCAAAATCTAGTAGAATATTGCTATGTATTAAAATATTTTAAAAATGGTTATAATGATGGGGTTTTTATGCAATTTCTTTCTTGCACTACCTTGAGTATAGTTGGAATGCTTCACATCTATTCTATAACTTTATCCTATCTTGAGCTACATACGTTCAAAGAGAATTATAAAATCATAATTTGTTTGGTTAATAATTTTTGTATTACTCTTACGCATTTCTGGAAATGATCATTATTTTTGATAAATTAATAATATCTTCATAGTTGTTTCATTTTTATAAAAAAATTATCTTAAAGTATCACAACTGTCAAATTCTTAAAAAATAGTAATAACACCTAGAGATGTTATCAAATGACCAATAGACACAAATATTTATAGAGATTATATACATATTTGTGTATATCTATCATTTGATAGCACCTTTAAGTATTGTCATTGAATATCAAAGGGGACTAAAATAGAAAACAAATAAAATGAAAATCATGTCATGATCTTAGCCTAAATATAAAAAAAAATAGGTATAATAAAGGAAAGAAAGACATCAATCTTTCTAACAAGCAACTTCTCATGTTTGAGCTCACTAAGAACATGGAATAGCAAATACCGAATTCTACCCTACTCTATTTCTCTTTTTCAAATCCTTGAACTTTGTCACTCATTATTTGTTTATTAGTATTGTATAGTACACATTAGTATTAGATTCTTTTTTCACTTGATTGTTTATTGTAATTGAATTTTTTTTTCATTTAATAATTTCTTTTACAAGAATATTTATTTATTTTATCTAATTAAATTTTATCTTATATTATTAAAACAAACCAAAGACACTAATATTAATTTTTAATTGATAAAATTACAAAAACTTAATTAAAATATTAATTTATCAAATTAAAAAATTGAATTACAATATTTTAAATTAAATTATTAAAAATTAATTATATTTTAATTTAAATTATATATATATATTTTTTATATATCATTGATTATTCTTTTAAAAGAAAAACATAAAAGACACATGTACGGGGCCTTTTTACATATAAACAAACATGTATAAACTAAAATATAGAGAACATTTTTTGCATGAGATAACGAAAATCTAAATCTACCTAAATAGTTAGTCACAATTTTCAAAATACAAAATTGTGAACTAAGGATCTTAAACCGAATATATGAGTTGTACTAGTCCACTTGGTGGAGAAACCTGTAATGGTGGAAACGAACAACTACAGAAAGCTAACGTTCAAACGAGGAATGAGAAAAGTTACATGAACGGAATTCGTAGAAAACAAAATGTAGAAATGTTAAGAACGGATCAGATTAATGGGGCCCATGCATCCGGCCACCTAAGAAAGTCAGCGCTTAGAGTGTGCCGGTTAAGCCCGACCTTCTAGCCATAGGGGAAAATGTCTCTTCAAAATCTATACCTTCAACTTGTGAATATCCCATGCATACAAGTCTTTCCTTATTCCTGATAACTTCTCCACTTTCATTTAGCTTATTCTGGAACACCCATTTCGAGCCAATCACATTTTTATTCACAAGCCTAGGGACTAGTTCCCATGCCTAATTCTTTTATATTTGCTGCAACTCTTCTTTCATAGCTTTCATCCAAATCTCATCTTCACATGCTTCACTCATAGACTTAGGTTCAACTTTAGAAAGAAAACATAGATTTTCCTTAGCTGCAACTTTACTTCTTGTTTTCACACCTTCACTTTTACCTACAATTATATGTTCCTCCGAATGATTCTTTTGTACATACGTAGGAGTCTTGACACTAGATTCTGGCTCATTCTCTTCTTCTTCTTCCATTTTTTATTCTTTCTCTTCCTCTTCATCCTTCTCCTTATTCTCCTTAGGTACATGTTGATAGATGGGATCATTAGGTTCAACCTCACTTATCTCAATAGGTCTCCGTATGTCTTCATCAACTTTCACATTAGCACTTTCAACAATCTTTCTCAGTCTTTTATTAAAGCATCTATATGCTTTGCTAGTAGTAGAGTATCCAAGAAAGATTCCTTCATCACATCTAGCATCAAACTTTCCAATATTTTCATCATCTCTTTTAATATAACATTTGCTTCCAAATACCATAAAATACTTCATAGTAGGAGTCTTACCAGTCCATAACTCAAAAGGAGTCTTTGTGTTGTATCTGATCTAAACTCTATTAAGAACATAAATAGTAATGTGTATCACCTCTCTCTAGAACGCATCTGGTACATTTGATTCTTTCATCATGGTTCTAGAAACTTCCTATAGTATCTAGTTTTTCCTTTCAACTACTTCATTCTACTGAGGGGTTCTTAGAGCAGAAAACTATCTTTTATGCCATGTTGTTTATAGAATATATTAAATTCACCAGAAGTGAATTTTCCACCTCTATCACATCTCAAAGACTTGATCTTTATATTTACTTCATTTTCCACT
Organism: Sequoia sempervirens; assembly: GCA_007258455.2. NCBI lineage: Eukaryota > Viridiplantae > Streptophyta > Pinopsida > Cupressales > Cupressaceae > Sequoia > Sequoia sempervirens. The sequence continues at coordinate 238,663,383 of VDFB02000013.1, forward strand.
CTTTCTTTGAAAACTTTAAACCTATCCAAAGCCTAATTCTTTTCTCTAAGAAAAGCAACCCATGTCATTTGAGTATAATCATCAATAAGTAACATGAAATACCTGTCACCATTCAGGTTTCTAGTTCTAGTTGGACCACATAGATCAATATGGATTAACTCCAGCATTTTGATAGTAGAGTACTCTTTTCCTTTAAAGCTGCATCTTTTTTGTTTCCCCAATTGATAACTTCTACAAATAGCATTACCAGGTCTTGTGATTCTAGGAAGCCCTTGAAAAATCTCCTTTGCACTGATCTTGACTAGGTTATCAAAATTTACATGTCCCATTCTTTAGTGTCATAACCAACTTTCACCGATTTGTGATACAAGGAATTTACCATCAACTCTCTTAAGCTGATAGATGTTTCCATGAGTTCTTCTAGCAGCAACCATATCTCCATTTTCAAATCCTTTTTTGATTTCACAGGTATTATTCTGAAACAAACGTTTAAAACCATTTCTAAGCATCTAACCAACACTCAAAAGGTTATGCCTCAAACCCTTCACATAATATACATCATCAGTACTATGCACTCCATCAAAACTAATTGAACCTTTCCCACAAATATTATCTCCTAAATCATCACTAAACATAACTAAACCACCATCACATTTCTCAAGTTTTGTGAACTTACTCTTATCTTCGGTCATGTGATTAGAACATCCACTATCAATTACGCAGTAGTCTTCATCCTATCTTGCATGAAAAGAGGTAACCAAAGTACCTTCCATCCTATTCCTCTTATTCTTTGGAGCCTTCTTGTTTACACAATTTCCAGGGTTAATGGATACAAATTTACTTTCCAAAGCTAAGAATAAGCATTCACTATCATCAGCCTCATTCTCAGATTCATCATCAAAAATTACTTCTTTTTCTTTAACATAGTACAACTTCTTATATCTCTTATATTTTCTATCCTTATCCTTATAATCCTTGTTCTTCTTATGCACAACTCTATTTGGAAATATCAAAGCATAATGACCAATATTACCACAACTGAAACATTTAAAGGATAACATACCTTTATAGTATTTGGTGCCTTTCTTCAAATTCTTGGTGAAGTTTGCTTCCAACTCATCATCACCACCGCTATCTGGTTCACCTTCAATCTTCAATGCCTTAAATTCCATTTCAGTCTTTTCTTCCATCTTGTCTTCTTTCTAGAACTTTCTCATCTCAAATGCATGCAAGGTGTTGAACAACTATTCTAAAGTGTACTTCTTAGGATCATACATTTCTTCAATAACTGAGATCTTATCACTATAGCAATCTGGTAGGGTTATCAAGATCTTCTCAATTATATCTTCATTTGATAGTTTTCCTCTTTGATTTCTAACTTCATTTGTAGTTAGTTCAACCCTCTAAAAGAAACTTGTAAATTCCTCACCTTCGTCTATTTTCATATTTACAAATCTATGCTTTTCCACCAACTTCTTTGTCAATTTCACTCTTTCATTTCCTTCATACATGTCTTCCAACTTCTTATAGACTTCATATGAAATATCCAAAGCAATAATCTTAGCTCGCTCATTTTTAGATAGGCCACTAAAAATGGCATACTTTGCCTTCTCATTTTCTTCATAAGCATAAATCTCATCTATAGTAGTAATACCGATGGGTATGTATACTTTGCCTCAATAGCCTTCCAAGTCTTAAAACCAAGAGAGATAATATATCTTTTCATTTGTCCCTTCCAATCATTGTAGTCAGTTCCATCGAACATAGGGATCACCAAATTATGCACCATCAGATCTTCCTTATGCGGTTAAGCTCTACACCAAGGAACCAAAGCTCTGATACCAATTGCTAAATTGGCACAAAAAAACTAAGAGTGGGGGGGTGAATCAATTGTCACAAAATTAAAACTTCAATACTTATTAATTCCACAACCACACTATTTTTTTATTAAGTAAGAGCATGAAACACAAATAATAGAAAGTAAATCAACACAATGAACACCATATTTTTATGGGGAAAACATAATGAGGGAAAAACCACGATGAGGTTTAACCCACAATATAAAGATTATAAAACAGAGGCTCATTGCCAAGGGCTCACTACCCAAAAGAGGACTCATTGTCCAAGTACAAAGGCTCACTACCTACAATAAGGACTCATTGTCCAACAGGGAGGCTCACTGCCTACAGATACAAAAGAGAACAAAAAGATCAACCATAGCAATTAACACACATTTGTATCTTGAATAAGAATTGTAGAAACCTTTAACTCACTGCCTTTAGGAATCCAACACAATGAAGTATTGATGTCTCAACTCACTCACACACACATTTCTACTCTTATGATTTGTGTCTCACTTTCGTCACTTTATAGCACACTATCATACAACTCTTCACAATTCAACTTGATTTTATATCATCCTCAACCTTAGAAACTTTCTCCAAGGTTAGCCACATATACCTCATTTCATAAATTCAAATTAGGTCAGCAACTCAGAATTCCCGTGGTGGAGAGGAATAAGAGTGGACCAATAAAACATTTAACCAAGACACACTTCTTCAATTTAATTTTACTCTTCGAATGAAGTGTAAACACCAGGTTGGCCAAACCTAATGAAAACACAAATAAACATTGATGTATATGCTTCCCAACAAGAAGATAACACATGGATGCCACAACACATTTCATTAAGCACAAGAACACATCTCAGAATTCTGTAGATACATCCATAGCAAATGCATATGCATCAAACTCTAAACACCTTTCACTAGTCCATCTAGATTTTGCAAACACACACAATAGTATAGAAACATGACTTCCAGATCAACAAACTTCAAACATTTTTGCTAGAGCATAGAAAATACCTTCACAAGACATACCCCAGATCTGCAAGATCTGAAATGAAACAACAGAGGAATATAGAGCAAAAACACTTCTCTCAAACCACAGAAAACCAACTCTACCAAAACAGTTCACATACCATCACACCAGAAGCTAAAACTTAGGATATATCACCATGAGATCACCATGATCAAGTCTTTAGATCTGCTCAAGCATAGGATCAAGACAAGAGAAATGTGGAGCACATACCAGAGCACATTCTGAACACATTCATCACTCTGACTTCTCTTCTTTATTATTTTCTCAAAAGCACTTGGAAACTCATCAACACGACACATCTGCAACAACATAAAGATAGCTCCATGTACTCACAACATCTCAGTAGTATCTCAGCTATACATGTACAATCTGCAACATATTGAATTGTGTTGACATCAATGACAACATTAATGACAACACCACTAGATCAGCTCACACTTGCAATAGAAGATGGCTTATCCGAAGCACATAAAATTTGTTTCAAGGCTTCACCACTTTCAACATACACCCATGATAGTGGTGAATCTATATCAAGAAATTCAAGATGCTTTAGCGTAATATTGGTTCTTGGTTTACATGTGATGGTGTTGATGTTTAGCAATGGTTGTTGAGTTGCTTTTGTTGTTTTAGAAAAAGGAATATCCCAAACCAGTCTTTGTCTCTTGTGTATTAGGTTCTATAGGGACATAGACTCCTTGTTCATGTTTGCCACATCATTTATCATTATATCCCAATTGTTTCACTAGTGCATAGCCTTTCCCATAAAATCTTTCCATTTCCTTTGGGTTAGGCAGATGTTGATAATCTATCTCATCCAAATTAGTTGTATAATTTTTGTTTTCATTCATAATAGATGAGGTAGATGTTGAGGAAAATGTTGAGGAATATTCTTCTATATTCTGAGTGGACATAATCATGGGTTGTTCTTGTTTTTCATCCTCTTTTTGTGTGATTATGTATTCATCCATAAATGAAGGTGTGAATTCTAATGTACCCCAATCACCATCTAGCAATTTAGACGCAAGTTCTTCTTCTTGTTTGCTAGTCTCAAGGGGTTCTATATGATATTTTGGAATTAATGTGTTTAAAGGATTTTGTTCCTTTTTCAAGTTGTAAGTAACTTTCAGGCTCAGGGTCAATTTCAACTTCATAAATTTTTTTGTTATATACATATTAAATTATTTGATGAAGGGTCAAAGGTATCGCATGCATCTCATGAATCCATGGTCTTCCCAATAGAATATTGTATGCAAGATCATAGGGCATGACATGAATAGGAATTTGCAAGGTCGCCACTCTGACTGTGATAGGCAAAGTGATTACACCGAGTGGTTGCTTTGTAATATTATCAAATCCTCTAATAGATAAGGAATCAAGTTTGATTTGTGATTTATCCACACGTAATTGATCTAGGAGATTTACATTGCACACATTAAGGGCAGAGCCATTTTCAACAAGGGTTCTTTTGATGCATATCGTATTGTATTGAGAAATTATCATAAAGGATTCATTTTGCTTACTTAATTCTAATGGAGAAAGCTCATGTTGATGAAAGGTAATTTCGACATTAACTGCATTCATTCCTTGTATAAGAGCTTCCACATCACTTACGTTTGTACCAGGAGGAACCACTATTTGTTGCAATGTTTTTTGGAGCATTGAATGATAATTTGGTGAATTATGAAGAATATCGCAAAGGGATATCTTTGCAGGAGTATTCTTAAGTTGTTTGATGAGATCATACTCCCTAAGGTATGAATTTAAGCGAGGAGCACTAGGAAATTTGGGGTTTGGTAAAGGTAAGGATGTTGGATTGGGTTGTTGTGGTTGAAAATTGTTGTGAGTTTAATGGGTGTGAGCAACAACATCATGTTGAGGTGGGTAAAGGGTAAATTCGGGTTTAGGTGGAGGTTGAGGTTGATGTGAAGGTGGGTAAAGGACAAGTTGAGGTTGAATTACATTGACATATTTTGTTTTAGGTTGCTCACAACAAACCTTAGTGGATGGCTTGTGCGAGATGAAGTCCTCAAGGGATTCATCTAACATATCAAATTCATCACTACCTAAAGGTTTGGGAGATAAGTTATCGTTGGTTGATTTGGGTTTTTCATCACAAGCCTTAGTGGAAGAACTTAGAGAGAGAAACTTTGTAGAGCTTCATCTAACTTATCCAAGTCATCACTACTAAGGGGTTTGGATGATATAGTTTTTCTAAAGTGAATCATAGTTTTTATTGTTTCATTCGATGTTTTGAGGTTTTTGTTTTCATTTTCTGAGAAATCTGATCTAAATGAACTAGGAACTAATGTTGAAAATGAACATTGTAAAAATATAATGCTATTCATAATTGTCATGAAAGTAAATGATGCTAATGCTAATGGCTTGAATGTAACAGAAAATAACTGAACAGAAACAGAAAAGTAACTAAAACAAATAGTAATTGAAGAAACTGGAAATAGAATGTTGAAAACACTAATGGAAAATATGTACTAGGACTAAGTCACCCAAGGTGGTGATTTAGTCCTAGTAGGGCTATTTTTGAAGTTTTTTTGAATTTTTTGATGGATATTGATTTTTTCTATACTATATCATGTAAATCTAAAGTTCAAATGCATAATTTCACTATTGTTGAAGAAAATGAAATGCAATAATGCAAGCTTTAAATGAGCTTTTCACTAATGCAATGTTGAAAATCCTAGGATGCAAATTAAACAATGCAACACCTAATGCAATGTTGATGTAAGTTAAACCTAGGATGAAAATGCACTTGAAATCAAAATGTGGACACCGATTTTGGGTATCTAAGGGTTCTCTAACTCTTCTAGGGTTTTTCACCTAAAAGGAGAGAAATGAACCCAAAATGCAATGTACACATTAAAAATTAATGTAAGGATGGATGAAATATATCTAAATAAAATGTCTAAATGCACTAAACTAAAAAAGAAAGGTGGTTATTAATGCAAAACCTAAGATATGTATGTTGTTTGAAAACACATTGTGATACACAAGATGATTGATTAAATGCAATAAAGAACAAAACAAAGATGCTAAATAGAAATTGTGCACCTAGAAACTGATGAAGGGAAAAATGAAGATTGTAAACACCTCTGAAATTCTGGAAAACTTGATTTTTGAGCCAACTGGGACACTTACATCAAGTTGGGTGACTTAGTCCCAGATCAGGGAAACTGCCCAGAATTTTGTTTCTACCAAAAGGGTATCTGGAACTGTTGAAAATTTTGAAAAAATAGTGTAGTGAGACTAAGTCACCGTTGTTGGCTATTTAGTTCACTTTGGATATTCTAAAAATTTGAAATTGGAAATGGAAGCCCATAGTCTGCACTCCTTTTCTAATGGAAACCCGGATCTGAATTTGCAAAAATGTCTGCAAAAAAGAGTATAAATTAATTTCTAATGGGGGGTTTCCCTTGGTCAAACCCCTAACTGGTATTTAAACCTTGAAAGAGATAAAAAGCTACATGAAACCCTAGCCCTAAGTGTGTCTAAGACTAGGACTTATCTGAAAATAAGATGTAACCCTATTCTAATGTGCAAGAATAAGATGCATAAATGGATTTAGAACAATGCAAGACTCATCCTAAGAGACACTAAATCACATTAGAAATTAATCTAAATGACATGAAAACCTTCCTTAGGCTAAAGATAGAGAGAAAATGGAAATGGAATCACTTTAAAAACAAGTCCTTAGGCTTGATTTGATGGCTAGTTGCATCTCCTCAACCTAGATTTCTCCATGATTCACCATAGGCATCCATGATCAACCCTTTGCAATGTAATATATTGAATAAAAAGTGAGATTCAAGACCTACAAAAACCCTAGTTTGTTGACCTAAACCTTCAACTTTGTTGTAGAAAGACTAATGAATCTTCTTGTGAAAGATATTTGACTTTTGACTCTTGATTTTGCTTGATGAAAATGACTTAATGTTGTGAAAAATGACTTTAAAACATGTATTTATAGGAATTAACACCTAATTATTCATTATTTGAACTTCATAGGCCAACATCCATCGAGAATTTGAATTAAGTTGATGATTTTCCCACTCAAAAGTGGAAAATACCTCAAAAGGGACTAAGTTGCCACCTCGGGTGGCTTAGTTCCACCAAGGATTTTTGAGTTGGGTTTCACAAAATTTGAGTGGTTTGAATGTTTGTTGTCAGGTTTTGTATGATTTGTGAGTGGAATATGCCTTAAAGTCCAAAATCATGAGCATTAGGGGCCTATAAATATAGCTTTTAAGGGGTGATTAATGCAAGGTGTCAAAAGAGGACCAAATTAATCACAAAATTGCCTCTTTCTTCAAGAGTGTACAATTTTTGGTGACACAGTGCATACATGTTTACATTTCTCCTTTGAAGCTCCATTATAATGGTGAATCCCCATTTAATCACACCTAGGGAAACCACCCATGACTCCCTTCCCTCAATTGAGTTACTTGGTTTGAGGGATCTTGGTTTCCTAATGAACTAGAGAGAAAAATAGGTCCCCTTAGTTCCATCTCCCAAAAGGTGGAACCCTATTTCCTTTGGTTTAGAGTGTAGGGAAATTATTTTGAGAAAAAAATCCATCACCAAAGAGTGCAATTATATATTAATCTTTGAGTCAAGAGTATATAATCAATAAACATCTCCCTTAAATCTAATAGAATTTTGGCCTAGTACTTGTAAATACCCATAAAAACACTACCAAATTCATATAATATATATGATAATTGAGAGGAAACCACAAGTTGATTCCTAAAACTAGAATAGTCCAAAACCATGGTATAAAATCCAACATCCCATGTGATTAATCAATGTATCCATAAATAGAAACTAAAAATATTCAAGCATCTTTGATTCATATGAAGAGGGGACATGTTGAAATTTCATGCCCCCTTATATGGTCCATCAGAAAAAAATCAATCTAAGAGATCTTATATGGGTCATCTTGTAGGAACTATGCTTTAAGAAACCCATAAATGGTTGTGTTAAAGTTTTTGTACTTTTGGGTTTTTAGTTGGACCT
>VDFB02000013.1:238671390-238696034 GCA_007258455.2 Sequoia sempervirens
ATTGTTGACCTTTAGGTACCTCCTCATTCAAATTATGATCATCAAGAGCCTCATCCACCTTACTTTCTTCTTTGATGTGTTCTTTCTCATGTTCAGGTGATGGGATCATTTCTGCCTCTACCTCCCTTGGAGGAGATTCAACTGCCTCAGTTCTAATAGGAGAATCTATATGTGTAACCACTGGGGATTGCATTATCCTTTCAATCTCTACCTCCATATTGTGGAGATCACCTGCATGGAATTCTTCACTTTCAGTATCTGGATGATCTTCAATATTTTCTTCCTCACCTGGCTCACCTTGAACTTCATGGGCGGGAGGCACATCATCATGCTGCTTCTCATGAGAAACCACCAGTGGTAAGTCAGCCTCAGACACACTATCCCTAGGAGAAGGAGTCCTAGACTTCCTTGCATACACTTTGGCCTTCTCCTCTGAACTTTCAACATCTATTACCGGTGGGGAAACTTCTTCCACAACCCTGGAGCTAGCTTTCTCTGACAATTTTACAATTACTTTCCTCTTTGGCATAGGAGATCGACCTTAGGGCTCTGCTCAGACTTCTTAGTCCTTGTCCTCTTCTTGGCCTTTGGCTTCCTTTGTTTCACTATTTCCTGGGTCTCCTCTTCTTGAACGTCTTTAGATTTATCTTTGATAGGGGAATCCAACCTGCCCTTGGCCTTAGGATCTTGTTCGGTAGATTCTTCAGAAGTAGAATGGGGATCCAAATCTCCCATTAGGTCATAAGTGCACTTCACTCCTTTATTCTCCAACTCCCACAAAGTGTGTTTGAGCCACATCTTGGTAAATTTGAGAATAGGATCCATCAGTTGTTTTAGCTATGTTTGTTCCTCCTCCATCCAATCTAGATCACCAATTGGTTTTTCCTTTATGGCCTCATAGGCATGATCTTGGATCAAGTTTCCATCATCCTCCAATTGGTCAGGAACTGTCCTTACATTATATAATCGAATTGACTCAACCGAGAGGTGGGATAATTTCCTCTTTCTGACCTCATACTCATCACCGCAGTTGGCCTAGTAGTCCTCCAAATTTACCTTATGGCTATATTCTCTACTAGCCTTCTTTTGAGCCTCTCCTGTGGTATCAAACCTGGATCTCTTGGAATGGAGAGACAAACCAAGAGCACTCAATTCTTCTTCTGAAGCTTGGGCATAGCCAATGGAAGGACATACCTCAATAGTGCCAATCCTTAGGGGAAAATCCCCGCCAAATCCTATCTTGTGCTTATCCTTCTTAACAATGGCATCAAAATCACAAATCTACCTGGTGACTTCCAGCAATATAATGTGGTCAATGGGGTACCTTGGAAGTCTGTATGGGGCTTTCTGGCAGCCGTCAATCCAGATGTAGGAGAAGGTTGGAAATTGGATAAACCAAGCTCCATATCTCTTGAAGAGCTCCATGGCTTGATCTAAAATTTTGACATGCTCTGCTTCCTGAAGCACTCTGGTGATATGCATGGTAAATGCATCATTTTCTATCCTATAATTCGAACCTCCCCAATGCAATTGAGGGAAAACTTCATAAATAATATCCTTTCCAAAGGTGCCCCTTGTATCCAATCCTCTATAGGGGTAGAACCTAGCAAGTGCATAAACAAAATATGAGGTCATTGTGATGGTCTTCGTCTACTACACCTCAGACAATTGCTTATGAATCACCTGACTGATGACTCCTGCCCAATGGTAGTTGACCTTCTCTTGTTCCATCCTTACAATGGCATGGCACATCCAATCCTCAAATGTACCAACACTTTTCAATCCGACCACCCTACTCAGAAAGGTGATGGCATCATAATACTCCTTGAATTTTACTATGCACAACTGCTTGGGCAACTTGGAATAGTGGGACTTGGGTTTCTCCAACCAAGAATTGATTAGTTGTTGAGACTTCATAATTTGGTCGTTATAGTACTCCTGGGCTGCCTCAATGGTGAATCCTACCACATGAGATCTGTCGGGCATGTTGAAGGTTTGAGCGATGGAGACTGGGTTGAGATTTGCAATAATTCTCCTTTGAGGACCAATTATCCTCTATGTGTCCTGATCATAGTGCCTTGCGCACTCTAGGACCAGCTCATAGCACTGTACTATTGAAGGGAAACCAGCCACATGGGATAGACCTGACTCTTTCATTCTTTTAGTCATCAAAGGAGGATCCTCAGTTGACGTTCTTGCTTTGAATTCTTCATAGTCCCAGAGGCCAATGTTTGTATCAGTGACTTCTGACCAAACAGAAGTGATCTTACTTTCTGGGACCTTGCTCTTAATGTCCAGCTTGATCCTCTCTGCATCAGACAACGAGGAACCAGCTACCGCCTTGCTTGATTCAGCCTGCATTCATCATGAAAACATAATTAGAATCACAGGAAAGCAAGGTTAATCCATCGAAACACCAGTAAAATGCATCTATGATAAACATGGCATTTTTAAAATTCCTATAAAATGTCTACAACAAATTTTGGGTTTCAAGGCCACCCGCAGAATTTGGGCCAGAGAGGAATCTCAGAAAATTCCAGTCTGCTCGGATTCCAATGGAGTAACCAAGAAACACCTACTTAATCCTTAAATTTGATCACTTTCATTAGTAGACCATGTGAGAGATCCAAATACAGCATGAATAAACCAACAAATACAGCACAAATTACAAACAAATCCAATTGTTTCATGTTCCTTTGTTTTTCACTGAATTTCAGAAAAATCCTTGAGGGATGGATTTCTGTGGAGAACGAGCCAAATGGGGATTCGGGAAATTCGAGAGATAGTGGATTTCAGAGAAATCTAGACCTGGCGGACATCCGTGGGTAGCACAAAGTTCTGAATCAGAGGAGAATCTAGAGTGAGGGCTTCAGCACAAGTTTAGAGTCTCGTGGAGAATTCTTAGCGAAAGATGGATGTCACGTCGAAAGTTCATCAGAAAAGAGAGTCTCTCCAAGACACGTTAGCTTCAGTGTGAGGTCTCGGCAAAGCGGGACATAGCATTCAAATCGGGATGAGCCAGGGGTGGTCGGGGTAAGGTCTCTGTGAAGATTACATGTCTCACTGACCGGCGGGCCCAAGCAAACACCCGGCCAAATTAATAGTTGATCGGTAGGAGGTCCCAGCGAGGTGATGATGCTATGCCGACTAAGGCTTGGTTTGGATTTGGCAGAGGTCCTGACAAAAAGGTCTGGGTTTTCTAGGAACAAAAGGCTTCGCCATAACGTCCTGGCGAACCGTGATAGTCACAGAGAACGGAAGGCATTGGCAGGAGCTCAGAATCTCGCGGAGAGGTCTCGGTGAAAGACAGATGTCTCCCCGATAGACAGACTTTGGCAAAGGTTGCGGTACTCAGTAAAAGATCTCGCCAAAGGTGAAAGTTACAGTGACAGAACAGGAATTGGCAAGGCCTTTGGGACCCGCTATGACATCTCGATGACTTGGAAAGAATACAGCACGGGGAAAGCGAACATGCTCGGCGGGAGGTCTTGCCGAGGGATGAATGTCCTAGTGAAAAGTAAATATCGGTAGAGCTCACAAATCCCACTGAGACTTCTTGGCGACCAGGGGTAGCACTGCCAAAAGTGAAGGTGAATAAACATGCCAGTAAGAGATTTGTTCACGGGGTGAGGTCCTGGCGAAAGCTAAGGTTTCGCCAACTGATGGGCATACAAGATCATGTCGATGTAAGAACGAAAATACCATGGCGATCCGACATGAACAAAGGAAGACCACTTGAGCAAACCCCAAGGTGATTGATATGACATCTTAGCGAGCCCAAATGGTTATAGGGAAGGGAATCCAGAAGAGATGGAGAGTCCTGAACTGCGACACTAAGACATGATTTCACCTAGACGCTTAATCAACTACGGATTTCGATGAGTTTAGTTCGGGGTGAGCTAGGGATGGGCTCCTCATGAATTCTTTGTATTCTAGGTCAATCCTAAGATGAAATTGTCAGACACGACATTGCCCTAGGTTTACACCTATTCACCCACCATTAGCACACAGGCCAGAATTTAGTTATTTCAACAGTTAAGTCACCGCTAGGGTTTATAGATTACTCTCAGGCAAGACTCATCAGAATGCAGATAGACATGTGAACTCAAAACTCACCCATGAGACAACAAGGACGCAACACTTAACAACCCCCCAGCACAAAACGCAGAGGAAACCAAAGCCTACAAGCCACCACAAAACCAACATGCCACTCATCAATAAAATCAAAGCAGAGCAATCAGGCACATACCATTATGAAGCGGAAATGAATCCAGAGGTAGCAAAGACGAAGCCCCAAAATGTCCACAATGAGCTCAGGCAAAAATGCAGAAGAATTAGCCACCAAATCGAACAAAGCAAGCCCAAACGGTTCAAAATGAAGTCAATGAATCGTAGGAAAGCACTTATTAGCACAAATGATGGCAAATAGTGAACATAGTGGCACAAAAGATCTCAGAAATCAAGTAGGATCTAGCCTACAAAGCGCGTATAAAGCCATTAATGCACTCAACAAGACAGTCATGAAGCCTAGGAAGCCGATGACAGTTCAAAATCTGGGAAAATCTGGCCCACGCGGAAATCCATGAAGACCCAAACTTTCCAAACAGCAAGATCCAACTGGAGCTCAAGCAGGATCCGGGAAAGTCCGACCAAGGTGGAAAATTCCAGATTAGGGAAAAAGCCTGAAATTCATCCAGAACTCAAGATTTTCAATGGATATCCTGGGGAAAACACTTAGGCAATAAAAATAAACATTCAAGCACCATGCCCAAGTAAGACAAAACCTCAAAAGAAAAGGGCCAGAACACCAAAACCAAAGTGAAAGAGGGTCCCTACTTCCAGCGGGGCGTGTGTGTGAAAAAATGCACAACAAATGGTGACTTCCACTAGGAAAATGCTCCAGAGCATTTGATGACGAATAGGAATCCAGAACCCAGAATCTCTGGTTTCAATCTCACTATCAAACAAACGAGTAAGAATGCAGAGATTCAAAGAATTAGAACCAAAGGATAGACCAAACCTTCCATAAACTAAAAATCCAAGTTTGTGCACATGAGTTCATTTCCCTCCTTAAGTTGCTGCAGAAACCGAGTTCAATCAAGTCAGGCTACGTAGGGATTCTAACTTCAAAAGCAACCTGGATAGAGCCTCGCTGCTAGTCAGGCGTCCATAGCCCCGATGAGGTTATCGTTGTGATTCTCCTAAACATAGCTCTGCTGCTAGCGAGGCGTCCATAGCCCCGGTAGAGATACTCAGATATCCTTGATAAGTTGAATTTATTCTTTTGATATTCAATATTTCCTTCTTCTTCTTTTTTTAATATTCAATGTATGTCTCTTTCATTTCAACCTATGAACAATGAAGTTCACCCTCAGGGCTAAGAACCATAGTGGCACTGAAGTAGAAATAGGATTTTTCACTTGATAAGACTTTTTAAGGGTTCCTATAGTGACATCAGGATTCTTTAGATATATGAAAGATATAAGATTTTTAGAGTACTTCAAGTTCAAATCCACACCAGTGACTCAATCTTCTATAAATCTGACATTAAGACTGTTAGCAATAGCAAAGACTTCAACCGTCCTTTCAAGATGCAAGACTAAAGTTCACCAACGAAATACATAGAACAAACCCAGAGAAGACAGATCTGCCATGCAGGTGAATCACACCCAGGTGAATAGAGAAAAAACCCCAAAACAAAAGCAGAGCAAAAACAAACAAACCAAAAGCAAACAAAAGAAGGAAACCTAACCTAACCAAAACAAACAAAAGCAAAGTAGGAAGGGAAACCCTAATCTAACTATATACAGGACAAGAGCTGAAACAGCTCAAGACTGGAAATAATGCTTCAAATACTACCCATTGATAGGCAGTGGGATATCCTCTCCAGTGAGAGTTTTCAAATGGAAGGCATTATCTCCCAGGATCTCTGAGATCTAGTAAGGTCCAAGCCAAAGTTTATCAAATTTTTCATGCTCTCCCTTACGATCATGGGCTTTATCCCAGGAAAGAACCAAGTCAGAGATCCTAAACGCTTTAACCTTGGCTCTCTTATCAAACCACCTCTTGACAACCCCTTGATTTTTGGCAAAGTTGTCTAAGGCTTTGTCTCTTTTTTCTTCAAGGTGCAATAGTTCAACAAGTCTATTCTCGTGTCTGTCTTCCTCTTCATAATATTCATTGATGAACTGAAGGGTAGGGATTCTCAATTGTATGGGAAACACAGGTTCTAGGCCATAAACCAGATGGTAAGGTGATATCCCTATGGAAGCTTTATGTCTTGTACGATATGCCCAAAGAGCAAATCTAAGTTGGGTATGCCAATCCTTTGGATTTCATTCTAACAGTTTACGGATAACAGTCAGGAGATTTTTGTTGGATGATTCAGCTAACCCGTTACTCTGGGGGTAGTAATTGGATGCAAATTTTATAATGATCCCATGATCAAAATCCTAATTAGAAAACTTTAATGATGAAAATGTAGGACCATTATCACATACCAGGGACACGGGGCACCCAAAACGATTAAGAATACCAGATTCAAGGAAATTAATTACTACCTCAGAAATACACTTTTTGCATGCAAGAGCTTCTGTCCATCATATAAAATAGTCAGTAATGGTGAGAATATACCTGTGACCAGCAGAAGAAGGTGGATTGATGGGGCCAATAAAGTCCATTCCCCATTACGCAAAAGGTTTTACCTCAAAAACTGGCTGAAGTGGGAGAGCGGCATACTTCTCTCTGGTAGCAGCGGTTTGGCACACATGGCATGTTCTAACGTGACTGTGAGTTTCCTTGAACAATGTAGGCCAATAATAGCCAGCCCTGAGGATCTGGTTTGTTGTAGAAGGTGTTGACCCATGGCCTGTACCGTATCTATCATGGAATTCTAACATTACTCTTGTCGATTCTTCCCTACTTAGGCACCTTAAGTACACACCTTCATGATTTTTCTTATATAAAATAGCTCCTTTCAGCATGAAACTATCACTCTTTAAGCGGAATTCCCTTCTTTGTATTGAGTTTAGATAGTCAGGGCATCTCTGAGTTAGGAGATAATGGACAACATTGTCGTACCACTCACCCGGAGAGACATCCTCTAGAGTATAAGCCTGGGCTGTAAGATCAGGGCTGGTTTCTGCCATTGTCTTTGTGAGCCCCTGTCCTCTTACCAGCTTCATGGGCTGAATTTCCATATCACACTCTTGTAGCATAGTTACCCACTTGGCTCTTCATTCTCCCAGTTCATTCTGTGTCAAGAGCAGCTTGACTGCAGGATCAAGAACTATAGCAAAGACCTTGTTTCTGAGGATATAATCTCTGAATTTCTTGACTGCCCTGACTAAGGCATAAGCTTGCTTCTCCACATTTGGGTATTTTAATTCCACATCCTTCAAGGGCGTGCTCATAAATGCTAAGGGTGTTCACTACCTTGGTCAGATTTCTGAGTTAAGATAGCAGCACAGGAGTGGTCAGAAGCAAATGAGTATATGTAGAATGGTTTGGAATAATCGGGACTTACTAAAACTGGAGCTTCAGCAATAGCTCTTTTTATTTCAGCAAATGCTTCCTTCGCTTCTGCATTCCACTCAACTTTGGCATCCTACTTCAGCATCGTGTTCAGTGGTTTAACTATCTGAGCAAATCCAGTGATGAACTTCCTGACAAAATTGATTTTTCCAAAGAACGACTTCATTTATTTTTTACTAGCAGGTGGTGGAATTTTGAGAATAGCCTCTATGCATTCTGGATCAATTGCAATCCTCTTCTCAAAGATAATATGCCCTAATAACTTACCTTCTATAACCCAAAAGATGCATTTCTTCGAGTTGAGGGATATCCCAAATTCTCTACATTTTTGAAAAACTTTGCACAAGTCTAAAATATGGTCACCTCTATTTTTGGAGAAGACGGTAAGGTCATCCATGTAAATTATTATGCACTTCCCAACTATGTCTTTGAAGGCTATGTCCATTGCTCTCTAAAACGTAGCTCCAACATTAATCAAGCCAAAAGGCATCCTTCTGTAAGTGAAAGTACCCCACTTAGTGGTGAAAGCAGTCTTGTGTCTATCCTCATATTGCACCATGACTTGGTTATATCCTAAGTAACTGATAGGGACAGGGTTGGGTTGAGTCAATCACTGACTCAATGCTCTGAGTCCTTGCCTTGAGAACTCCTAAGGGATCTTTTTCACCCTAACCTATAAGTCCTATCCCTGATAATAGAACCCCTGGTACTCCTGGCCAACCCTGCTATCATTTACAATGCCTTATCCAAGCAATTCTTGGTGCTTTTCCTCACATTCACCAACTAGCCCTTAATACACTTAAATACTAGCTAACCTACAATGCTTCCTAACCTCATTGTAGGGGTGTGTTTTAACTTACATGGCTTCAAAATCATCTGTCAAAGGTCCTTGGTTGACCTATAAACCTCAATTCTCCGTCGCTAGCACATAACCCTATTCTAGGGTTTGGGAAGGCTACTAGCCTTGAGCCCCTATTAGCCCTCTCAACTCAAAGAAACAGTTCAAAACTCCTCTCTTTCAAAATTTTGTGCCAAACTTCCTTCTGACACCTTGGCTCAATTTCCAAGCTCTAAAATATTTTTGGGGTTTGGGACCTTTTATGTCCGTACACAGGTACAACCCAGATTTTGCAAGAACTAGGGTTTCCTAGACCATTTTCTTGGTCTGTTTGGTTCTTCCAGCCACAAGTGCTTTGATAAAGAATCTTTCCTCCTTCCCAACCCTTCTCAAAGCTTCCTACAAATACCACACACCTCACTTTCAAAATTATCAGCACCCCTACAACGTTAGGGTCTAATTTCAACTATCTTTTCGAAACTGGGCATCACAAGCTCGCCTAGGAAAAGTCTTTTAGCATGTTGTTTGAACTTCTACTGACTCCTACCCCTAAATTATGTACACTAATGGAGTTTATCCACCTTCCCAATATCTCCATACTTCTTGGTACGGTGGGAGTGCAGGCTAAAACTCCATTTTTATCACAATTACCAGTCAAAACAGCAACAAGGAAACAACACAGAATTTACAGACAACTAAAAGCGATGAAATTACTAACTACTGAACCAGATAAATGCTTCAAAAAGCTTCACTACATACTATTCAATCCAAAAAAAATCTTTTCTCAAACCATCTATCTGCTATTCCAAGAACAAGAACAGGAAAAACCAGAAATTTCACCAAAAACACTATTTTTTTGTTATTCTCATGCAACTATAAACGTTCCACAATCTTCCAACCCTCTTCACGAGTCAAGGCCACCTTTAAATATTCCTCCCAAATAGTTAAGCTTCTTGGGTCGAGGCTTTAGATGACCTAAAAATGCATTTTTTAAAACCCAATGTGTTTTCAAACACATGACAAGATGGTGAATGATGACAAGTTGGGGCTTCAAAACCCATTTTGATTACCACCTCCGAATCCATTGATCATAGAAAGATCAAGCTTTATTCAAAACAACAAAACCTAGCTAGATGGTCAACATGACCTCAAAAATATCACAACAAAATTTGAAACTTCCTTCAAGACTCCAGGAAAACCCAAGTTTCTCAGGTGCTCATGCACCAGTAACCATCCAGAAAAGACATCATCTGGGATCTGTTGATAATCTACAGTACCTCATCCAGTGAGGGTACCAGATAATTGTCTTTCTTTGATGCTCTATTTAGGTTCCTGAAATCTACACAGAGTCTGATTTTGCCATTTTTCTTTCGTACAGGAACTAGGTTTGCAACCCAAGTAGAGTGTCTAACTGGAAATATTATCCTTGTAGACAACAACTTCTGTACTTCCTTACGTATTATGGGTTCTAGCAGAGCATTGATAGGTCTCTTCCTTTGTCTGAAAGGTTTCACTCCTAGTTTGAGAGGGATAGTATGGGTTATGACTGATGTATCATAAGTCTTCAAATCCTCATAATTCTAGGCTATCACATCTGGATATTTGTGCAGTGCATCAATGATTTCCCGCCTTTCCTCTGGGGTGCACACTTTGCCAATAAGAATATTTTTCACATCCTCCTGGGATCCTACATTATACTCATCACATTGCCCACTAATGGACCCTTTCCTGGCATCCTGATCCTAGTCTCTGATCCTATCCAGATCAAAAATCCTCTCCAGCTACACCATTCCTCTGGGAATCATGTTGGTCTTCAAGTTGATTACCCCCTCCAGATCTATCTCTACTTCTTGGAGCTCAGTTTCATTGATGATGTGAGAAGCAAAAACATCTTTATTTGTAATAAAATCTAAAATATGCTTGTCATCTTCAAATACTTGGAAGTTGGTGACATTGTCAGGTACTGAGGGTACTGGAGTTAGCTCCACAGTGAATTTCTTTAATCCTGAAAGGGATAGAGGCTGCAGAGTACTGGCTGCTTGGGCCAAGGAATCAACTGTCTGGTTCTTATTTCATGGAATTAGCTAAATGTTGAAGGCATCAAATCCTTCAATAAGGTGCCATACTTTGTGTCTGTAATTAGTCATCCTCCTGTCATGACAGGAATATTGTCTCCTAACTTGCTTAATTACTAACTCAGAATCTCCATACACTTGCAAAATCTTAACCTTCTTCAAGGCCATCAATAATCCATGAACTAAGGCTTCATACTCTGCTACGTTATTGGTACAGTGGAACTGAGTCTATGAGCAGCAAAAAATGTCTTACATTTTGGGCTGATTAGTTCAAATCCTGCTCCAGCCCCTTGTTTTGACTTGGACCCATCGAACCTCAAAGTCCAGCATCCAACAACTGCAGGGTCTCTTACTGCATTACTTGCACTGTTACTGGTGGGTTTTCTTTCAAAAGGCATCATTCCATTTCCTTTAGGATCTTCTGTGACACTCAGGTTATCTATTCTGGTTGCAGGATCGGGATTGGTATGTTTCTGTATTTGTTCCACTGCAGCTTGGCATAAGCGGCAATCCAATTCTGAATGTGAAGCATTATGTACCCTACACCAATTGGGCAAGAGTAATTCTCCAAAGCTCATTCTTTTCCCTAACTGAATCTAATCTTCAATACATTTTTGAAGGAGCTCTTGAAAACTATCTAAAAAAGCCAGCTGATTATCCTCTAGATCATCATTACTTTCAGTTGATTCACTATTGCCTTTAACTGGTTCCACTAGGGCTTCAGTATCACTAGGCCTTGTTGTAAGGTCAACAGACGTTGTGTGGAACATAAGAACCTCCTCCGCATGTGGCTCTTCAAGAAGAGCAGTAAGCATATAATTTCCCATACTTACCTCTAACACCAAAATTTCTATTGACGTCTTTTGATATTCTATGATCATGTATTTCATTCGGGGTTCCCTTTCAATTCTGATCTGATTTGGCACTCCCTTCTAGGGAAGCCACATATGGGAATAATCAGTCGAGACATATCCATTCAAGGCCCTGTTGAAGTCCCTTCCCAAGATCAGGCCATAAGCATCAGGTATGTCAGCTACCTGTATATTGATAACTTGTATCCTATGGTCGGAAGCAATCTACATCTAGATCATGTTTAGTTCTCCTACCACATTGACTTCAGTCCTATCTAGTTGGGTGACTTTCTTCTGTGATTCATTAGGAGTAATTCCCATAGCTCTACAGACACCAAGGGGCATAACATTGGTTGAGGCACCAGAATCCAGCAGACAATTATGCAGATTCTTACCAAACACCCGGACAAAAATCAGAAATGGGGGGTATCCGTTTTCTCTTGAAATAGAATTAAGGGGGTGTCTACTTGAACAATTTGAGATTTGTCCCTTTCCTTCCTAGTGTCCTCAGGTGGCATATGGACTTGATTATGTACTCAATTTTGTCTTCCTATTGGTTGAGAATTAGATACTTTATGGAAATCTTTGCTAACTAGTCCATCTGTGTCACGAAATTTGCAGCATAAGAACCTAAGATTGCATTTCTAATAGATGGAGCTTTTAATAACTCGAATGCAGACAGACTTACCTTCAACTTGCAGAGTTCTTTAGCAACATATGCGGCCAATTGTTCTTCATTTAAATCAGTGGGAGTCCCCTTTGGGCACTCCACCATCTTCTCTTTACTTGCATCAACATTTCTTCCTTTTGGCACATCTGCCTGTCCTCCTTGAGATAAATATTGCCTGGAAACCAAAGGCAATGAGGGATTGTTACTAGCATTTGGATCTAGCGGTGTGTTGAAGTTGTTTGGTGGAATGGAAGTAGTAAAGGGGCCTCCAGCCTGTGGGTTCCTATGTGGCAACTCCCTCAAATCATACTTCTTGATAGGCCTCTAAAAGGTCTGGACTTCTTCAACATGAGCTTCTTCTTCATCTTTGGGACCATTATCATTCGTCTAACTCTCATCGAACAATTGTGTCATTTCATCCCCATTGCATACCTAATCTATAGCATCCTTCCATTGGTCAGATTCCTCTTCAGGCACATTATCCTCACTTTGCGGAAAAGGAGCATGGTTCAATACCAAGACCAGTGAGTCATAAGGAACAGAAGGTACTATCTCCTAATAGCTTGCATTGTTTTCTACTTCATACTGAAAGATTGAAGCTGTTGTTTGGAATTCTTGACGGTCCAACTCAGAATGCTGACTAGTCTTGTGGAGCCTACACCACCCTGACAACACAGTCTCAGCTAGGTATACACTACTAGGAGGCTTCTCTTGATTTACTAGCTGACTGACAGACTGATTGATAGGTTGACTGATTGGTTGATCCAATGGAGTGGGGACTCCCCCATTGTTGGGACCCGTGTTCTAGGTTTTATTTTTTCCTGACTGCTGTCTTCTTTTGAAACCTTGTCCACCACCTTGACCTCTATCAAAGTTCTGACCTGATGACTGTCCCTTATCATATTTTTTTCTTCTTTCGTTATTATATCCCCTATCATTATTTTAACCTCTGTCATTGTAGTATCCTCGATCCTAATGTTTCCCTCTATCAAAGTTTTGATTGGACTGCATGTTTCTCTGGGCAGCTTGCAACTAACTGTTCTGGTTTCTTAAGTAGGTTACCTCCATATTTAGCTTCTTTATTTGTTCTGACAATTCATCCAGTCTTTCCTTGTTAGGATTACTATATGAAGGTTGATTCACATTATTTTGAGTGTGCCCTGCTGTAGCGTTGGGATTCAGTGACTAGTTCAAGACTTCATAGTTTTGCAGGTAGGAAGGATAACTAGTCTGAGGTTGGGTGTGTAGGGGTTGCTTCACATTTCGCTAGGGATAACTCATTGTGGATAAGATTTGTCTCATAGGGGGTCCTATATGAGGGACTAGAGGCAACTGAGGTACCTGGTTCATGATAGGAGTATGGTGTGCCTGGGCTTGGTTGATAGCTGGTACTTGTCCAGGATGAGCAATGGGTCCTAATGAGGGTAAAGGCCCAGACAGATGTTGCCTTAGATTTGTGCTAACTTTTACAACTTTTACATATGCATCTAATAGACTTTTAGGGGGGTTATTACTCCATTTCATAAAGGTGGTTGTCAAGCTATCAAGTCCTTCGTAATAGACTTCCAAGGCAGTGGGTTCATCAACAGCATAAGGAGCCTGCAATCTGGTATAAGCCCGATGAAACCTATTGTTGAAAGATCCTATGGGCTCATTAATCTCTCTCTTCACATTAGTGAACTGCCTGTAAAGCTCGTTAAGACTAATGGGTATTCAAATTTTTTTGCAAAAAGGCAGCCTCTAACTCGGTCCAATGTCGGATGGATCCAACAGGCAAGTGGTTATACCAATAAAATGCATCTTCTCCTAGTGAGTAGGGAAATAACCTACATGCTACATCCTCATGGTTTATCCCTCTATCTTTGAGGCCCGTCTGAAAGATTCTAATGTGCTCTTCAGCAGTCCTATTGGGATCATTGATATTGAACTTTGAACAGAAGTGTTCAGGGTTTTTGGGCATAACATTATAGACAACAAAGCTCAGTGGAGACGAGTTGGTTGCTAGAAAAGCCATTGGTGGAGGTGGGGGTGGAAATGGCTGATTTATGACTGGCTGAGGTTGTGGACTGGGAATGGCCTCAGACTCAGATGAACTCGATGAAGATGGGGATAATGGAGATAAGGGGGTGGATGGGATGATGATGATTCTCCCCTTCTATTGATCCTTCTTGACCTAGTAGGGTTTGGTAATTCTTGAAATTCTTCCTCTCCTGGAGCGGATCTTGTTCTTTTTCTGAATCTCTCAGGAGAGGTGGCATTCAAAAATTGATCCAGCTTTCTTACTCGGGGCCCTCCTTCTAGTGCCAACATTGTTGATCATTGTTTCTACACAACAACATAGACAAGATGCAATATCTTATCTCTCTTAAAAGGTAAATCTCTATTAGCAATCCTCAAGAGATAACCCCAAGGTATTCATGTCAAGTCTTGACAGTGCATAAACAACTCAGTGATAAATGTGAAATTGTTGGTAATCACAATGGGACCTTACTACAAGCAAGCTATGGAATAAATTTTGTCAAATTTAACTGGTGACACTTCAATCCTAATTTTGACCCAGAAATCAAAGAAATACAAAAGAGTGAGGGTTTTAAAGAAATTTATAAATCTAATATTACTCCTAAGATTAACAATGAAAGCAACCAATACTCAAATGAACCAATCCTTCCAAAACTGATCTCTGCTTTACCCAGATAAATCTGCTACCTTACAGAAAACAGTGCAATCTTCTAAGGCTCTTAAGATTTTCAAATCATGAACATGCATTCAAATAACCCTATTGCAGTTGAAATGAACAACATTCATGATTGAACTTAGCACAAGGAATGTCAAGTCTAGGCTAACTTTGCAAAGCAACTAACAGTCAGTTGGTTGTGAAAAGTATTGACTGAAGGACTGCTGCAACATCTGAGTATCAAACTACCAACATTATTAAATCAAATTTAAGCTAAATACTAATCTCCTCAAAGCAATTTTCAAGATAGAAGACAAGAACTATGCAAGACAAGAGAATACCAGTATGGCACCAAATCACAATGACATTACTTATATTCGAATTATCCACTGTAACAACAATTCTAGTTTTCTGTTACAATATTTACTTGAGAGCAGCTACCTGCTAATTTACCCTACTTCTATATTATGATTACAAGTTCAAACTATTTCCAACTGTCTAATTCCTCTAACTTTTTCTAACTCTTTACAAAGAGGCCCAATGCCCAATAAATAAATGCTCTAGAGAAATCCGCTGGGCAGGCAAGGGTTTCGCAGCAATAACTCTGCACAACCACTCGGCCAAGAAGGTCGTCGAAATGGGTGAAATAGGCAATAAATGCGCGTCTCGTTGAGGTCGGCCCTGGATTCGTGATGCAGCCCAGTCGACGCGCGAGAAAATAATGGGAAGCACAAATCGCGTCGCCGCCCATCATCAACCCTTTTCCCTATTGTCCTTGCGTCGATCTGACTCTTCATGTAGCCTCAAGAACGCCACATCCAAGTCATCCATAGGTGGTACTCGGCAGAACCCTAAGTCGCCTCTCAATGGATGCAACCTCCTCCCTTGAGTGTTTGACTGACCTATCCCAGTCAACCTTACATGTTACATGCTTATCAATAACTGTGAGGTAGGTGGCCGCATCGTCCACTTGGTGCTAGGAGACAGGTCCATCATCAAGTGGTGCATAGACATCGTGCCACCATTCTCTCAACTGCTCCAGGATCGAGTACTTGGGCGCGATTTTCCTTCGTCTTGCCATAATTTTGAAAAAAGTAATGGAGCCATCATAGACGCCAGCTAGGGTGTCATCAATGTGCTTTCTCTATTTGTAAATTCTCCTCAACACTTTCTACCGGATTTGCAACATTTCAAACCATTCCCATGGCTCGGTAGCTCTGGAAGAAGGAAGAATCCCATCCCTGACCAACTTGTCCTGGGTGTATTCCATTAGGGTCCTAGTTTTCTATAGCATGAGGTCGGTGTCCTCTTTATCCTGTGCCATTACCTGTTTCAACCATTCGGTTGTCATGACAACATCTTTCCCAGTTGATAAAATTTCCTTGATAGCTTCATCACCCTTGATTTGCACCCCTTTCAACCAATTTACAGTGGCAAGGGTGGAAGCTCTCATCTTTTCAAGCTCAGTTATGGTCTCCTGAGGCAGAGGATTGGTGGTAGAGGAAGAGGGATTGATTGACTGTAGCGGCCTCATTAACTCCTCCAAGCACTTCTTGATATTCACATTTTCTCTCTTTAGCTATTGCTTGGTTTTTATTTCCTTTCTCAACCTATCCATAATGACCGCGTTGGAGCCTTCATAATCTTCAATGTCCTGTTCAATTGATGTAGGCCCAAGATTAAAAATCTGTATATTATAATCACTTCCAGCCACATCATCTCTGTTTTTGCCTAGAACGGGGGTAGCAACATGAACAACCTTGTTATGTGCCTCATCCCTTTCAATTCTTGAGATCACTCTAGCCTTTTCTTACCTTTATCTTTTCCAACTTTGGCTAGTAGTTCATCCTAATTTGGTGGACTATCTTCTACTACCACATGTTTTCTTTTTATTTCCTTGTCAACCACTCAGGGACAACATATTCCAATTGTACATTGGCTTGTTTTTGTTCATATTGTTGACCTTTAGGTACCTCCTCATTCAAATTCTGATCATCAAGAGCCTCATCCACCTTACTTTCTTCTTTGATGTGTTCTTTCTCATGTTGAGGTGATGGGATCATTTCTGCCTCTACCTCCCTTCGAGGAGATTTAACTACCTCAGTTCTAATAGGAGAATCTATATGTGCAACCACTGGGGATTGCATTATCCTTTCAATCTCTACCTCCATACTGTGGAGATCACCTGCATGGAATTCTTCACTTTCAGTATCCAGATGATCTTCAATATTTTCTTCCTCACCTGGCTCACCTTGAACTTCATGGGCGGGAGGCACATCATCATGCTGCTTCTCATGAGAAACCACCGGTGGTAAGTCATCCTCAGGCACACTATCCCTAGGAGAAGGAGTCCTAGACTTCCTTGCATACACTTTGGCCTTCTCCTCTGAACTTTCAACATCTATTACCAGTGGGGTAACTTCTTCCACAACCCTGGAGCTAGCTTTCTTTGACAATTTTACAATTCTTTTCCTCTTTGGCATAGGAGCATCGACCTCAAGGCTCTGCTCGGACTTCTTAGTCCTTGTCCTCTTCTTGGCCTTTGGCTTCCTCTGTTTCACTATTTCCTGGGTCTCCTCTTCTTGAACGTCTTTAGATTTATCTTTGATAGGGGAATCCAACCTGCCCTTGGCCTTAGGATCTTGTTCGGTAGATTCTTTAGAAGTAGAATGGGGATCCAAATCTCCCATTAGGTCATAAGTGTGTTTGAGCCACACTTATTTAGATTCTTCACTCCTTTATTCTCCAACTCCCACAAAGTGTGTTTGAGCCACATCTTGGTAAATTTGAGAACAAGATCCATTAGTTGTTTTAGCTCTGTTTGTTCCTCCTCAGCCAATATACATCACCAATTGGTTTGTCATTTATGAACTCATAGGCATGATCCTAGATCAAGTTTCCATCATCCTCCAACTGGTCAGGAACTTCCCTTACATTATATAATCGAATTGACTCAACCAGGAGGCGGTAGAATATCCTCTTTCTGACCTTGTACTCATCACTGCAGTTGGCCCAGTAGTCCTCCAAATTTACCTTATGGCTATATTCTCTGCTAGCCTTCTTTTGAGCCCTTCCTGTGGTATCAAACCTGGATCTCTTGGAATGGAGAGACAAACCAAGAGCACTCAATTCTTCTTCTGAAGCTTGGGCAGAGCCAATGGAAGGACATACCTCACCAGTGCCATTCCTTAGGGGAAAATCCCCACCAAATCCTGTCTTGTACTTGTCTTTCTTGACAATGGAATTAAAATCACAAATCTGTTTGGTGACTTCCAGCAATATAATTTGGTTAGTGGGGTACCTTGGAAGTCTGTATGGGTCTTTCTGGCAGCCGTCAATCTAAATGTAGGAGACGGTTGGAAATTGGATAAACCAAGCTCCATATCTCTTGATGAGCTCCTTGGCTTGATATGAAATTTTGACATGCTCTGCTTCCTGAAGCACTCTGGTGATATGCATGGTAAATGCATCATTTTCTATCCTATAATTCGAACCTCCCCAATGCAATTGAGGGAAAACTTCATAAATAATATCCTGTCCAAAGGTGCCCCTTGTATCCAATCCTCTATAGGGGTGGAACCTAGCAAATGCATAAACCAAATATGGGGTCATTGTGAAGGTCTTCGTCTGCAATACCTCAGACAATTGCTTATGAATCACCTGACTAATGACTCTTGCCCAATGGTAGTTAACCTTCTCTTGTTCCATCCTTACAATGGCATGGCACATCCAATTCTCAAATATACCAGCACTTTTCAATCCGACCACCTTGCTCAGAAAGGTGATGGCATCATAATACTCCTTCTTCAATTTTACTTTGTACAGCTGCTTGGGCAACTTGGAATAGTGGGACTTGGGTTTCTCCAACCAAGAATTGAATAGCTGTCGAGACTTCACGGTTTGGTCGTCATAGTACTCCTGGGTTGCCTCAATGGGGAATCCTACCACATGAGATCTGTCAGGCATGTTGAAGGTTTGAGCAATGGAGACCGGGTTGAGATTTGCAATAATTCTCCCTTGAGGACCTATTATCCTCTATGTGTCCTTATCATAGTGCCTTGCGCACTCTAGGACCAGATCATAGCACTATACTGTTGAAGGGAAACCGGCCACATGGGACAGACCTGACTCTTTCATTCTTTTAGTAACCAAAGGAGGATCCTCAACTAATGTTCTTGCTTTGAATTCTTCATAGTCCCAGAGGCCAACGTTTGTATCAGTGACTTCTGACAAAACATAAGTGATCTTACTTTCTGGGACCTTGCTCTTAATGTCCAGCTTGATCCTCTCTGCATCAGACAATGAGGAACCAACTGTCGCCCTACGTGATTCAGCCTGCATTCATCATGAAAACATAATTAGAATCATAGAAAAGCAAGGTTAATCCATCGAAACACCATTAAAATGCATCTCAGATAAACATGGCATTGTTAAAATTCCTATAAAATATCTACAACAAATTTCGAGTTTCAAGGCCACCTGCGGAATCTAGGCCAGAGAGGAATCTCAAAAAATTCTAGTCTGCTCGAATTCCAATGGAGTAACCAAGAAACACCTACTTAATCCTTAAATTTGATCACTTTCATCAGTAGACCACGTGAGAGATCCAAATACAGCATGAATAAAACAACAAATGCAGCACAAATTACAAATGAATCCAATTGTTTCATGTTCCTTTGTTTTTCACCAAATTTTGAGAAAATCTGTGAGGGACATATTTCCTCGAAGAATGAACCAAATGGGGATTTAGGCAATCTGGGAGACAGCGGATTTCAAAGAAATCCAGACTTGGCAGACATCCGTGGGTAGCACAAAGTTCCAAATCAGAGGAGAATCTGGAATGAGGGCTTCGACACAAGTTTAGAGTCTCGCGGAGAAGTCTTAGCGAAAGATGGATGTCACACTGAAAGGTCATCAGAAAAGCAAGTCTCGCCAAGACATGGTAGCTTCGGTGTGAGGTCCTAGCGAAGGGGAACATAGCATTCAAATCGGGATGAGCCAGGGGTGGTCGGGGTAAGGTCTCAGCGAAGATTACATGTCTCACTGACCGGCGGGCCCAAGCAAACACCCCGGCCAGACTAATAGTTGATCGGTAGGAGGTCCCAACGAGGTGACGGTGCTATGCCGACTAAGGCTTGGTTTGGATTCGGTAGAGGTCCCAATGAAAAGGTCTAGGTTTTCTAGGAACATAAGGCTTTGCCATAACATCCTGGTGAACCACGATAGTCACAGCGAAGGGAAGGCATCGACAGGAGCTCAGAATCTCGCAGAGAGGTCCCGGCGAAAGACAGATGTCTCCCCGATAGATAGACTTCGGCAAAGGCTGTGGTACTCGGTAAAAGTTCTTGCCGAAGGTGAAAGTTACAGTGATAAAATGGGAATCAGCAAGGCCTTTGGGACCCGCTATGACATCTCAGCGACTTGGAAAGAATACAGCATGGGGAAAGCAAACATGCTCGGCGGGAGGTCTCGCCGAGGGACAAATGTCCTAGTGAAAAGTAAATATTGGTAGAGCTCACAGATCCTGCTGAGACTTTTTAGCGACTAGGGGTAGCCCTGCCGAAAGTGAAGGTGAACAAACATGCCGGTAAGAGATTTGTTTGCGGGGTGAGGTCCTGGCGAAAGCCAAGGTTTCGCTGACTGATGGGCATACAAGATCCTGTCGATGTAAGAACGAAAATACCATGGTGACCTGACATGAACAAAGGAAGACCACTTGAGCAAACCCCAAGGTGATCGATATGACATCTCAGTGAGCCCAAATGGTTACAGCGAAGGGAATTTGGAAGAGATGGAGAGTCCCAAACTGTGACACTAAGACATGATTTCACCCAGACGCTAAATCAACTACGGATTTCGACGAGTTTAGTTTGGGGTGAGCTAGGGATGGGCTCCTCATGAATTCTTTGTATTCTAGGTCAATCCTACGATGAAATTGTCAAACACGGCATTGCCCTAGGTTTAAACCTATTCACCCGCCATTAGCACACAGGCCAAAATTTAGTTATTTCAATAGTTAAGTCACTGCTAGGGTTTACGGATTACTCTCAGGCAAGACTCATCAGAATGCAGATGAACATGTGAACTCAAAACTTGCCCATGTGACAACAAGGATGCAACACTTAACAACCCCCCAACACAAAATGTAGAGGAAACCAAAGCCTACAAGCCACCACAAAACCAAAATGCCACTCATCAATAAAATCAAAGCAGAGCAATCAGGCACATACCATTATGAAGCGGAAATGAATCCGGAGGTAGCAAATGTGAAGCCCCAAAATTCCCACAACTAGCTCAGGTGAAAAAGCGGAAGAATTAGCCACCAAATCAAACAGAGCAAGCCCAAACGATTCAAAATGAAGTCAATCAATCGTAGGAAAGCATTTATTAGCACAAATGATGGCAAATAGTGAACATAATGGTGCAAAAGATCTCAGAAATCAAGTAGGATCTAGCCTTCAAAGTGTGTACGAAGCCATTAATGCACTCAACAAGACAGTCATGAAGCCTGGGAAGTCGACGACAGGGTGAAATCCGGGAAATCTAGCCCACGTGGAAATCCATGAAGACCCAAACTTTTCAAATAGAAAGATCTAGCTGGAGCTCAAGCAGGATCCAGGAAAATCCAACCAGGGCAAAAAATACCGGATCAGGGCAAAAGCCCAAAATTCATCCAGAACTCAAGATTTTTAATGGATATCCTAGGGAAAACACTTAGGCAATAAAAATAAACATTAAAGCACCGTTCCCAAGTAAGACAAAACCTCAAAAGAAAAGGGACAGAACACCAAAACCAAAGTGAAAGAGGGTCCCTGCTTCCAGCGGGATGTGTGTGCGAAAAACTACACAACAGTATGTTTAGAATTATAAAATTTGTTAGGTAGCAAAAGAGAGTAGTCAGAATACTCGATTGTACAAGCCTTTGACAATACTAGAGACACCTTGGGAAGATATAAGAATGTATTTTATATTTGGATTACCAAGAACACAAAGAGGATATAATTCTATATGGTAGTAGTAGAATTTTTTTCTAAGATGGCACATTTCATTCCTTGCAAGAAGACTTTAAATGATGTTGTGCATGTTGTTGAGCTATTTTTCAAGGAGATTGTGAGATTACATGGATTACCTAAGAGTATAGTTTCAAATAGGGACACCAAGTTTATTGGATAATTTTGGAGGAAATCAAGTGGAAGAAGATGAGGATAGACCTGAAGTTCAGTTCAACATATCACCCATTGACTAGAAGACAAATAGAGGTAGTAAATAGAAGTTTGGGTAACTTATTGAATTTTTTGGTTGGAGATAAAGCACGAAATTAGGATATAGTTCTACTACAGGCAAAGTTTGCATATAATAATTTAGTAAAACGGAGCACAGAGAAAACACCATTTGAAGTTGTAATAGGTATACACCCCAAAGGAGTTGTAGAGATCAGGATCATGAGTATGGAGAATAAGAGGAGTGTAGAAGTAGAAGAGTTTGTAGGATTCATGGAAACATTGCATAGTCAAGTATGAAAACATGTGGAGGATATGAACAATAAGTATAAGGAAAAGACAAATGAGAAAAGGAGAAAGAAGGAATTTACTATTGGAGATGAAGTTATGGCATATCTCAAGAAGGAAAGGTTTCTAGTAGGAACATATAACAAGTTGAAGATGAGAAATATTGGACCATCTAAGATTCTTAGGAAGTTTGATTCTAGAAATGCATATGAAGTGGAGTTACTGGAGGCACTTGGTATTTCACCTATTTTCAACATTGTAAAAATCTATGAGTATCACGAAGGACAAACAAGTGGAAGTGGCACAAAAGCTAATTTAAAGAAGCAATTACCACATCAACCACTAGAGGAGATTGAGAAGATTTTGGATACAGAACTAGAAGGAGCACTAGGAACAAGTAGTACAAGGAATATTTGGTAAAGTGGAAAGGAAAACCAATGGAGGATTCATCATGGATTTCTTAGACTGAGGCGGATCACTTTAGTTTTCCTCTAGCCCCTAGAAAGTGAGGGAATCACTTTTCTTCCAACCCTAGGTGTCTGATGTAGGAGCATCCCTAGTTGTAAAGAAATCCTATATCAACCAAAAATATTTATTTTCTTACATTTCAGTCTATAACAATTTTAACATTTCATTTCACATTTTACTACATTTTCATTTCTCAACTTGCAAAGTAGGATATATTTTCTACACGAGGTCATCTACATCATATGTAGTTTTTAGGTTGATTGCATTTATTTGTAGAGATTTATCACTCTCAAAATTCACTGTCATTCTCAGTTAGAGCATTTGGGCCGACCTGGTCTAGAACTCATTGTGCGGACCTATTTCAGAGCATGCAAAGCTTAATGGAACAAAATGCAAGCACTTTGGATCAAAGGGGATCTTTCTCAGAGATGCACACGGTGATCCCACAATAGTGGTTTACAATTTTTGGCCAAACTTGACACTGAAATTATTATTTTTAACTAAATCTTCATATTCAGGCACCTATAGCGGCTAAACCATGAGGAATTTGAAGATGATGCAAACTAGAGTCTTATCACATTTTGTCTGTAGATTCTAAAAAAAAAAATCAAAATTTTTGGAATCAGATTGCACTTCTTTTTGCATTTCCCACGAAAACTAGTTTTTTTCATAAAACAACATTTTTAAAAAGTGACGCACACTGTATAACGCATAACCTTTTTTCCATGAAGGATAAAATTCTAATTCTTTCAAATTTAGATTTGTAACTTTGATATCTAGTGCTTCCACTTGGTTAGATAGTTTTTAATTGAATATTTTTTCTTTAATCTTGAGTTTTGAAGTCAAACCAATTACAATTCAGACATAGTGCGACCGTATAACGCATAATTTTTTTTTGTATATATCAAAATTCAATATATTTATTTTGTTGGATCAAGGACTTCAATATCTAGTACACTCATATTTTTCAATTTTCTTTTTTGATAATCTGCTATTTTTCCACATGTACAGATCAAAGACCTTCATTTTCTATGAAAAACCTATGTTTAATAAAACCAAAACATATTAAAATTATATTCATTAGATAGCTCATTCCAAGGACTACTTGATTCCAGTTGGGTTTGTGAAGACTCCTTCATTTTCATGTTCAAACCAAGCTTTAAAGCATAAAAATTTAGGTTTCTTTTGTGTTTTAGGGGGAGAATGAGGAATTAGGGGGGTTCGTTTGAACCAGGGTTCATTCGAACCCCCTTCAATATGCATTTTTATTCTTTATTTTTGGGCGGGAAATGTGGGCCCAATAATTAATGGGTTTTCTCAAACCCTAGTTTGGTCAAACCCCTTTTGGGTTCGATCGAACTTGTAGGTTCATTTGAACCCCTAAAACCAATTTTTTTGCCATGGGGTCATTTTTTCTCAGTTTTCCTTTGTCCATCAAATTGTAAACCACTATTGTGGCTTCACCCCACAATATGTTTCATTTTGTGAAGGATTATCTTTCATATTTTAAGGCCAACCTTCATTCTTGATCATTCATTAGGGTTTGTAAATGCTTGAGGCCAATACGAACCATTATTGGAGTTAGAGAATCATATTTAAGATCATTTGTAATTTATAAGAAAGCAGTTAGTGATTTGATCTAGGATTAGAATTCAAATCTTTTGGATATTCAGATCGGGTTATCAAATAAGGCATGTATGCCAATGTAATGTTTTAATGCCCTTTTGGAAAGCCTATGAGCTCTAGTTGTACCACATATAAGGAATATGATGCATGTAATGGGTATGTGCAGGATCATGGTATGCCAAACAAGCCCATAAGTGGCAATGAAAATTTAGAACAATTAGAGTTAGGCAACTTGATGTAAAAATTTGAATAAGTTATCTATATTATTTCAAAAACATGTAAGAATAGATTATGTGGGAAATTGAATGTAGTTTCTAAACTACTAGGTTTATTTTTTTTAAAACAAAATCTATTTGGTGAAAATTTGAAATTTCAATGCAGTATTACTTAAATTTCAGGAC
>VDFB02000013.1:238696134-238831603 GCA_007258455.2 Sequoia sempervirens
GGTTGGGTCTCCATTTCAAAAAGGTTGCGGTTAGGCTATCTAGAGCTTCATAATACACTCCCAGGGCAGTACCATCGTCCAAAACATATGGGTCTTGTAATCTGGTGAATGCACGGTGAAACCTATTATTGAAACTGGCTATGGGTTCGTTAACCTCTCTCTTAATCTTGATGAACTGCAGGTATAACTCATTGGCACTGATGGGAATCCGGAACTTCTGTAAAAAGGCCTTCTCAAGGTCATTCCAATTAAGAATTAAACCGGTAGGGAGATGGTTATACCAATAAAAGGCTTCTTCTCCCAGTGAATAAGGGAACAACCTACAAGCAACATCCTCATGAACTATCCCCCTGTCCTTAAGGCAAGTTTGGAAAATTCTCAGGTGCTCTTTAGCAGTCCTGTTTGGGTCGTTAGCATGGAATTTTGAACAGAAGTGTTCAGGGTTCTTGGGCATAACATTGTAGGCTTGAAAGAACAAAGGTGATGGATTATTGGCAAGGAAAGCCATTGGTAATAGCGGAGGTGGCGGTAGTGGTTGGTTAATCACGGGCTGGGGCTGTTGAATAGGAACGGCCTCAGGAATAGGTATAGCCTCAACCTCAGGATGTGAAGATATGGACGATGTTGGTGAGGGGATGGGTGATGATGATTCTCCTCTCTCTCTAGTCCTCCTTGACCTATTGGAAAATTGAAGTTCTTCCTGCAAATCTTTCTCTCACATTGGTGGACTAGTATTTCTCCTATATCTCTCTAGAGAGATGGCGTTCAAGAAACGATCCAGTGTGCTCATTCAGGCCCTCCTTCTAGCACCAATCTATTGATGGTGTTTTCTACACAGCAACAACTCAGACAGAATATAATATCCTATCTCTATTGAAAGGTTATCTTCAATAATAAATCACTGAAAATCACCCTAAGGTCTCTCGGGTGTTAGGTCATAACAATGCATAAAACAACTCAGATAAAATGTGAAATGCTGGTAATTACAATCGGACCTTACTACAAGCAAACTGTATCCTTTCAATTTATCAGATCTGACAATATGATGATCTTGAATCCTAAATCTAACCGAATAATAAAGAAACAACAAAAGATAGGGGTGCAGGGAAGTAATAAAATCTAAACTATTGCAAGGACAAGCAATGTAAATGACATATATGTGGAATGGACCTATCTCAGATAACCAATTCTTCTTCGACCCACAAAGCAATCTTACAAGAACGGTGCAATCTTCTGAGGAATGCAGATTTTCAAATCATAGACTTGCATCTACAACCGAACTCAAGCACATCAAATATATATGGTCGGGTTGAAAATTTGCACGGCCTACTACAATCAGATAGTTACTGGGAGTATAGACCAGAGATAGCTACAAACATTCCAAATATGAGATCACAAACATCATTTATCCAACCAAACTAATTTATTTCTGAATATTAAACCCTAGATCTTCAAGCAATTTAAAAGATAGAACAAAGGAACCATGCAAGATGAGATAACACAAAGGATTTCACTAGGAATAACCACAATGTCCTCAATTGTATTAATCACCAGAAAATGCTGCAACAATTCAACTGTTCTGAATATAGTGTTTGCTTCAAGAAACTTCAAATACTCTAACTATAGCTCTTGCTCTATTACTGTCTTGCTATGTCTATAACCAATGTCTAACCCTTACAATGAGGCAAGAATGCCTATTTATCAAATTTCCCCCCAAAACATGTCGGCCCAGCCAAACATTTTACAAAATAAACAAAACCACCAAAACAGGTCGGCCAAGGAAACAAACTAAGGCACACATTTAATGCCATCATCCAAGTCGGCCAAGGCACAGTCCCCAAGGAAGTCCGGTCCAATGCATGCCCTATAATAATAGGGAAGCACAAATCTCGAAAAGAGCATTAACTGCTACTCCCTTTGTCTTTCCTCTGCGCTGGTGACCCTTGGACCTTCGAGAATATCCCATCCAGCTCAGCAATAGGTGGCAATGGCAAAACCCTGAGTTGGCATTTAATTGAATCAATTCCTTCATTGGACCGCTCAATAGTTTTCTTCCAGTCCCTCCCGCTGGCCATGTACCTGTCTATCACTGCCAAGTATGTAGCTGCATCATCAAGCAAATGGGAGGTGATAGTTCCATCAGATTCCGAGGCATAAACTTCATGCCACCATTCTTTCAGTTGATCCAAGCTCAAATATTTGGGAGCTATTTTCTTCCTCCCTGTCATCACCTCAAAGAAGGCAATGCAACCATCATAGATTGCAGTGAGGTCAGCATCAATTGATTTCCTTCGTTTTTGTATCTTTTTCAGGCCTCCCTGCCGGATCTGCAATGCCTCGAACCACTCCCATGGTTCATCCAATCTAGCAGAAGGAAGGATTCCATCTTTTCCCAACTGATCCTTGCCATATCCTAGAATAGTCCTTGATTTCTGCAGCAGGAGGTCTATGTCATTCTTATCCTGAGACAAGATGCTCTCTAACAACTCCTTTTCCTGGACTGCATCCTTGCCCACAGACAGGATCTCTTTGATAGCTTCATCCCCTTGTGTCTGGACACCCATTAACCAGTCTGTGGCAGCCTGAGCGGAGGCCTTCATTTTTTCAATTCTGGAGATTGTCTCCTTAGGCAGAAATCCCAGAGTAGTAGAGGAGGAAGGATGGAGAGACTGTAGAGGCTTCATTACCTCCTCCAAACATTTCCTCAATCTTTCATTTTCTCTTTTCAGCTCTCATTTTGATTGGGTCTCCTTCTTTAGTCTGTCAACAATTATAGCACTCGACCCTTCAAATTCCTCAATATCCTGCTCTAGGGAGGCCGACCCAAGGTTAATAGTTTGAACATTGTAATCCTGGCCTGTTACCTCATCTCTTGTTTTATCTGCAGTAGGGGGTGGTGATGTGAACTACTCGGTTATGCACCTCATCCCTTTCCACTCGGGAAATCACCCTTGCAACCTTCTTCTTCTTCCCTTTGCCGATCTGAGATAACATTTCATCCCAGTCTAGAGGAGTGTCTTCAACAATCACCTGTTTCTTCTTTGCAAGTTCTCTCTCTAGCCAGTCCGGGGCTACAGGGTCAGTCTGGATTCCTTCTGTATGAGTTTCTCCCGAATCTTCTATCACTTTCTCCCCTTCTACGGCTGCCACCTCGACCTCCTCCTCAGCCGTGGCTTTGTCATCTTCTTTCTCTGGACTCTACTTGCCTTGATCAGCCTCCTTAAGTCCCAATTCTGGAAGCACCGGTGATGGAGTCCTAGCAGGGATGCTTTCCTCTGGTTCTGGTGATCCACGGCCTTTATCACTCTCTGGAGAATCCTCGTATTGTACCAGGGGAGAAGTGTGCCTTTCTTCCGTTTCCACCTCGAGCTCGGCAGCCCCACTGAACAATGTTCCTTCTTTGAACGGTTCTGCTTCCCCGCTAATTTCCTGTTCATCCGGATTCTCCGGTTCTGGTATGCTCTGTGGAGGAGAAACAGGCTTATCTTGCTCTTCAACTGGTAATGCTGGCGGGGAGTCCTTTGGCTATGCAACATCCTTGGGAGAAGGGGTTCTTGATTTACAGGTATATACTTTGGTCTTTTCTCCTCCGGAGCTCTCTACATCAACAATTGGAGGTTCATCCTCCGAAGTGGCCTGATCCTTCTTCTTTGCCACCCTTGCAGTTCTAGCTTTCTTAGGCGGCGGAGGGGCATCCTCCTCTTCAACTTTCTCTGCTTCTTCCTCATCCGAGGACTTGCTAATTGTTAGAGTCTTCCACCTGCGCTTGCCAATTGGTTTCCTCTTCGTTGCAGGTTCAGTTCCCTTAGGACCTCTGACTTTAATCTTGAATGGCGAGGTTTTAGCCGTTTTCCCTTTGGGGTCCTCCTCCTCCCCGGATTCTTCAGAAGTGGAAATGGGGTTGAGATTCCCCATCAAATCAAAGGTACAGGGCACCTTGGCATTCTCCAATACCCAGACTTTATGCTTAATCCAAGAAAAGGTGAATCTCAACACAGGAGTCATCAAGTCCTCCAACTCCGTCACCTCAGGCTCACTCCAATCAATGTCTGCCACTGACCTGTCCTTTATGGGCTCGTAAACATGGTCTTGAACCAATTTTCCATCATCATCCAGCTGATCTGGGATCAGCTTCACATTATATTGTCTAATTGCCTCCAAGGCAGCCGGGAATACCTCCTCTTCCTTGCATCAAGGTCATCCTTGATATTGACCCAGTAGTCTTCCAGGTCCTCCTTGTGTCTGTATTCCCGGGTAGCCCTTTTCTGTGCCTCTCCTGTTATATCAAAATTTATTCTCTTTGAATGGAAAGAGAATCCATAGGCTGCCAACTCCTCTCCTGCAGTGTGAGCTGATTGGATAGACGGGCACATTTCTCCCACACCAATCCCAAGGGGGAAGTCTCCTCCAAAACCAGTCTTATGCTTTTCCCTCTTCACCACTGCATCAAACTCACAAATTTGTCGTACAACCTCAAGCAGCACCATATGGTCAGTAGGATACCGAGGTAACCTGTAAGGAGCAGCTGGCATCCATCAATCCGGAGGTATGTGAAGGTAGGGAACTGGATAAACCATGCTCCGTAATTCTTGATCAGCCCCTTAGCCCCATCGGATAATCTGATGTGCTCTGCATTTTGAAGTGTCCGGGTAATGTGCATTGTGAATGCATCATTGGCCCTCCTGTAATCTTTATGTCCCAAATGCAGCTCCGGATAGACTTCATAGATGATATCCTGCCCAATAGTTCCCATCGGAGTCAGTCCTTTGTAGGGATAGGAGATGGCCAGCACATACATGATGTAGGAGGACATGGTGAACTTCTTTGCCTCTAGGACATTTCTCAGTTGTTTGTCTATTTATGCACTAATGAGTCCTGCCCAGTGATAATTTGTCCCCTAACTCATCTTGGTGATCACGTGGACCATCCAATTCTCCAATACTCCGGCAGTTCTCAATCCGGCCACCCTGCTCAACAGTGTGATGGCATCATAGATATCCGACCTGAATTTCACCCTGTGCAACTGTTTAGGCAATTTGGAATGGTGAGATTTTGGCTTCTCTAGCCATGAGTTGATGATCTGCTGAGCCTTAACTAGCTCATTCTCATAGTATGTTCGGGCAGTGTCAATGTTTAAAGCACAGACCGAGGGGAGATCCGGCATGCTGAAGGCCCGGGCAATGGAGGCTGGACTGAAGTTGGCCAAGACTCGTCCCTCAGTGCTGACCACCATCTGTGTATCAAAAGCGTATTGTCGGGCACATTCAAGAATCAATTCGTAGCACTGAACCGCTGGAGGGAACCCTGCCACATGCACCAATCCCGAGTTCATCATTCCTTGTCTCAAGGCTGACTGGTCCTTCTCAGCCGTTCTTTGCTTGAACTCCTCATAGCGCCAGGCACCGACATTGGTATCAGATACATCAGCCCACACGGAAGATATCTTACTTTCAGTGACCTAGCTCTTCATGTCTAATCTCAACCGTTCTGTCTCAGAAATTGAAGATGCCCCTGCACCACCTTTGGACTTCCCAGCAGCAGCCTTGCTTGATTCGGCCTGCACATTCAAGAATTGTCATTAGAATCCAATTATTAAGCTCATATTAATCCAAAGGGTTAGCACACATCATATAAATCCATCAAAATCTGTTGCTAACTACTAATCCATCGGGATCCGGAGAAATCAGACAGTCCGGGAAAATCGCGCAACCCGGGAAAATACCATCTGGGCAGAATTTTGGAGAAATCCGACCCAGACGGATTCCTGCTACCAAAGCATTATTAGCCATATAAATCATTAATACGCTTAGAAAATCAAAGGATAATCGTTAAATTTACTCATTGGCAACAAGAAATAAGCATGAACAATCATTCCATCAATCCTATCATCGAAATATACAAAAGAACACAACCCGACAGGAAATCCAGAAAAATCCGGATGGGACGGATTTCTGCGGACAGCATAAAACGCACTGGGAATAAACCCAACCCGCAGAATAGGCCCAAAGCGGGAAAATCCGGGAGTAACGAAATTCCGCGACGGTCCCAGAAACCCGAAAAACGGCAAAACGCGCACCAAGACTCGAACGACCGCAGGAGCTCCACTACCTGAGCTCAAATGATCCCAAAACTAGCAATAATCAACAATCTCAAGTATGCAAAGGATTCCAACTCTCAAAAACCCTCAAAGGATGGATCCCCGTGTTAAAATAATGGTGCCCTAAATCAAATGACCAACTCTCCGCCATTAAAACCAGAGCAAGCTTTAGGGCTCAAAATATCAGTTCAGGATTTACCTAAAAGCCCTCCAGTCTTAACAAGACGGGAAGCCAACATGACACGGGACAAAAGTCACTCAAGCATAAAATAAAATCATCGTTCTGGGCCGAACACCAAGGGAAACCCTAATTTCACATGATAACACATTTCGCGCCCGAAACGAACAAGCAATCCGACCCAAAATGCCATCTAAAGGATAAATATGCAATCCAGCGGACAAATGGAGCTCATAGGGCATGGATAATGGAGTTCCATAATAAAAACGGGACGGACCCCGACTCTATAAATACAAAATCAAAATCAAATCAAGGG
Source organism: Sequoia sempervirens (assembly GCA_007258455.2). NCBI lineage: Eukaryota > Viridiplantae > Streptophyta > Pinopsida > Cupressales > Cupressaceae > Sequoia > Sequoia sempervirens. Next base: position 238,702,726 of record VDFB02000013.1, read on the forward strand.
CCGACCCAAATTTAACAATACCTAGTGCAAGAAAACCCCAAATCATCTCGTAAGCAAATGAAAGGGCAATGGATACATACCATGGATCAAGGCGGATGGAATTCGAGCTCAAAAGGTCGACTACGAGGCGAACACGTCCAAGCAATGCTAATACGGGCACCAGAACTCAAGAAATCCTCACGCAAACAAAGCAGGATCAATTCGCAAAGCACAAATGAAAATCTCAATCGCCAGAGCAGTCAGCAAGGAAGCAATGGAGTTAGAATGAATCAGAAAATGCCCTAAATTCGACCTTATACCTGTCTGAGCAAAGGTACCTCAGCCATTAAATGGTGACATGACATCTACGACCGTCGGAAACCAGGCCCCGAGTTTTGAAAATCGAATCTTGAAACCGCAGTTCTGGCGAAATCTGCGGAAATCGAGGAAGGTCGGGATTTTTGCGAGAATCCGAGAAAATGGGACCCGAAAAATCGAAGTCGGGCAAACCGGGGTAGAGATCACACTTGCCGAGGAGCGGACAAGGAACGGGGGCCGGGAAAATCGCCCGGTACGGAAAATCGGATCAGTGAAAACCCGGACTTGGCCAAAAACTCATTTTCAATCAATTCAAACCTCAAGGCAAGGTCAAAGCCAGCAAGATCAACATGTCAAGACCCTAAGATGATAAATCCAATAGAACCAAAGGTCAAAGACACCAAAAAGAGGGTCCCTACTCTAAGTGGGGCGTGTGTGCAAAAAGCTGCACAACACATGGTTCTAGGACAATCCTTTCTAGATCCTCTATTTGTGACTACACCACATGGTTTCTTATGGTTCCAACAAGAACCTAACATTGGAAAATTGCAATGGAATAACCTTCAATCAATATAAAATGCACTTGATTACTTGATAGATATGTCTTTGTATGGAACCCACAATGCCTTGAATTGAGAAACCAAACATTTCGTTGATCTATTGTTGATGACCCTTGCTTTATAGATACAACAATGATCATGTCGACCAACCCTTCAATCAACTATAATGATAGTTCATCAATCATGTTCAACACCACACAAACTATACTATATTAAAATTCCTTAAAATGAAAGGGACATTTATTTTTTATAGTTATAGAGCACCATTGACCATGCAAGATAGGTCAAGTCTTTCAAATGTTGAGAATGGCCAGCCTAAACACACCCCTATACATAATGATGACCACTTGAACCTTCACAACCCATCTATCTTCTCTATCTAGAGGGATAATGTAGACTGCCAACCTATTCTCTTAATTGAATTTGTTATCAAATATTTTGCAAAATATATAGCAAAAGCTGAACACAAATCTGAAATATATCATGCCATGTTATCTTGTATTTCAACCACTTTTAAATGTGAAATGCCAACCCCTATATATTTTTAAAAAAATCTTACTGACAACTGTGTGGATCATGATATTAGTGCCCAGGAGAGTTTCCACCTTTTACTATAACTACCCCTCTCCATATCTAGTAGGATATTTGTTTCTTTAAATGTTAATCAATAAAATTTTCAATGTGTAGTAGTCTCACCCACATTCATGACTACATCCCCTACCTATATTGATGCTTACATGACACAACCCATACATCTAGAGACAATGTCACTCATTCAAGTGATTCAAAAATGGACCTTCCATAGGAAATGCCCCCCTACAAGGAAAAATGCTTGCAACCTTCCAAGAAAACATGTGATTCATTAGATACATTTTGATAGATGAGATGAGCTTCATTGACCCAAAGTTGCTACAACATATTGACATGAGGCTACGTAAAGTATTCATCATCCACAACAACCTTCCATTTGGAGGATGTTCAATCAAGCTCTTTGGTGACCTTGGCCAACTACCACCAATTAAAGATATCCCCATATATGCTTCGACTTCCTATGCCAGAACACTGTAGCACAACTTCACAACTATGATAAATTGACCAGAATATTTTTCCAAATTGGTGATGAGCCTTCCCAAATTTATTTTCATGCACTTCTCTCAAATTTATGAAATGCAAAGCCTACACTAGAAGATTGGAAAATTCTAATGTCATGTTCAAGTTCCTCGCTCACCTTTGTAGAAAATTATATTTTCTTATCTGTCATGCATCTATTTGCAACAAATGAATTAGTGTTACTACATAATAAACATATGTTGTTGTCTTTGGTGATGCTTGATGCCCTGTCCACTATAGAGAAACTTAGGGGGTCAATGTATTCAAATCTAGATGAAGAAAAACTTCAAGCTAAGATCCTCTTGTCTATTGGCCAAGAGGTTATGTTATGTTCCAATTTATGGGTGAAGATAGGGCTCGTGAATGGTGCACTTGGTCAAGTCAAATTAATTGTATACAATGATGGCAAAAAACCACCTCAACTTCTCTTATTTGTTGTTATTTATTTCAAACATTATATTGACCCGATTTGGGATCATAACAACCCAAAAATGTCCCTGTAACCCCACTAAGTCATAGCCTTGGTCATCAAATCCCACTAAAAATGGTGTGGGCCTTAACAATACATATATTAGAAGGCCTTACAATTCAAAGGGCAATAATCAACATCAACAACATTGATTGGCAAGGGTTGACTTTCACAATTATTTCAAGACTTTGTGAACTTCCATTCCTTTGCATACAACCTTCCTTCACATTTGAAAGATATGCATGCATGCAACAAAGCCCATATGTTGCTCACCAAAAAGAAAAGAAAAAAAAGATTATTTGAATGCATTATCACATTCAAAATCTTCAATCAATTAAAGAACTTTACAATAACTATAGGTATGTTCCTTTATTTTTTTCATCTATACTTTATCAACTAAGTTTGCAAAGTTTTTCCTTCACACCATTTGCAATATTTAGTCTCTGAGATAAGTATTCAATCTTCTATCTCAATCAAAACCACATCTAACAAAAGTTCTATTTTAATAATTGCATGTAAATTATATCACCTTTTTTTTATTATTATTATAGGGTCAACTCATGATTTGCTTGCACCTTGTTCCCATTGTTGAACATCCATAAAACTACTCTACCAAAGGTGACTGTGGATTTAATTTTATTTTAAACTTCAACAGATTGTTTTATATTCATTTTTTTTTAAATAGTAACCAAGTCTATTGTTCTATGCAAATAAATTGGAGTTCAAAGTGACCGTGTGACATTTTTCCTAGAAATGAACATTTATATCTATAGTATTGTGTTCAATTGCATACATTGTTATAGGGGAGAGGGGACTATAGTGGAGCACCCTAACTTAGAGTTTCTGAATTTTTTACGTGAACATTTCAAATCACTTCCAATTTTGTACAACAATTTATTTGACAACTCATGTACTTCTATATTTCGTTTTAGGGCCACATCAGCATGCTTTTTGTTGAGGTATCCAAAAATGCCCCAAAAAAAAGTGAGACTGATAGTGGTGCACTAAGTCATATTTTATTGGTGCGCTGATGTGGCATCACATGATTTGTCAGTTTGTGTACTTTATGGATAAAAAGTGTTTTGCAATTGGATATTAAGGTGCTCCACTATGGAGCCCACTGAAGACTACTTCTATCCCCACTATTGGATCCCACTCCACTATAGGCCCCTCTCCCCTAATTACAATAACCTTTTATTTGTATATAAAATAAATTAAAGTTCCCTATCTTTTATAAAATCGTTTTCTTTTAATTAATTTCATGTGTATTTTATAAAATTATATATCTTTTACACATTTCAACATCTAACTATAATCTAATTTATTTAAAAAAAAACATAATAATTACAATTTTATTTTTATTTTTTTATGACACATTTTTCAATTTCAACCACTATACCTGCACAATTTCAAAATTGTACCAAAAAAATATTAAACATGCAATCAATGATTGATATTACAAACTATTAAAACATGTTAATTATAAAAACATTGTCTCCGCCCAATAAAGGTCCTCTCCCCGGATAAAGGACAATGAAATCCACTAAATTCTAAGTGAAAATGATGTGCTGGAATGCCATCATATCTCACAGTAGAGCAATAAATTTCGGGCTTCACAATTTGTGGGAAACCGAGTAAACAAATGTACGAGTTACCAAACTTCATGTGGACACGGCTCTTTCAAAGTCTTCTGTCTGATCTTTCCTTTCACGGTGTGAAGATGACCACGTTTTAACACGGCTGGTGGCCACTGTCGCCTGTTCATACCACAGGAAACCTGAGTTAACTGAGCAACAAAAATAATTTGTATTCCACACAAATTATTACGCGATTAAAGAGATTACCTCTCGATTCCAATCACATCGGAATACAATAAAAATAATTGCAGCCGTCTGAACTGCAGTCCCACACAGCATTCCCATCCAGATACCCTGCCATGTTTCATAACTAGCCTAAGCTAAATCCAACAGACAGAACGGATTTTTTTTTCCCTTCAAAATGTTTCTTTTTAGTCACTTCCGTTTGTGGGCAATATTGTAAATTTCAAAGTTGTGTAACTCACCATTACGTCCAAATGAAACGCGTAACCGAGAAGAGCTGCAAGTGGCACTCCAATTACGAAATACGATATGACGTTCACATAAGCAATGATATATTGTTTTCCGGTACCAATGGCCACACCTGAAAACAACACACAGGATTTAGTGGCTGAATCAAACACTCTTACTTTTCAAAAATATAGTAACTCGTTATTAAAGCTTCTGTACCTGAGAGAACTTGCTGCACACTGTTGAGAAGAATCGTGAATGCTAATAAGCGTGCCAGTTTGGAAACAGTTTGCTGGATGGCAGCACTTTGTGTGAATAAAGAAGCAAAACTATTCCGGAATATAATAAAAAGGACGAAAATTAAAATCCCTATCACAAGAGAAGTTGTTGCTGAGACAACTGTAGAAAATTTGGCTGCTTTGCCTTTTCCAGCTCCAAGCTCATTTGACACCCTCACACTGAATTATATTTTCATAAGATTGGAAAAGCAATAGTTAGTTGACAGACTAATTTATATTTTCAGAGACGGCAGCAAATGGGGTGCCCACTAAGATTGCTTAGATATATCTGCACTCACCTGGTGCCATTAAAAAAGGCTATGGGTATCTGATACTCCCATGCATTAATAGTCATGCTGAAAACAGAAATCATGTTTAAGTATATTTTGTTAGCAGTGTTTCAAATTATAATGTTCTTCTGGATCAACCAGGCAGTTGGTCCTGTTAGTATAGTGGGGTAATAGTTGTCCTAAACCATTGAAACCATTTGCTAAGTTCATACCAAATAGAAAGTGAGCCATCTGCTACTTCGACGTTTCGGAGTTTGCCTGTGAGTAGTAATATCAATCTCAGATACCATATCTCAACGCTGTTCAAGCAAAACGGGGCATTAGTTAAAGTTGGGTAACATTGGGAAGTAGAAGGCCCAAAACCATCTCACCATAATCAGAAATGTACAAGTTTGCAGTGTTAAGAGTCCAGTTACCATAACATGATTCCTGAACCCACTGACAATTTTAGGTGGGGCCAAAGTTGAGAGAATGCATCCAAAGAAAATCCTTTCCATGTAAGGGGACAGCCACCACAGATAATATAGAGAACCAGGGCAACTCCAGAGCAACACCATGCTAAATTCATTGATACAACTGCACCTCCAAGACCCCAACCCAGCTTCACAGTAAATACCCAACACAGCAAAACATGGAGTATTAGAGCCACGCATGCAGTGTAGGCAATGACCATGTTCTTCAATTGGGCCTGGAGATACCAAGTAGTTGTCCACCAAGGAACCATTGAGAAATGCATGGGGATGCACCAGATGGCCACTTTACCTGTTAATTCAGCTATATCATCTGCTTGCCCCAACAACTTGAGAATAGGAGAGGCAAATATATATACAGGCAGACATATCACTGCAAAACTGGTAACAACAATCCATGAGCGTTGCAGGTATACTCCTAGCATGCTATATTGATAAGCTCCGAAAGCTTGTCCACAAAGAGTTTGGAGGGCACTTCCCAGTCCCAACTACACAATCAGATGGTCAGATAAAACAGCTACTGAGTATTCAAATTGAAATCAAGCAAAGCTACCAGTATAGTCCTAATGTTCTTTTGTGATCAGCAGGTGCTCTGCCTAGAAGTACCAGCCGGTTTAGTTTTCTCAGTTTTTAAAATGGTAATATTTTTGTTGCAAACTGACCTGTAATGACTGCTTACAATTCTCCTTATCACATTATCTAATCTTATGATAAAATGATTTATTTATTTATTAAAGAGCTATATAATTTGATTGGATCTCGATGTTCTGATCTTCTCCTGATGATAGATTATTAGGGAATCCTGAACAGTGAGGATCCCATCCCTAAAGAAACATTGGGATTCAACACACTGTAGAATAGTGGAGTACTAGTGCTGAAGAGGACTTACCAATAGACCATAATTGAAGCCCCAAATGACATTGACGAACAGGGAAATGGCAGCAAGCTCTAAATCACCAATTTGGCCTACAAACGCCTGAGTGATGACGATCACCCCATACGTTGCAAGTCGATACATTACAGCGGGCCCTGCAATTCTCCATAACTTCTTCGATTCCAACCAAAATCTCCAAGGGAAGGAGGAATATTGATCGATGTGCTCAACAAGTGGGGTCTGCAGCGAGTTCTCATCCATTCTCCGATCTACAAGTTACAAGCGGTGGAAGAATGGGAATAATCGTTTCATGTTAATATATGTGTTGCGGATGAATGGAAGTCGATTGATTTTGGATGTTATGGAATTAAGAATGGTAGGTTCTTCGTTTTTTTTAAGAAACGTAGGCGGGAATCTCATATTTACAATGTGGTTCTATCTAGCGGTCTTTTTGAGGCAACGCCAATGTCTATCTATCAGTCTTCATGCACATTTGACCGTATTTATTATTTAATTGAAATTCACCTTGTATTATTAATTTCAACAAAGTAGGTTGAATAAGGGAGAGGAGCCCATTGTGGGACAAGGTCCCATCGCTGGTATAGCTATGGCTGGTATAGCTATGGACAGCCTGTGCGGTGGGTAATTTTTATACCAATAAAAATTTCAAATTTCCTTTCAAATATGATATGACAGATTCATATTAAATTCACAGTATGTCCTATCATAGGTTGACTTTTCTATTGCCACCTTCTCGCAGTGTTCTCAATAGTGGGTGAATGCAAGTGGACATTTATTTGCCTATTTCACAATATCAAGTGAATGCATAATGATAATCTTATTTCCACAATATAAATAATTTTTGCCACCTTCCCAATAAAAGGTTGTTGTGAAGGGATATTTTATTAACCAAAATATAAGTCTTCTTGCATTAAAAGTGAGTTGACATGTATATAAGACATTGCCAAGTGATTTAATTCCAAATATATTTGAACAAAATACATTTCAACATGTCCCATTTCTCATATTCTTTTTACTATCAACTGGTTCCCGGATGTCCATAATAACCAATCTTTATTTGAATTTGCCTACAAAATTGAAAAACACGAACTCTTAGGCTCACTATGCATTGCAAAATTTCAATATAACACTTAATTATCACTCTATTATTTACAAATCCACTAAAAAACAACAATCATAATTTTTTTTTAAAACTAGTTACAATTCAAAAACAAACTTAATATCACTTCAAATCACCAACCGGAAATCCTACGTACCCATTAAGCTATCACTTCTACCATTAATCCATTGAATGCATATCAAATTCCCTCCCATAATTCAAATTAATCCACTTGCTACCAATTCAAATTCAACAAACCTATTTATGCAAGCAATCCTCATTTGTGCGATGCAAGTTACACATTACAGTTTATTCAAAATTTTCAAATTTCTCACTTTTTGTTGCATGCTCCTGAGCTACGATGACCTCCTCCAGATCGATGCACTCTCCTCCTTCAGCTCTTTCGGTAAGTCATTTCCATAACCATCCTTTATGTTGTCATCGACCAGTCTCCCTTTAAGCTCTGTTATGGTAGAAATATTTCCAACCCTTTTGAATACAACATTACCATACATATATATGTTGCACAAAATGATACATATCCATGTATGTTTCCCACAACCCTATCCATTTTCATGAAACTTACACATTTATCTATATCTTCAATATATATATCACTGCTCATTTTAATGAAACTTACGCATTTCTCTCCCCCTATATATATAATATATTTGCAGAGATAGATAGATACCTAATTTGAATGTAAATGAACAAGGTATAAATTGAATGTACATACCTATATTTGTTGATGAACTGTTCAGTAATATATTAATTTCAAATTAGCTATCTATCTATCTCTACAAATATATATATATATAGGGAGAGAGATATGCGTAAGTCTCATTAAAATGAACAGGGCCATATATATTGCAGATATAGATAAATGTGTAAGTTTCATGAAAATGGATAGGGTTGTGGGAAACATATATATATATTTGCAGAGAGATAGATAGATAACCTAATTTGAATGTAAATTAACAAGGTATGTATATTTCTATTTTGCAATTTGAAATTAATATATTACTGAACAGTTGATCAACAAATATAGGTATCTACATTCAATTTATACCTTGTTCATTTACATTCAAATTAGGTATCTATCTATCTCTGCATATATATATATATATATATTGCATACTCAAATTTATATATTACTGTACAGTTCATCACCAAATATAGGTATCTACATTCAATTTATACCTTGTTCATTCACATTCAAATTAAGTATCTATCTATCTCTGCAAAGTGACTGTATGTATGTCCTCATTTACATTGAACCTAATTAGATGTATGCTTTGTTTGTTCAATTAAAGTGACTGTAAATATCGGCCCCTATCCCTTACAGTCAACTGTCATAATGGCTAACTCCTACTTATGTTACTATGTTGTTTGAGAAATGGTACTAACATAAGTAGGACTCAACCATCATCAAAGTTAGCTGTAAGGGAGAGGGGTCAATATTTATGTCACATCAAAACACTCTTGCCCTGCAGTGCATGCAGTTAGAACTGCTATAAAATTCATGGCAAATACCATGACTTATAAACTATTGGAAAATGCCAAGAATCTAAATTTCATGGCAAATGCCATGAACTTTATACCACTTCACTGCATTCTCTGTAGGGAAAAAAAGCTCCTCCATTACCCACGATCAGCTCCTATGCCCACACATAGCTCCTCTCCCTTTTGTCTATGTGTTTGTTCTTCAATTTAACCGACTGTAATTGACAACCCCTCTCCCTTACAGCCAAATGTGATAGCATATAACTCATACTTGTGTTATAACCATGGAATGAAAGAGCATAAATAACTTGAAACATCAATAAGATAGATATATACATACATATATAGATAGATACATATATATATAGATAGATACACATATATATATATATATATATATATATATATATATATTGTAGAGATAGATATATACATACATATATAAAAGTTGCATAATGTCAGCTCGACTGTCAAGGGACGTGGCATAAAAAAATTACTCGATTGGGACACTGATGACATGGACCCCTTGCTCAAAGTTACCCTACCCACCATCGGTTACATTCAACTTAATTAGATGTATGCTTTGTTTGTTCTTCAATTGTACTGACAGTATGCGAAGAATATCTCAAACAACATTATGAAACATTAACACAACTTGAAACAATAATATGATAGAAATATTTGAAACCCTTTATTGTCTTGCAAAGCTGTTTGAAGATAAAAATATTTGTATCATGCTGCTGTTGCAAGTTCATATATATGTGTATCATAATGTTGTGTCAATTATATGCATGGTTAGCTTGTTCTTCAATTACAATCAATAGTAAATGTATGGATTCGTTGTTTCAGTTGGTATCATTATTTTCATTATTAAGTGTATGTTGTTTACTAATCACTGTGTTGGTTCAATACAGAGGAAGATAAATGCGCAAACAAATAGCAGGCGATCTTCAAGGAGGAAGCCTCCACAAAAGCGGAGCCGGACAACTATGCCCGCACACAAGAGAGGTGTGCATCTACCACATAGCGATGAGGAGGATGTTGTCATTCCTGTTCACCAGCGAACTGAAGAACCAAGTAGTGAGGAGGAGGTAGAAATTGTTTTGGAACAACCAACCGAATCTGTAGTGCAAGCTAACCCAGCTGTATCAACCAAAAAGGTTGCACCGAGGCATGAATGGACCCAGGCTGACATGGACCATGCCCTTGAAGATGTCGAAGACTACGGCTGGTCAACTAGAGGTGCAGCAAAAAAGTGGGGTATTCCTACCTCAACATTGTCCAATTGGCTAGGTGGTATGACCACTACAAAAAGGAAAGGGCCCCCAACAGTCCTAACTGAGGAGGAAGAGTCATTGATCATCGAATGGTGCAAGGAGATGGTTGTTGTTGGCCAAGGTTTGGAGATCGTTAATCTGAAACGGAAGTGGCCCAAATATGCGAAACAAGGAATAATCCCTTCAAGAATGGGCTTCCTGGCAAGTCATGGTGGACAGGATTCAAAAGAAGGCATCCTGATCTCTACTTGAGAACAACCCAAGGTCAAGATAGAGACCGTGCTATAAATCTGAGGCAACCAATTGTAAGTGATTTCTACGACACTTTGGAGAAGGCATATGCAGGAGGGAACTATGGACCGCAGAGGATTTGGAACTGTGATGAGACAGGGCTGCAAGCTGGCCAGAACGGTAACATGAAGGTGCTTGCCATGAAAGGTGTGAGAAGTGTTGCTTACATTATCCCAAAGAGCTGGGAGTGGATCACTATTCTAGCATGTGTAAACGCTGCAAGTCAAAAACTTCCAGGTTTTTATTTGTTCAAGAGCAAAAAAAATGTGCAAAACTACATAGCCAACTGTGAGCCAGGAGCATTGATGGTTGTTCAACCTCACACATGGATGACGAAAGAGCTTTTTATCAAATGGCTCAAGTTCTTTGTTATGCAAGTACCTGGGGGTTGCTCACCCACCTATAAACACCTCTTGATATTTGATGGGCATGGCAGCCATGTAGCCTTCTCTACCATTACCAAAGCAAGGGAGCTTGGTATTGACTTGCTCACCCTACCCATCCACACATCACATGAGTTGCAGGCTCTTGATGTGAGTGTTTTCTCATCTTTCAAGTGTAACTTCAAAAAGGAAAGAACAAATTGGACCATTAGACATCCAAATCCAGAGATAAGAAGGGCAGAATTGGCTACACTTGGCAGCCTAACTTTTCAAAAGTCATTAACTTTTTCAAACATTACAATTGGCTTCAAGAGGACAGGTATTTGGCCATTTGATTGAAATGCTTTGGATAATGACATGAGGGTTAGCGAGACATTCCACTTTGTTGTCCCTGAGGAAGCATCAACTTCTGCAAACATTCTAAGCCTTTCCAACAATGGTTTGGCAGTCAATGAGGGTGAGTCTAATGTTGGAACTGCAGAAGTTGGAGATCAGTAAAATGGGATGAATGGTTAGTATGTTCTGCATTTATTGTATGAAGTTATATTTCAGTATGTTGTTACACTATGTACCATTGTTTTATATGTTGTTTATTTGAATCACCTCAATTAGATGTATGGTTAGTTTGTTCTTCAATTATAATCGATCTTACATGTATGCATTTGTTGTTACACTATGCACCATTTTTAGATATAAATATATATGCAAATCTGGATATGCATATTTGCAATATGCATATGCATATATGCAATTTTTGTATGAAGTTAAATTTCAGTATGCTATTTGAGAAATGGTATTAACATAAGTAGGATTCAGCATATGGTTAGTATGTTCTGCATTTGTTGTATGATGCCATATTTCAGTATGTTGTTACACTATGTACCATTGTTTGATATGTTACTCATTTCGAATCAGCTCAATTAGATGTATGGTTAGTTTTTTCTTCAATTACAATCAATCTTACATGTATGCATTTGTTGTTACACTATGTTCTGCATTTGTTGTATGAAGTTATATATGCATATATGCAATATGCATATGCATTGCATATATGCATATGTTGTATGAAGTTAAATTTTAGTATGCTGTTTTAAGAAATGGTATTAACATAAGTAGGAGTCGACATATGCAATATGCAATATGCATATGCATATGTTGTATGAAGATAAAATTCAGTATGTTGTTTGAGAAATGGTATTATCATATAAGTAAGAGTCAACATATGCATATGTTGTATGAAGATAAAATTTAGTATGCTGTTTGAGAAATGGGATTATCATAAGTAAGAGTCAGCATATGCATATGGTTGTGGATACTGTTAGCAATTGCCTTCTCTATTTGCATTTAAATTACATGGATTGGATTCGTTTGTTCTTCAAATACTCTCAAACTTACATGTATGAATTTATTGTTTCAGATTCCAATGAACGACTTGAACCAGCAGTATTGGGAGACCAGAGTACTATTGGAGACATATCTCTTTCCCTGCCAACGCCACCTGAGCAGCCCTCCTAGCTCTTTGATGGTGCTGCCAATCTTGCTATGGATATGCATGTGGATGAAGAACAGATTCTTTCAATGCCATCTCCACCGCACTGCATGTGTCCCAATATGTTAGTACATTTCTATGTTGATTGTGGAGACAGTGACAGTGAGCAGTTAGGAGATAGAACGAATGCTACAGATAGTGAGATGCCAGAAACAAATAATGTCGATTTGATTGAGCCTTTGGGAGGCCAACAAACTTCACGCATCTCACAATTCTTGAAGCTACCGGTTCATGTGGTGAAAGACAAGTCTAATAAGGTAGCTGACCATGGAATCAAGTTGCAAAGAGGATCCCAACTCCTAACTGTTGATGACTTCATGGCAATGCTAAGTGAACAAGATGAAAAGAAGAAGGAACTAGAAGAACTGAAATTGAGGAAGAAGCAACAACTTGCAGAGCACAAGATAGAAAGGATTGTAGAATTGGAGGCGAAAAGTCTTATGAGAATTGAAAAGGAAAAGCAACGAGTAACAACAGAGGCTGAAAAGGAGCTGCAAAAGAAGGAGAAGGACAAAAAAAGGGAGGACCAACAGAGAGAAAAGGAAGCCGAAAAAAGGGAAAAAGAGTTGGAGAAGGCACAAGCAAATGGTGCAAAGGAGAGGTGACTCAACAGCCCTCTAAATCCCTTGCCTGACCACCATAGGATCTTCATAGATTTTGTATCTATTCAATGCCCCCAATATTGTCCATCACCTACCCAAGCTACCAACCAAACATTTCAAAGTTGGAGTCCTTCTCAGTCGCTCTCCTATACACACTCACCTAGCCCCACAAGAAGCCAACCATATGAGACTTGGAGTCCTCGCTTACAGGCCTATCAAACCTCACCCACCCCAAGCATAATCCAACCAACTCAATCATGGAGTCCTTCTCCATCATAGGCCACATCCAACTCACAAGATAGCTTGCCATCAAATTTTAGTTTTCCTACATTTTTCAATTGATTTGAATGTTTGGTTGGTAGTTTTTTGTTGTGAACTTCTTGATGGATTCGAAACGATGTTTGAACTTTTTTTGTTTTGAATGTTTCTAACTTGAAACATCAGTATGGATACCATAGAGACAACATATTCCATCATGTTACTGTCTATCTCTGCATTATGAAACATATGTATATATTTATCTCTGCGAGAGGAAACTTATGTATCTATCTATAGTAATCTATACATATATGTATCATAATGGTGTATCAATCTGATGTTTTAAGTTAATTTGAAAATTCAGTATGTTGTATCATTCTGTGCAGCATACATATGTATGGTAATGTTGTATTTGAATGGGTTGGAAATATTTTGACCATAACAGAGCTTAAAGGGAGAGCGGTCGATGACAGCATAAAGGATGGTTATGGAAATTAACAAGGTGTCCACTCATTTAAATGTAAATGGACAAGGAAATTGCTGACAGTATGCACATACATATGCATATGCCGACTCCTACTTATGTTAATACCATTTCTCAAACAACATACTAAAATTCATAGTGTAACAACAAATTCATACATGTAAGATTGAGTGTAATTGATGAACAAACTAACCATTCATCTAATTTAAATGTAAATGGAGAAGACAATTGCTAACAGTATGCAAATACATATGCACATGCACATGCTAACTCCTGCTTATGTTAATATGCACATGCACATGCACATGCATATCTAACTTCGGTACATAGTGTAACAACAAATGCATACATGTAAGATCATTTGTAATTGAAGAACAAACTAACCATGCATCTAATTGAGCTTATTCAAAATGAACAACATATCAAACAATTGTACATAGTGTAACAACAAATTCATACATGTAAGATTGAGTGTAATTGAAGAACAAACTAACGATGCATCTAATTGAGGTGATTGGAAATGAGCAACATATCAAACAATGGTACATAGTGTAACAACATACTGAAATATAACATCATACAACAAATGCAGAACATACTAGCCATATGTTGACTCCTACTTATGTTAATACCATTTCTCAAACAACATACTAAAATTTAAGTTCATACAACAATTGCATATATGCATATGCATATGAAACATATATAACAATGGTACATAGTGTAACAACATACTAAAATATAACATCATACAAAAAATGCAGAACATACTAACCATATGCTGACTCCTACTTATGTTAATACCATTTCTCAAACAACATACTGAAATTTAACTTCATACAACAATTGCATATATGCATATGCATATTGCAAATATGCATATGCATATTGGAAATATGTATATTTGCATAGATGCAATATGCATAATGCATAGATGCAATATGCATAATGCATAGATGCAATATGCATATACATATCTAACTTCAGTACATAGTGTAACAACAAATGCATACATGTAAGATTGATTGTAATTGAAGAACAAACTAACCATACATCTAATTGAGCTGATTTGAAATGAACAACATATCAAACAATTGTACATAGTGTAACAACATACTAAAATATAACATCATACAACAAATGCAGAACATACTAACCATATGCTAACTCCTACTTATGTTAATACCATTTCTCAAACAACATACTGAAATTTAACTTCATACAACAATTGCATATATGCATATGCATATGTAACATATATAACAATGGTACATAGTGTAACAGCATACTGAAATATAACTTCATACAACAAATGCAGAACATACTAACCATATGTTAAGATTGAGTGTAATTGAAGAACAAACTAACCATGCATGTAGTTGAGTTGATTCGAAATGAACAAAATATCAAACAATTGTACATAGTGTAACAACAAATTCATACATGTAAGATTGAGTGTAATTGATGAAGAAACTAACCATGCATCTAATTGAGCTGATTGGAAATGAACATCATATCAAACAATGGTACAAAGTGTAACAAAAAATGCATACATGTAAGATCGAATGTAATTGAAGAACAAACTAACCATGCATGTAGTTGAGTTGATTCGAAATGAACAAAATATCAAACAATTGTACATAGTGTAACAACAAATTCATACATGTAAGATTGAGTGTAATTGATGAACAAACTAACCATCCATCTAATTGACCTAATATTAACATAAGTAGGAGTCAACCATCATCACACATAACTATAAGGGAGAGGGGCCGATATTTACAATCACTTTAATTGAAGAACAAACAAAGCATACATATGATCACTTCAATAGACATGTAATTGTAGACCTGCAACTTGCATATATATAATGGCAGTATTAGAACACTATCATACACTCCATAGTTTCGGGTGGCATGCACCTATGTTTTGGCCAAAGTATGTATGTATGTGTGTATAGTATCCTATACACACATACATGTATGCATGTGTATACATACACACACATGCATATATACACACATGCATGTGTATACATACTATACACACATATGTATACATACGCATGTGTGTGTATGCATGTGTATACATACATACACTATGCATACGTATGTGTGTATAAGTATATACACACATGCATGTGTATACATACTATACTCATGCATACGTATATGTGTATAAGTATATACACAAATGCATGTGTATACATACTATACATACATGTACATACATATGCATACATGTATGTGTGTATAAGCATATACTACTATACACTCATGCATACATGTATGTGTGTATAAGTATATGCACACATGCATGTGATACTATTGCATGTATGCATGTGTGTATACATACTATACACACATGCATACATGTATGTGTGTATAAGTATATACACACATGCATATACATTACTATACACACATGTATGTACATACTATACACACATGCATACATGTATGTGTGTATAATTATATACAATACGCATACACATACTATACACACATGCATACATGTATGTGTGTATAAGTATATACACACATGCATACATGTACTATACACACACATCATGCGCATGTGTGTATAGTATGTATACACACATCATACATGCATGTGTGTATAGTATGTATGCACACATACGTATGTGTATAGTATGTATGCACACATATACATGTATGTGTGTATATATACTATACACACATACATCTAGGTATGTGTGTATATATACTATACACACATACATCTAGGTATGTGTGTATAAATACTATACACACATACATCTAGGTATGTGTGTATATAGACTATACACACATACATCTAGGTATGTGTGTATAAGTATGTATGTCTATGTCTCAAATAGAAACATACATACATACATAAATAATTATGTAGTATGTATGTATGTATGTGTGCATACATGCATACATAATATTTTATTGTTTAGTCTAATATAAAGATGTTGAATATTATATCAATTTAAAAAGAAATGTTTAGTCAATTAAAAATTAAAATGATTACTAAATTGACTAGGAAAATCGTATAAATGATTAGTCAATTAAAAAATTAAAATGATTACAAAATTGACTAGGAGAATTCTATAAATGGATATCATTGTATTCCCTAAATCAGTCATATTTGAAGCAGAGACAAAGGATAGGGAAGAGTGGACAATGGGGGTTAGGAATTTTTGAGCGAGGGTTCACGGTAACGGTTGAAAGAGTCGGCTAAAACATAGGTGCATAAGACCCTTCACAATCGAGCTGTAGAAACACACATACTACCACTATACATATGCAAATTATAGAGGTACAAAATGCAAACTAAGCTCTATTTGAATGGAAGACTGTGTGTATATATGTGTGTATACACACATATATATGCATATATTCCAATTATAGAGGTATAAAACAAAAAAAACACATATATTATGGCGGTGTGTGTGTATATGTGTGTGTAGACATATAAATATGGATATATATAGACATATACACACAGTCGACCATATATAGGCATAAATGTAACTGTATACACGCATATACACACAATGGGCCATTTATATGCATATATATAACCATATTCTCACATATAGACATAGTCCGCCATTATATAGTTCTATTATTGTTGGAAAATTACATTTGCGGGTTGTTGCTATTTGTATATGTGTGTATACACAAATATATATGCATATATATACATTTATATGCATATATATACATTTATATGCATATATATCTGTGTATAAACACTTAAAAATAGTCGACCATATATATGCCTATATATATCTGTATAGTCACATATACACACAGTCAGCCATAAAATACACAGTAGCGGCCATGAATAAGCTGCAACAAAGCTTCATTACACGATGAAAGCATTGCAATTTTTTCTTGCACATTTAACAAAAGAAAATCGCAAGAAAAACCTAGAAAAATATTGTAATGCATAGTTATTGCCTGAGTGAGGTTGGAAGACAACCTCACCTGCGTAGCAAGAAGATATATAGTTTCCTTTTACTGAATATGGTGTTGATAAACACAAAAAGCATGAAAAATGTATCACCACCACTCGGCCATGGCCTCACCACTATCGGCGTCTGTCCTAACCAGAGCTGGTTCTGAATGGAACTGCTGAAAATGAATGATGTCTCATTAGTGGGTGTTTCATGAACAGAATGCAAGACCAAGCAAATGGTGTGCATGCTGAGGTGGTAGGCGTTAAGGCCGACGGCGGGGAATGTGTAGCAGTTAATGTGCATTAACTAGGATATGCATATGCAAGTACTGGCGTGGTGCCAAACAACAATCGGTCATATAGATGTCTGTGATAGGAATACGCCTAATTTTTACTCTTTTTTGGTAGTTTTTGGAAATCGCCCACAAAATCTTGGAAAGCGTGCTCAAAATCTTGCCAAATTTTTATTTCAAACTGCCAGCTCGATAGTGAAGGCACGTGGCAAAAAAAATTTAGTCGACTCAAACACTGATGATGTGGACCCCTCCCTCAAGGTTACCCTACCCACCATCGGATCCTCTCCCTTAGATAGTTTCTTTTTTAATAGATTTTATATATTGTTCATTTAATTTTTAAATTACTTTTATAGTTATATTTAAAGTTTTTTTCAAAATATTAAAATATATTTGAATTAAGGGAGAAGAGCCCAAAGTAGGCCAAGGGTCTATATTGGGGATGAAAGTAGTCCCACATGGGCCCCACACTATACCATCTTAATATGCAATTGTAAAAAAAATTACACCCACAAAGTCAACAAGGGTATTCAAATCACTATACTGCCAAAATTGTATTATAATTGGTTTATATTTGTCCCAAACACAAATAATTATTTACAGTTTTACACATCAAAGAATATTCAAAGCACATCTGACACCACAAACATACAAGCCATAATGCTTGTTACTGGCCCATAGCTTTAAAACATGCACCCAAAATATAAAATTAGTATAACCCATGCTACCCTATAATATCACCACTTGCATTACATCACCACCAATATTTTAATAGATCCACATCGATGAGAACAACTAAGAGCCAAGATTTTCCCATCACCAAATCTAATCAAACCCACCCCATATCCCACTTTGCCAACAATACAACACTAAAAGGAAAATCAATCATTCATATGTGTTCCATCAGTCAAATCCCTATGCACGAAAGTTGGTGCATTCTCCTCTTTTTCCACCTACAACCACCAAAACAATGGTGTTAAGGCCACCAAAATTTCCTGAGCAGCAAACAAACACTATACTTCATAAATACATACAAACTATGCAATTGAAGGATCTAAAACAAATTTTCAAATTTGAAAAAGGATAGAAATTAAAGACTCCATACCAAACAACATTGAACATATAAAGAGATTTTCAAATTCAAAAATGCATTTCCATTTACCACGTCTCACTTTCATATTTAGTGCTACATTTTCCTAGAGGTAGATGAACAAAGTGGAGAAGCAACATCATCAACACACTTTCAAGATATAGGTACTCTACACAAACTAATTGTTTATGCCTACGAATGTCAATCTGTTTAATTCCATGCAAATGTTTTTCACAATACTGTAAATACTGTGGGTTTTTCATTTAAATTCTTTATGTTGAAATGGAAATATGTTGTATGTGATGTAAATGTTTCTCACAAAAACCTACAACTCATTATTTGGGGTTTCAACTTACACTATTTATGAATTCTGAGTCAATTCAGTTCAATTTCTGGGTTTTTTTTATGTTCTCTATACTTGCCAATATAGATCAATTCTATGCACTATAAATGTTTGTGACCCACAAACCTGTAACTCAATATATGGGATCTCAACTTATAGTATTTATGTATGTTAAGTCATTTGAGTTCATTTTCTAGGGTTTTCTTATGCTCTATATGCCTCCCGATATAGATCAGTTCTATGCACTGTAACTGTTTGTCACCCACAAGCTTGTAACACAATATCTAGGGTTTAAATTTACACTATTTATAAATTTCAAGTCATTTTAGTTCAATTCCTGGGTATTTGTTATGTTCTATATTCCTGTTACACCCTATCTACTCTAAGTGCACAAGACCAAGTCATTTTTGTTCATGACAATGTGATTGTTGCACCCTATTCTTTCTAACTCATTATCTAGGGTTTCAACTTATATTGTTTGTGAATGTCAATGCATATCTACTTAAAAACAATGTCATTGTTTCACCCAATCTGCTCTAAGCACATAACTTCAATTGCTTTTAGTTCAATTTCAATGTTTTCATATATATTCTATATGCTTGGGAATGCCAATATGCTTTATGTTGTGTAAATGTTTCTCACATAAACTTGTAACTCAATATTAGTGTAGAAAAACATATTTCTTGCTTGATATGGGAATAATTAATGATAAATTAGACTTAATAACACCTTGGTCTAGTGTTGTGAGGTGTTCTACACATCCACATTAGGTATTGGGTCCTTGCAAACTGAATAAAATGCATTTATCGATGTCTTGTAAAGGTGTTGTAAAGTGTTGTAAATGAATTTCACACTTTTCTAGACTTTTATTAAGTATTTAAGTCTAATGGACCTATTTCTCCCTTAATTCAATATTGTAAAATATATTTACTTGCATTCTCACATTAATCTAGAAGGCTTGTAAATTAAACTTAAATTTAATCTAGTGTTGTAATGTATTTTACACATTCACATTGGATCTTGTGCCTTTATAAGCTATATGGACTTCATTTTACTATTGAAGAGTGTATTTAACCACACTTTCACATTGAAATTTATGTCCCTAGCCCTAATTACCCTTTACATCATCATTAATAGGCCCCTATGACCCCATATTGTGCATCCCAAGGAATAATTTGATCAAGAACCCAACTAGAACAATGTAAAAGCTGAAATTCTTCACTCTCAAACATCCCAGCTGGCAAAAGAGCCCCTGTGGGACCCATTCACCACTTTGGGAAAATGAGTCCCATCTAGGTGGGACCCATTCACCCAGGATGGCGAATGAGTCCCATTTGGGCCATTTTTGAGGTTTGAGCGGGAAAAGTTAGGGCTTAAGTTTAATTTTCTTCAATGTCGGCCTTGGGGATCAAATTAACAGGCATTTGAGTAGTATTTCCTATAAAGGAAAGCTTCTAAACCCTAATTCATTATTCATTCATCATTCATTGTCCATCTCAAGTC
The DNA here is from genome assembly GCA_007258455.2 of Sequoia sempervirens. Classification (NCBI taxonomy): domain Eukaryota; kingdom Viridiplantae; phylum Streptophyta; class Pinopsida; order Cupressales; family Cupressaceae; genus Sequoia; species Sequoia sempervirens. The sequence goes on from VDFB02000013.1 coordinate 238,723,769, forward strand.
AAGCAAGCTAGGGTTTTAGCATTTTAAGTCATCTAGATAACATTCAAGCTCATTTCTGAAGCATTCAAGGGAAGATTATTCATTAATTGTTGCAGTGACTCAAGATCCATCATCATGGAAAGTTTCTAATTCCATTATTTCATGTTCATGCTTCATCTTATTTCTTCATTTGGTTTGATTACCTAAACGGGGTTTGACCAAGGCAAACCCCTATTCCCTAACATTCAACATTTCTCTCTCTTTCTTTGTGTGGTTGTAGATTTAGGTACTTTGAAGGCTTTGAGATCATTGAATAATAGGTTTCAAACTTGTTCAAGTCATCTCCCTATTGGAAAGGTCAAAATATTCACAAAGAGTCAATTATAGTGTCAAAAATAAGGGTTTTGGACCTGAACACCTGGAGGAATAGAAAGAGCAGACCAAGAGCTTTCATTTCCACTTTTGAGTTTGAAAATGAGTCCCACTATACCATTTTTTTAGAGGTTTCTACAGATTTGGATACCCTTTTGTCTGAAATGAGCTTCGATATAGTTTTCTAAATCTAGGATTGATCCACCTAGAATGGCGAATGAGTCCTAGTAGGTCAAATTTTAGGATCAACAAAATTTCTATTCTTCAACACATTTCTAGGTGCACATCTTCTATTTTACTTTCTTGTTCTATTTTACTTGCATTTCTATTCATCTTTCTACATCTTTTTGCATACTACACTGTGTTTTCAAACATCTTGCATTTCATTAGTTTACATTTAGTAGTTAATCTCTTCTATCCATTTTTAGCATTGAGAACATTCCCCTTTGACATATTTCAATCATATTTGCATTGGAATCTCAAGGGATTATTCTTGAGTGATCCATTAAGATTTTTGGTACCTCTCTCCTTTTCGGTGCAAAACCCTAGAAGTGTAAGAGAGCCCCACATCCAAAAATATTTGGTTCAAATATCATGGGGTTTCATACTTAGTAACTAATGATGAATGAAAATGAATTTCAATTTTCTACATTGTTCATTCCAATTCATTGAAGGGCATAAGAAAAGAAACATACTATTATCATTTGAACTATAATTGTAATAAGTGTTTCGACACTTTTGGGGCAATTATAACCCATTTGTAATGCTTTTTACTTTATGCTCTAGGACCTCACTAAATTTCATTTGGGTTTAAAAAGAACTCTCAAACGAGATTAAAATTGAACCCTCATCTCATCATTGTTTTTTGGGGTTAAAATTGAACAAGACAAATTCACACTTACCTTTTGGTGCTTAAAAAGAATTCATCTCTATTTCGGGCTTAAAATGAACTTGTGCTTTCATTTGTCTTGATTTTTTACAATTTTTTTCATTCAAATGTGTATGCACTTCTCTTGTTCCACTCGGTGATCTTGAGAATCAAAATCATTCTAGTGATATTAGTTGTCTAAAATTACCCACACATTTCAAATTTGGTTCTAAAATTGAATAATCATGTGAGTGTGAAAGAAAGGCATTGTGTGTGTTCCCTCCTAGTGCAATCTAGGTAGTCAAAGTACAAATGTACTTCTTTTCTATTGTTTATCTTTAGAGGGCCTACCTTGGGTGGAAAAAGTACTCACCCCAAGGGAATGACCCAAGCGGTAACGAGCTAACACCAAGCTCTTCTGAACCGCAATATATAAATTTGTGATTGCAAGGAAAGTTTGCAATCAACAGGAAGCGGTACATGATAACTCTCCCCCAGTATCTTTATGATGCATAAAACCCTTGTTCTAAGGGTTGGGAGACCTCTTGAGGGATTTTATCATAGTACCCCCTGAACTAGATATCCTTACTACAACCCTTTGTTTAGAAGGTCAGAAATACTTTAATATTTGTTGGTGTAAGAATGGTCATTCTGAAGCCGCTTCACGGATTTATACTATTTAATAGTAGAAACAAAAAAAATCCTTAAGGTCTCTGGATCTTTAATATTTTGAGATTTGGTGGTCCCGAGAAGTGTGTGTCGTGGAGGGGAGCCATTGTCGCCAAATCTCTAACTGTTCACTTTGTCTAGTGTTTGGAGAAATCTGAATGGAGACTCAACAAATATAGCCATTTCTATCCTAGGATTGTACAATCTCTAAGTTAGTTAAAAACATTGCTTGGATCTAAAACTTTGAAACAAACATTCAACAATTCATCAAAATTTCAAACCTTTTGGAAGAAAAAATATCCTTGAAGAGTCCAAATGTTACTGCTTGTCCCTAGGGATTTTATCCTTAGAGGCTTCTAAATATTTGGTCTCATATCTCAATTTGTTCTCTCCAAAGTCAACCTAGGCAACTATGCCTTTGATTCTTTTATTTTCACATAATGGACCTTGTGGAATGAAAAGGAATTGAAACATAGACATTCAGTTTGAAAACTAAGCAAAAAGTGTTGATGTGGTAAAAATAATCCATTTAATCAAGATAAAGACAAGAGAACCCCACATATGTGTTTGTTCAAATGATTTCTTGCAAAGTCAAAATTCCAAAACAAATCCCATTAGTCGTAATAAGTGTCTTAGTCCAAAGGCTCTCAAGAAAAATCTTTTGGCACTTCATGAAACCAGAGATAGATTGGTATACAACTTTTACAAACGTGTTTCAAGGGATAATCCAAACTTGTATTCATTCTATTATTGTCAAAATCTGGGTCTTTTCCAATGTTTTGAATTTCTCACATAGGGTTGAAAGTTTTAGAAGTATAACATGTTCTTCAATACCTTGGTGTTGTAAAAAAAGTCTCTCTAGGGTCATCTAGGATCAAAATCAACACCCTCAATCATCCCAAACATCAATCAAATCCCATCTCACAAACAACTTTTAGAACCTTGGAAAAATCATTCATGCTAGACTTATAGCAAATTCTTCAATCTAAATCAAAATCACCTTGTTTGGCTAAGTGTGTGTGGATGAAGCCTTCTTCATACATTTAGTTAAATTATCACCCTTGTGGAAAAGTTTGTTCCAAGATAGCATCTAACATCTTGGGATCTATAAGTCCATTATCCAAGTCAAACCAAATCAAAATCAAAATCCAAAAATCCTAAAGACTAATATTCCTCCAAAGTTCTTAAAAGTTCAAACATCCATATCATTCATCCTTCATTTGTCACACCACCATCATTTGATCCTTAAACATCCTAGATTTTCTTTTTTGTACCTAAATTTTAGACCAGCCTAAGGAGTTAGAGGTTTGCCTCCCATATTCCTAAAATTTGATCCCAATTTTATGGTCCAAACAAGATCACAACACAAGAAGATCATGGAGAAAAACAAAGAAACATCCACTTCAAGCAATTTGAGCCAAACTGCATTAGAATTTAACCCTATGAAATCTACCATCCCTTCACTCAACCCCCCTCAACAATCACAAGATCTTCAAGAGAGAGGTTTCCAAGTGGAGGATGTCACCAATAACTTCCAAGGGATGACCCAAGATTAAATCAAACTTGTCCAAAATCCTGAAACACATAAGATTGTCAACATTGTCATGAGGCTCAATCCCACACAATAAATATTGGTATTAGCAAAGGAAGGGGATAAACTCCCTTTCAATTTTGATGTGAGAGCTATTGTTGAACAACCTCTTGGGAATATGCTACCCACATCATTTTCACCAACATCATTCCCAAACATCATCCAACCCATCATACAACCAACATTTTCTCATTCTCCAAGTCAACCCATGATCACCAAGGGGAGTTCATTACTCCAAGCTCTTCAAACACATCCACTTTTCAACACTCAAAATCTAGAGGCTAACACAATCTTGGGTATGCCTAATATCATCCCACAAGATCCAAAACATCCATATGTACCACTCATCTTCCATGATACCAACAATCCCTCCAACTTTTCCGCAATACCAACATATCCTCTTGATACATAAGTCGCTCTCCCTATGATATGATAAGGACAAGTAGATTCCTTTGGAATAGTGGGCACTTTTAATGCATCATCCTCACTTTTGCAAGGGAACACACCACTAATATTTTCACCATTCCCTATTTTAAATTCAACATCCCCACCAATTCAAGGTTTAGAGCAACCCCCTTTACCCAACATACCAATCCAAAACCAATCAAATCAAATCAATCCTCCAGTCACAATTCAAATCAGCATGTCAATCATACCAAATCCTCCAAGCATGCCACTTATATTGCAACACCAAGTGGCACCAATACAAACATCTCAAGAAATCATCACTCCATCTACAACACCTCAAACTCTCCAAAACATGGGATCCCAAGGACCTAGCACATCACTCATACCACCTCCCACACAACCTCTTGTCATCACTCAACAAGCACCTCCACAACCACCCCAACAAGCTCTCATCACACCATCTCACACCATACCACCAAATCCTCCACCTCCACCACCAAATCCAAACATATCAAATCAATACAACATCACATTGCAAGTAGCCCAACAAGCATATCAAAAGGAACTTCAACAATTCCAAGCTCAAAAAGCTGCACAAGTTGCACAAAAAACTACACAAGCCACACAACAAGAACAACAAGCTGCCCAAGAACAAGTGCAAGCTTTACTACAACAACAACAAGCCACATAAGCTGCACAAGCCACACAAGCTACACAAGCCGCTCAAGCCACATAGGCTGCACAAGCCGCACAAGCCGCTCAAGCTACACAAGCTGCTCAACAAGCTAAAGCACAATACCAAATGAAACAAGCCCAAGTGCAAGCCTTGTTACAACAACAATCCTATCAAGAATCCTTGCAACAAAAAGCACTTATAGCTCAACAACAACAAGCATTGTTGGCATAGCAACAACTACAAGGATACCGACAAGCATTGCTTTTAGATCAAAACTTACAACAACCTCCCATGAACGACAACCAAATATAGTGAACAAAAACACGCAAGTCATCCCACTCGTCACCCAAGTAACCATACCACCCAAAAACACATACATCCCATCACTTGATCCACAAAATGATTTGTATACACAAATTAAACTACTCTCACAACAAGTTCTAGACATACAATTATGGAAACACATTAGCATCAAGGATGGAGGGCATGACAAGGATTCAGAGGAGACAAGAAGATAGGTCCAATGTAGAGGTAGTGAAGCATGGGACAACAATAGGAGAAGATGGTGATAAGAGGATAATGCAAGATGATGGAATCTGTGAAGAAGAAGATAAGTCCAAGGGATAGGAAAATATGATAAAATCCATAGAGGATGAAAAGGAGGATAATGCCCTAGAGCATGCAATGGAGTTAGAGGAAAGGAAGCATGGTAATAACAAGGTAAGAGGCAGTCAATTTGGTTCTGATATTGATGATGTTGAGGATTTGAATGAAATTTATGAATATGAGGAAAAGTTGTGGCTAAAAGTGGATGAAAAGAAAATGAGAAGAGAAAGATATAAAAGGAGAAGGAAAACAAAAGAAGGCAAAGTGGAATGCCTAGTAATGAGTACAAGAGAGATATGAGGAATGAGTTGGGTAAGAGGAGCGAGAAGCTTGAAAAGAAAAAAATAGAAGAGTGGCATGACAAAAGCTAGGAAAATGGAGAAGAGGGAGTAGTAGAGAATACAAATGAGGAAGTTGAAGCAATAAAGGATAAAGCAGATGAAGATAAATACAATCATGCGGGAAACATAGCCAAGGAAGAATTTGAAGAAGGGGCGGCAAACAAGAATGGTGTAGATGAATTGTGGGCTCAATCCTTTGAGATTGAACAAGAATTGCAAGGGGATATTGTTAGTGAAGGAATAAACACAAGTGAAACAACAAAGAAGGATGAAGGAAAAAAGGTTATGGATCATAATAGATAATTTGGTGCAATAATATAGGCAAAGAAGGCTGAAATCAGGAATGGTATTGTGGTTGTTTAGTAGGGACATTGAGAAGGAAGTATATGTAATGTTGGATGTAGATTTTAATGAAAACATTGGGAGTTATGTTGAGATTGGAGGAATCATGTATGATTTGTTGTGTGGTTTGGTTGTTGCAAAAGGAGACTATGAATTGGTGTATGTGGTTGTGAATGACCTTGGAAAATATGTACTAACAATGAGGACAATGAGAGACTATAAATGCTTTATTGCAGAGGTGTAGGAAAAGGTAAATGGAAACATTGATTTATTAGAATTAGATATGTTACATGATGGGAAATATGGAAATAAACATAATTTCGAAAATGTGAGATGGAATGTATATGGTGAACTCCCATTCGCATTGCTATTAGAAGATGATTTTGTTAAAATGATCAGACAAGTGGATCAAATGACTGAATTGGAAGAAGTGGAATGTGAGCTATGGAGAAAGATGGTCTGTAGTGAAAATGAAATCATAAAAGAAGAACTTAGAATATAGAGATGTTGGATGAATATGTTGAAAGTGTCAGAAAGACCATGGAAGAAGTAGAAGAAGAAGATATAGGTGAGTCAATTTTGAGTATTGTCCCATGTATAGGAGTACATGGCTTCTTCATCCCCTAGGGAGTTTGATGCAAGGGCATTGACCTTATATGGGCTTATGTTATGAGTTTTTAGTGTTTGTGGTTTTCCTTGGAAGCTCCTATCATTGTCTGGATAGGGAGATCAGAAGTTAAGAGAATGTGGGTAGGCTTTGTTTACCATTGCTACATGTGCAGGATGTAGATAATCGATTAAGTTTCCTTTTGCAAGGAAGGATGAACCGATATGAGCAGTTATGCATCGATAGTTGTAAGGGAATTTGAATAGCTAGTGTCGACAGTTGTGGAAGTTGAATGTGAGCAGTTTGGGGATAGCTTGAAGATGGTTGGTATTCGACTGTGGTGGATGGAAAAGAAAAGATAGAGAATTATTTAAGAGGCATTAGGTGGATCATGGAGAGGTTGGTCGAGTTAATCGTGGAAGAAAGAAGAAGGTTGAACAGGAAAGGCCAACAAAGTGGCCACAGAATGGATGAGTAATTGACAGAGTGAGTAGGCCAAGGCCAAGTTGGAGGCTGGAAAATTAAGTCCCAGAAGAAAATGACTAGGTAGAAGTCACTTGAACGAAGGAAGGCTAAAAGGAAGATGAGGAAAATGGGGTATCGAGTGGATGGATGCAGTCTGTGTTAAGGCTGATGTGGCAATTTGGGATGAAGTTGTTGGAAGTCTAAGAATCTTGAAGAAAAGAGGATCGATCACAAAAGTTTGGGAGAGGTCGAGATTGAAGGTAAGAGATATGCAAAATGAAACAATAGGAGAAAATTGAAGGGAAACAAGTTTAGGCCTACATTAGGAGAATAAAGATCTACAATAAGAAATTTTGATGAATGAATAAAGTATTATGTGTTGTTTATTAATGATATTGATTGTTCTTTGGAAACTTAGTTATTAACTATTCGAATGGTTGAATCGATTAAATGACTATGACTAATCCTTGTCGCATGTAGATGAATATATGTTTTGAAATTGATATTCCGATCATTGAGTTTAAGTTGCGATCTATGTTGCCTGTTAAAAGTGGATGGGTAAGTGAGGGGATATTGGCCATTTGTTGATTGAGAGATTTAATTCCCGAACTTCCTATCATTATGGTTTATGTTGTATAGTTCTTGTCACTGGTTTGACAATAAATTTTAAAGTGTGAGTGTTGCAAAGCTTAAGTTTGGGTATGGGTCCTTAGACTGATCATGGTGTATGGAGAGATATTGGCGAGTAGCATTGCCTCTCCCGTGAAGGTCCCTTATCAAAACCAATAAGTCACAATCCATGGTGATCCTAAGCCTTTTTATTATTGCAAGAACCTGGAGGCCAAGTATTATAAGATCCCCCAAGTCCCAAAAAATGATGAGGGATTGAAATCTCCTTATATAGACCCATCCACCCTAGCCTCAACTTTTAAGACAAAGACACCTTCCATTCAGGAAATCCTGGATATTAAGGTTATGATCCAAGATAATGGGTGTGGAGGCTATATAATGAAAAAGAATGCCTTTGTGATAAGAGAGTTACCTCAATCTCCTAGATCTCATTAGAAACCACAACCAATCAACACATCTCAAACCTTCAAAGTAGAAGCTACCACCTTCAAAAAATGGGGGGACCTAAGAAAAGAGGTAGTAGATGAGAAGGATGTGTCAAGCCTATTGTGTCAAGATGAAAGAATTGTACCTGATCTTCCCATGGCAGATGATAATAAAGGACTACAGTTAATGTGTGGATGGGGCTATAACAAAAATGAAAATCTTGGGTAAAATGACAACAACTTGTTAGAACCCATTATTCTTGAGAAGCACTTAAATAATCTTGGCCTTGGATGTACCCCTATAAAGATAACTAGTCTTGGCAAAGGTACCCCTATTAGAAAATTCAAAGCTCCTCCTCAATTATTGGTATCCATAGGTCTACCTCTAGATAAATATACCTTTGATATAACTAACATGTATGACAAGGATTCCATCTTTGATTTACCCATGTTATTTGAGGATTCCTCCATTTTTATGATCACTACCATGTGTTTCAAGCTGAGTAACTGCACCACTAAACTAAAGCTTGTGTACCCCCAACTAATAGACTATGACCAATGAGGACCACTGATCTTAAACACATTCAAAAACGATGAGGCTCTCTCAAAATTCATGGGACTAAGGAATAATCTACCATATGGAGATCATAAAGTAGGGTTTGATATTGAATTTTACACACATGCATACTATGGGGAAACAATTGAATCTATTAGTTGCAAAATAGAAAATCTAAGATTAATATCTAGGTCTCTAAGTGAAAACCACATTGTGGCACTTTCTGACTTGAAAATAGTAAAAAGAAAGAACGTATCTAATGGTGAAAACCTCTTTGAGGCACCAAAGGATGAGGGATTCAATCTTCCCCTTAGTGCCATCCATTAGGAAAAATTAGTAGTACTGGCAGAAAAATGCAACCTAGTCAATTTAGGAACTAAAGAAACACCACACATCACTTTCTATGCAGAGTCACTTTTGACCGAGGAATAAGAAATTCTAGCTGCATTTTTGAAAGAAAGGAAAGTAAATTTTTCTTTGACCTATGTTGATATGCCAAACCTTGATCCATAGGTAGTAGTTCATCATATAGCCGTATATCTGGAGGTGAAAATAGTAAGACATAAATTAAGAAAGATGCATCCGTAGATCGCATTATTGGTCAAACTTGAGCTACAAAAACTTCTTGGCGGTGGCTTCATATGACCTATTGATTATCCTGAATTGGTTTCCAACCTTGTACTAGTTTCTAAGCTCACTAGGGGCATCTGAATCTATACTGACTTCAAGGACCTAAACATAGCATTCCCTAAGGATGATTCTCCTCATCCCAACATAGATGTGATTGTAGACATAATAGCGGGACATGAGATGTTATCATTAATGGACAGATTTTCAGGATACAATCAGATTATGATAGCAAAGAATGATCAACATAAGACAACCTTCACCTGTCCATGGGGCACCTACTATTGGAACATGATGCCATTTGGGTTAAAGAATGCTAGAGCTACACACTAAAGGGCTATGGCTTTGATTTTTTATGACATGATCCACAAATCTGTAGAAGACTATGTGGATGGCATATTAGCTAAATCAAGGAAGCTTCAGGACCACATAGCAGCACTAGGCTATATTTTTGACAAACTAGAAGAATATAAAGTATGAATCAATCCTAAGAAATGTGTCTTCGGCGTATAATCAAGAAAACTTCTAGGGTATATTGTATCAATGTAGGGAATCGAGATAGAGTTTTGCAAACTTCAAAGAAATTCTTGAAATGGAAACACCACAAACATTAAAGCAATTAAGGGGCTTGCAGGGAAGGCTCCAATCCATTCACAGATTCATAACATACTTAGCAGATAAAGCTATCCCCTATTCTCATCTACTCCACAAGGGGGTAACATACAAGTGGGATGAGAAATATGATTAGGAATTCAATAAAATCAAGGAATACTTGCTAACACCACTAGTCCTCATGCCACTGATCCAGAACAAACCATTGATCTTGTACATATTAGTGATAGTAGAAACTATTGGTGCTCTTCTAGCACAACATGATGAAATAAGGAAGAAAGATTCATTTACTATATCAAAAAAACCTTGGTGGGACACAAGCTAAACTACATATTCATTGAGAAATATTTTCTTGTAGTAGTGTTTGCCTCACAAAAATTCAGACACTACATGCTTGCTCATCGGATAAAGCTCATCGCCAAAATAGATCCCCTCAAGTATCTACTTTCTAAACCAACACTCACATGGCGAATGGCTAAGTGGGTCATGATATTAACATAACATGAACTTGAGTATGCAGAACAAAAAGCTAGCAAGGGATAGGTAATCATAGATCAATTGGCAGAAGCAACTATATATTCAAAGAATCCCCTAGTATCAGAGTTTCTAGATGAGTGTTGGATGTTGTGGTTGTGCTGTTGATATGTGGCTGTCATTGATGTCCACACTATTGGAATTAATGTCTTAGAATATGTATATGTTGAGGATATTGAGAAAATTATAATGAAATAAGTTGCAGGTTGTCAGTGGTGAAGTGAAGTTCAGTTGGTTGGTTAGTTCAATACGTTGATGATAAGAGGTTGTGGATTAAATGGTTTCTTGTCGAGTATATCTAGTTTATCCACATTAAGTTCCAGAGATCTCCATGAAGATTTGATCATGTTATGAAGATTTGTATTCTTACAGTCATTATGTTGCTTTAGTTAGCGTTCCTGAATGAAGATAAAGTGATTTCAGTAAGTTCACTTTTTGTAGATGCTTCTCTAGTGATTCATGATGTTTGTGGATGTTTCTAGATTGTGCTCTATTTGTGTTTCACGTCCATGTTGATCATTGTGCTTGCGATTCAAGATTTTCTCTTGTGTGTTCATGTTTTTCATGTTCTTGGCCGACAAAGTGTTGTAGTGTGTTGTAGCTCTTCATGGAATAATTTTTGTAGGTGGTTCATGTTTGATAATTTTATTTTGGGTCCTCACTATGTTGTGGCTGACCTTGGTTGATTCGTATTAATAATCTTTAATGTTTTGGGCTGACAGTTTGTATTTATTTTATTATTTTGTTAAGGCTGACATGTAGTAGTGTAATTTCCTATTATGGATATATATAAGTGATTATTTATACCATTTGAATGCATGGTGTGCATGAATAATGTTCTAAATATTTTGAAGGTAGAGAAAAGTGTGAAGAAGAGTGAGGAAGAGTGAAGAAGTGTTCATGTGCTTAATCAAAACTGTAATTAGGCATTAGTAGATGCTATTTTCTCAGTTCAAATCATGTGGATGTAATCCAAATATTTTATAAGACAGTGAGTCTTCCTTTTGTAATTGAGTAGTGAGCTCTAGGTAGTGCGCCTAAATGCATGTGCATTCCCCATTCGTATTTCTTTATACTTTTAACAGGGTATAATCTTGTGGACTTACCTTCACAGTGGTTTTTTCCCTAACAGGGTTTCCACGTAAAAAAATCTTGGTTTTATGTGTGTTTCTGATGTGTTGGTGATTTATGCTTTCATGGTTATTGATCAAATATGATAATAAGGTTAATAAGTTGAATAAGTTTGAAATTCTGTGACAACTGATTCACTCCCCCCTCTCAGTTGTTTTCCCTTGTGTTGCCAACAATGACTCCATTTTAAACCTCAATGTAGTAGACCATTGGAAGGTGTACTTCGATAGGTCATATACTCAGCATGGGTCAGGAGTAGGAGTCATCTTCATCACACCACAAGGAGATTGCATCCCGAAGTCATATAAGCTATCTTTTTCATGCACCAATAATATTGTGGAGTATGAGGCTCTAGTCATAGGACTCTGAATTACAGTGCATGGATAAATCATAGTACTTAAGGTTTATGGAGACTCACAGTTAATTATCAACCATGTCAATGATGAATACCAAACAAAGGATGAAAATATTACCTTGTACAAGAAACTGGTAGAGGATCTCAAGGAGTTCTTCATTGACATAAAATTTGAGCAAATACCAAGGGTAAACAACAAAGCAACAAATGCCATGTCAACAATCAGATCATTGTTGGATATCCCATGCAACATCCCTAAACAAGAATTCTTGGTCAAGGAACTTCTCCTACCAGCTTTCGAGGTAACATAATCTACATTTGTGTGTGAAATAATTGGTCCTTGTTGATGGGTGTTTTTGCACATTCTCAACACAGGTAGCACACAAGTATGCTACCTCTCTTGAAAGGAAATCTCCAACAACAAGTTGCTGAAAATTACCCCAAGGTTTCTCGGGTGTCAGGTCATGACATTCTTGCAATCTCTTAGTTGGTTCAATGTGATTTTTCTAGTAATCACAGGGCAGCCTTACCTAAGTTAAGTTGAATGGGAATTGGGACCTTGGATGGAGTTTATGAAAATTTATGAAGTGTTGCTCTATTGTTGTAGGTTCAGGACAACAATCTCAAACTCCACTCTGATCTTCAGATTTGGCTTTGCAATGTACAATGAACTTTATCTAAAGCACATATTTAAAAGAAAATTCTAAAAGGGCAAGGGAGGGAGCAAGTTCCTAGACTTGAAGCTACCAATGAATAGTGATACTGAAGGACCCCACAGTGGAAAACCTTCCCAAAACAAAGTTCCACTTAACCAAATGAACTTACAGTCTCATGAAACCAGTGCAATCTTCTAAGGTTTATAGATTTTTGACCTTTCATTCACCATAAAGCATGAACAAGAGATAGAATTTAAGTGCAACATTTATATAAATGTTCAGACTAGCTTTACACTACAGTTAATCATCAATAAACAACAAAAAGCATGAACAAGGAAGGGCATCAAGAGAGCAGAATTGTTCACCACCAATGAACAACATTTAGTAATCTATAAAAGCAAGCTAAAACACATAGAACAACAAGTGAATCTATCCAAATTCACTAACTATGAGAATAAAAATCATGCAACATGAAGTTAGAACTCAAGAATCCACCAAATCAATGAATTTTTATTAACATTCCAACAACATGTCTTTACAAAAATTCAACTCTCTCTTGAAAATGAGAGGAGACCCCCTATTTATAGTGTCCAAAAATAAAAATGAATGGCCAAGATTCAATCTTATTGTGTGGCCAAGATTCACTACAAATTAGGATTGCACCTACCCCCAAATATTTTACAATTTAAAATTACATCTCTGTCTTTAGCATATTTTTTCCTCTTGTAGGCAACACTGTAGCTCTTTTGTCTTTTAGCTGATTGTCTTGTTGCAGGTACTTTATGAGGAATTCATCATCAATAACCAGATTTCTTTCTTGTTTCTTCATAGTAGCATATTCCATGAAATTTTTGATCAAGATCTGAAGTTTGCTCTATTCCATAATATTGGATTGAAGCACCTAGAAGTTTAATTTCTTGATCAACTAGTAATCACATCCCAATCTTTATCACACTTGGGTGTATTCTTTATCACTTGCTCAGATTGGGTGAAGGCTCATGTAGGAAAACCCATAAAATTCGTTGTGAGTGCATTTGTGGTTCCACTCTCCATATTTTTTATGGAAGAGTGGCATTATCTTGTCCAGGTCCAACTCAATAGCGGGCATGTCATAAGCTATCATTAATTTCAAATACTTCCCACAAGCTACCTTGATTTCTTAGACCCAACCGATATCAAGCTCTACTTCATGGAGTATCTGTTCCAATATCTCTTTCTTGTGGTTGAGGAACTTCCATGTCTCGATGAGCCAGTGATCATCCTTTGGCAACGCAAGTTCCTTTTCCCATGTTCTTTCGGGCATCCCGAGGATTGCCTCAATTTTAGGATATGTAATCCTATATAGCTTAGGGAAGTCAGTGCAAAACTTCCTCGTGCCTTCAAGTTGTTTCTACACCTCCAAGAATTTGTTTGGAATCCAGACAGTATGGTCGATTCCCATATTTCCAGTGTAGAGGACCTATTGGAACCAATCTTTTGTGGCCTTTGTCCAATTTTTCCTTCTCTCCTATTTATCAATTTGGTCCTTGGACAATAGTTGTGGTGATGTGGATGACGTGGTGGGAAGCTCCTTAGTAAAAGACCATTGTTGAATATAAGTTGTTAAGTTTGCCACTTGTTCCTTTAGCTCCTCCTTAGAGGTCTTTTCCTTATCCATTTGATGCACAATGGTGGTGACAAATCCTTGAAGATGGTCAATTTTCTACTCTCTTGTTGTCGTCCCCAAGTCAATAGTAGAAATATTATAGCTGACTCCTTCCCCCATCACTGAAGTAGCTACCTATACCATCCTATATCCTAGTGCATCCATTGTTAGGTGGGATTTGACCCTCGACTTCTTTTCCTTCTTCGTACTTATCTATGCTCAGGCTAGAATGGCCTCCAACCTTTCCTTCTAATCCATTGGATTTAGGGTTTTTTCTTCTAACTAATTTTCAAGCCATTAAGGTACTTGGGTTTCCCCTTTTGGTGATTCGTGATCACCTTCTTCCTCGTAGGTATGTTGAATTTCCATTACTTTGCCACCTAGAGTCTATTGCTTTGTATTTTCTTCCTCTTCTTCATCATAATCCCAGATGAATACCATTTTTTTACCTAGGGACTCAGTGGCTATATTTTCCTTGGACTTGTCCTCTCCCTCATAGGTTTTCTCTTATTTTCTTATTTAGGCTAGTATTCTTCATCATGCTCTGTCTTTGGGCCTTTCCTTGTTTCGACCTCTTTTTTCAAGCTTGTCTTCTTTCTCTTCTCTTTCCCTTTCTTCTTGTTCCTTTGAAAGAGGAATTTATTTATCATGTTCATGGCTTCTATCTTGTTACCCAATTGGAGGTTCAGTGTCCTCCATTTTCTCATCTATATCCTTCTCTTCATCAAAGGGTTTCCCTTCAGCTTCTTCTCTAACATCCTTGAGTTGTTGGGCCAACTCTTCCTTGAGCTCGGGGTCGAATTTTTCCATAATATAATTTTACCCAGCTCCTCAACCTCTTCTTTAGATGATTTTATTTCCTCCTCCTCCTCCTCACGCACCACTTTATCAATCACTAGATGTTGATATTCAGGGTGCTCATGGTTGTCGTCTACTTCTTCTTCCATCTCTTTGGTTGATTCCCTCTCTTGCATTTCTAATTATTTGTATATCTGCATTGTTTCCTTCATCATGGGTGGTTTAGTTAGAGGAGGAGGGATAGGGTGTTTAGCAACAAGCTGCACTAGGGTAGCCTTTATCATTGGGTTCATTAGCACCCTAGACAACTTTGTTGGTATGTTTTGTATGTGTCAAGAAAAATCCTATGGGAGTGAGAGAGTGGGCATTGACATTGTTGTCGTAGCCAGTGGGAGGGCTGATGATGGATACATGGAGGAGGAGAGTGGAGAAGTGGTGGTGGACAAGGAATCTATAATCATTACTTGCGTTGCAGGGGAAGTGGAGGTGAGGTGGACTAAAATGTCCATCATAGGCAGAGAAGAGGCAACCATTTCCTGGGAAGTAGACAAAGGAGCAACAATAGTGGAAAAAGTAGCAGTGGTGACTATGAGAGTGCAGGAAATAGGTGGGGACTTTTGCTGCTTGGCCTTTTCTTCCTCTCCTTTATGAAGTGGATCTTCTTGGATAGTGGGAATTTCTTTGAAACTGTCTGACTTCTTTGGTTTCTTGGAAGGTTCAAATTCCTATTCTTTTCTTGAGTAGACCTTGGGCTTGGGCTGGCATTTTGATGTTTCTTTTTTGCTTCCTGGACCATGTAGGAGGAGAATTCGAGGTCTCTTTGGTTGGGGTAGCAGTGGTAGAGGCGCTATCAGTGTCGCTCTTAGGTTCATCCTCAAGCTCACCATACGTTAGGGTAGCCCCTTGTAGCTTTAATTATGTAATCTTCCCATCGATCCATTGTTTCATTCTTTCCTCAATGGGTTTCATTAAAATATCGAGGTCGTTGACCTCTTCCTCATTCCAATCAATCAACGACAGTGGTAGGTTGGTGATGACATTATACCTGGGATCAATCACTATGTTTTCTTCTTCAACAATCTAGTTAGGGACTGGAAATAGCTTGCCTATTTTGACAAAATACATCATAATGTGCATGTAGTGCCTCATACGTACTTCTTTATCATCCCTCCAATTGGCCCAAAAGTCTTCAACACTACGTAGATGGGCACACTCTATCCTGGCTGCCTTCTTCAGCTTGCCATATGGGTCCATTCGCAGCCAAACAATGTGGAGCTCCAAGTTGTATTGAACTAACTCCTTATCAGAATACTCCACACATTGGGATGCGGGGAGTGCATACATTCCTTGATCAAATATGAGGGGATAAGGGATATCTATCCTTTGTTTGTCACTCAGGAGGGTATGTGCACACTTTAGTTACCCTCAGCTCATATGTATGTGAATTTGGGGAATTGGATGAATAGAAAGCCGAAACAACAGATGAAGGTATTGGCACTGTGTGTGACTCTTCTTTGAAAGTCACCTCCAAGAAACCTGATGATATACTTTATAAAGGAATCATTGACTCTGCAATAGTCCTTCTTGAAGTTCCTTTACCTGAGCTACGAATATTTATCATATACCTTCAATTCCCTCCTCGGGGTTTGGCTGGGAGCTGCAAAATAATCCCCTGTATTGGGCACGGTCGACAAGTAAATAGATAACATATGATGTCATGTAAAATTGTGAAGTTTTCTTCATTGCCACAAACTGCTCATGCAAGCATTGGCTAATCATTCCATCCCAATAGAATTTTTTCTTTCCCCAAATAATTTCCTCAATTAAATACATCTATTCTTGGAAGAAAGTTGTCATCGGAAGGCCCATAACTCTACACAATAAGGTTACCAAGTCATGGTAATCATCATAGAAAGCACTTTTGAAGAGTTCTTGGGGGACTTTATTTGCAATTCCTCTCTTCTCCTTTATCTAGTATTGATAGATAAGATTCCTGCACTTGAGGGGGTTAGCATCCCACATGGTCTTGACATATTCCTTGGATGTATCTTCCATTTCATCGAAGGTAGGGCTATGAAAAGTTTTCCCTATTGATTTGGTGGATAGATCAACTAATATATTGCCATCCCTATCAACAATTCTTTTATTATATTCTTGATATGCCTCTTTGTAGGCCATCACGAGCTCAGGAGCATTCAGATGAAGTGTGAAACCGACAACCTTGGCCAACCCACTCTTTCTGATATTCCTATAATTCTCTATGGTATGATTGATAATGTCCCTTTGTTTGAATTTGTCAATGTCAATATGTCCCAAGTTAGTATCTAGGATCTATTTCTAGTCTATGGTGACCTTTGACTTGAGGGGATCCCCTTGGGATTTGTATTTTATTTGGTCTTTATCTTCTTTACCCCAGGGTTCCTTGGCAAGTTTCTTTCCTTTTTCCTTCTCTATGGTCACCTTTGAAGGACCTTCAACTGGTTCCATATATCTTGCAGGAAAGAGAGCAGTAAGCACATTCAATTGTAAAAACATGAGAAGCGTTAGCCAAAATCCTGAAAAAATGATTTTAGATTAGGTGACTCATCATTCAAAGATCCTAACATCTCTTTCAAATCAACATTGGGAATTTTTGTGGGGAAGTTTTGGCCATGTTGGCCTAGGGGTACGGAATTCCCTGGGTTGGCAGCCATTTTGGAGGCAACTACAAAAGGGATGACAATCAGGGCACGACGGCCCGCAAGGTTCTACCTGCAAGGTTCTAACGGCATTGGGATTTGGCCTTAAAGTAGGGTCTACTAGGAAGGTTATGCCATTTAGGCACATGGGTGAAATAAACTTTGTGGTTTTGAAGTAATCAAATTGGTCATTTAAGTGAGTGGGCCTAAGGAACGCAGGCACAGGAGGTCTGTTGGCCATTTGGTACACTGCTGTTGAAATGGCGCTAGCAGAGCAGTGTTCTGTAGGTGGCATCCCACCATGCGAGATCTGCAAACTTGATGGGCGGTCATCACTTAGTTACTAAAGTTCAAATCATTTGGAGGAGTGCAGGTCAGATGGTGTGGGAAGGTGCTAGAGGATAGTTGTTTGGAATGGCAGAGGCAGGACTAAAGTTCGCTAAAGGAAACCCACACTATCGGGTCCGCAGGCAACCTAAGCATCATTCCTTTGTTCATCGACAGACCGTTAAAGGGAAACAATAGGGTCGGGTCCTGCGGAGTGGGCTGACGGGAGCTCATGGTCATTTAGCATGGAAATGATAGAGTGACCATCTGCAGGCAGCCACTAGTATTGGGAAGCTCATAAAGTCTTTTTATCGGTTATTTTCATTTCTTTAGCTCAGACAAAGGCAACAAGTGTGGGTTCTGTAGGGTTGGAAGATGGATACTTGAGGCCATTTGGAATGGAAAATTTTCCACGATGGCCTGTGGATGGAATTCCGCAAGGAGAGGCCCGCACAAGGGCCAAAAATTGGTCAATTTTGGCATGGGGAGATCGGATGGGAACGACGGGGTCAGGATCTATGCGTTGAAAGGACTCTAGGGTTTCGCCGTTTGAAGAGGTCATTTATGCGACAGTGAAATGTTAACGAAGATCCATACTAGATGGTCTACATTACATAATTTGCATTGGTATTTTTAGCTTTAACGACAAATGTGATAGTAGGGTCTGTTGGACGAGAGGATGAGCTGCGATGGTCATTCAGAATGGCAAAGCCAAGGCAAAGATCTATGGATGAAATTCCACAAGGAGAACTCCCAAATGATTAAGGACTTAGGCAGTTTGGTGCGGTTAAGTTTGGTCATAAATCACTAGGGCAAGATCCACGCATCAAAAAGGCATGATCAAATAGCCATTTGGAATGGTGAGGCTCAATGTGCATTTTGTGGGTGGAGGCCTACACTAGCAGACCTGAGAGGGTCAAAGGATCTCCATTTTGGGCTCATGAAATATAGGCAAAGTCTAGGATGGCTAATAAATGGGGGCTTCCTGCAAGGGAGGGCTCGATGAAGGTATCCGTTGTTTTGAGGTTTGGAAGTTTGAGGAAAAAACGATGGCAGTGGGCATGTTGTAGGCCCACAGGGCATGAATGCATTGGTTCAAGAATGGTCGCGACAACCTTGAGTTTGATATGCTCCTTGTGGGTGATTCTCAATAGATTTTAAAGTTTTGAAAAGTGGGTTTTGATCACCTGGGAGTGTTCTAGCTAGGTTTCAAATTTTCCTTCTTGATATTTTAACAATTTTTAAGGAAATGAAAGAAAAATTAAAATGTGAATGGTAGAAGACCAACCTGAAAATCATGATGAAATTGATGAGGAGACTACAAATAGAGACACTGAATCGGTGAAGGAGATCATCGGGTGTGATGACAGTGTTGGCGAGAGGCTCTGACAAATTCTTGGAATTCCTGATGGTGAAAATGACAGCTTGAAATGGGCTATTTATAGATTTTGAAATATTTAATGCCCACCATTAATGCAGGTACAATAGCTGCAGTGGTTGGTGGACATGAATTTTGAGATGGGCAGTGCCAAAAGCAGCAGGGTCTACAAAGGGGTGGGATCCATGTGTTGGTTGCCTAACATGTTAGGCAGGAGAACAATAGTGAAGGTTGCGGGTCTTGTAGGGCACGCAGATGAACCGGCCCAACCGATGTAGGGGCAATGAAACCATAGAAAAATCTCGCACAAGGTGGCCCACATGGGTGGAACCACAAAGCCCGAAAGATAATAGCTTAAAGTTCAAAGGAAAACTGCCAGGGGAAACCTGCAAAGGCCAAAGGCTTCGAAAATTTGAGGGTGGCAAAACTTGGTCGACTCAAGATGGTTCTTCTAAGACTTTCTAACTGCTTAGGACCCAAAAATAGGGGCATACAAAATGAGGTAGCAACCAAAGCGACCCAGCGAAGTGAAAAGAGAGAGAGGGTCCTTGTTCTGAATGAGGCATGTGTGCTATAAGCACAATAAATGGCGACTCTGTTGGGGAACGCTCCTAAGTGTTCTAAGGATAAATGCTCATTCAGAACCCAGAATCTCAAGTTTTGTAGACCAAGGGACGGTGTCCAAAAGTGAACTAGGGGACTCAAAGGAGAACAAGATCCTTGGCTAAATCAAATCACAAAAATGTCTTGGAAGTGTGTGTAAGTAGTGAATTCATTCCTTTTTCTTTGGAGACTATAACAAATGGTAGTTAATCAATCCGAACAAGCTATGAATCATCTAACTCCAAAAGTAACTTGAATATTGCTCCGCTACTAGTCAAGTGTCCATAGCCCCGATGGAGTTATTGTTGTGATCCCATGGACATTGCTATACTATTAGCCAGATGTCCATAGCCTTGGTAGAGTTGTTCGCACACCCACATGGTTTCTTGATTTGAATATTTCTTCTTTCTTTTTTATATCCTTTTGATACTATTTATTTCATTCAATTATGTAATTATCAAAGCTTATAGTGGGCTTGGGACCACAGTGGTCACTGACGCATACTTATGATTTTTGCTTGTTAGGTCATCATAACAACCATTGCACAACTCTTCAAAATCAATTAATGTTTATCTTGTGTAGGATCCGAGACGACATGTGATAAGATTCCACTAAGGGTCACACTCTAGGTCAAGTCAAAGTTCAAATAAGGAGACCACCCCATAGCTGCAATTAGAGACCAATGGTTAAGAGTGAATGCTTATCCAAAGAACACAAAGGGAAGACAACAGAGTGAACCATCCATTGAACAAGTATGACCGCCACATCAGGAAAAAAGAGACACTCTTAGAAAAACAAAAGCGACCGAGAAATGAGCAAAACAAAAACGACGTGAAGCAACAAAACAAAGGTGAATCAAAAGCAACCTAAAATAACCTATATACAGATACTTACAAAGATCAAGCTCAAAAGAGCTCAGGAAAGGAAGTAATGCTTTAGGTGCTACCCATTGATGGGAAATCGAATGTCTTCACCTATTAGAGTTTTAAGTCAGAAAATATTATCTCCCAAGATTTTAGAAATTTGAAAGGGGCCAAGCCAAAGCTTGTCGAATTTATCATGTCCCCCTTTCTTTTCATGGGCCTTGTCCTAGAATAGAATGAGATCAAAGATTCTAAAGGCCTTTAATTTAGCTCATTGATCAAACCATCTTTTGACCACACCCTAATGTTTGGAAAAAAAATTAATGGCACGGTCATACACTTCTTCCAAGTGAAGTAACTTAGCTAAGTGGGCTTCTCATCGATCCCCTCCTTCATAAAAAGTGTTAATGAAATTGAGGGTTGGGGTCTTGAGGTGAATGGGGAATATGGGCTCTAGGCCATAAATGAGGTGAAATGAGGAATCTCCCAAGGAGGCCTTGTGGTGTGTGTGATTTTTCCAAAGGGGAAAATGAAGCTAGGTGTGCCAGTCCTTTGGGTTCATATCAATCAGCTTTTTAATCATAGTGATGAGGTTCTTGTTTGTGGATTCAGCTAGGCCATTACCTTAAGGGTAGTAGTTGGATTATAACTTGAGGGAAATGTCATAGTCAAAGGCCCAACTAGCAAATTTAAGTGAAGAAAAGGTAGAGCCATTATCACAAACTAAGGCATATGAGCAACCAAAGTGATTTAGAATGAAACTTTTGAGAAAATTTGTAACTACCTTTGTGGTACATTGCCTACATGCAATAGCTTATGTCCATCTAGTACAATAATTAGAGGTGGTTAGAATGTACCTGTGGCCCACAAATGATGGTGGACTTACCGGACCAATGAAGTCGAGACCCCATTGTGTGAACGACCTTACCTCCAAGACTAGTTGCAACAAGACAACAACATTCCTTTCTCTTGTTGCAACAGTTTGGCAGATGTGGAAAATACGAACATGATTATGTGCATCCTTGAAGATGGTTGGACAATAGTAACTTGCTTGTAGGATCAAATGTGTATTTGAGGGACCAGATCCATGATCGGTGCTGAATTTATCATGAAATTCTTTTAACTCTCTTGTTGCTTCTTCTTTTCCAAGGCATTGAAGGTAAACCCATTCATGATTTCTTTTGTCGAGTATAGATCCTTGTAGCATATAACTGCTGCTTCTAAGTATGAGAGCATGATTTTAGACTCCTTGTAGATGGGACATTCATTTTTTATTCAACAAGTAGTAGACAATATCATCATACCACTTTCTGGGAGAGACGTCTTCTAGTTGGTACTACAAAACCGTGAGTTTTGGACCCGCTTCAGCCATTGTCTCAGCTATTGTTCAAGTGAGGTCTTGTCCTCTTACTAATTTCATTGGATAAATCTCCATGTCATATTCTTGTAGTAGGGTGACCCACTTTTCTCTTCTTTCTCCTAACTCATTCTGCATCAACAATGTTTTCATTGCTGGGTCAGGCATAATGGAAAATACCTTGTTCCACAGGATATAGTGTCTGAATTTTTTAACTCCTCTAACTAGAGCATATGCCTAGTTCTCTACATTATGATACCATAGTTCAACATCCTTTAAGGGATCACTCATGAAGGCGATTGGTTGCTCACTCTCTTCATCATCTTTCTGAGTCAAAATGCTGGCACATGAATGATCTAAATAAAATGAGTAAATATAGAATGGCTTTAGGTAATCAGGACTAACTAGCATAGGTGCTTTAGCAATGGCTTTCTTGATTTCCTCAAAGGCTTACTTTGCTTCTGGAGTCCAGTTGATTTTGGCATCTTGCTTCAAAATGGCGTTGAGCAGCTTAACAATTTCAGCAAAGTTGGTAATAAATTTTTTGACGAAATTTATCTTTCCTGTTGTGCAGTTTTACACACACGCCCCGCTAAAAGTAGGGACCCTCTTTTTCTTTCACTGTTGTTGTTTTGACCCTTTGATTTTGAGGATTTGCATTTCCTTGGCATGAGCTTAAAATGTTTATCTTTCTTGCTTAAGTGTTTTTCCCAAGTTACATGTTGAAAATCTCAAGTTTTCAGCCAAATCCGAGTTTTTACCCCATTTTGGGATTTTTTGTTATGTCCGGATTTTCCCAGATTTCATCCAAACTCCGGAAAATAGGTTTTAGTGCTGTTGTTCAGAATTTCTGGTCTTCGCAGAAATCCGCCTGGGCTGGATTTTTCTGAAATTCCATCGTTCAGTCGAGTTTTCGGATTTTGTCTAGCTGTCTTGTCTACTTCGTTAGTGCTCATTGTATGAATTGTATTTAGTCGATCTTTGGAGATTTTCCTATCGTTCTGCTTTATCATTTGTATTCTCTTGAGTTGGGGTATTCAATCTTGTGGTGCTTTGGCATTTTAGACTTGCTTGGAGTTTGAATTCTTGTTTGTTTGGGCATTTTGTTGCTTGTTCTGTGCGTTCATGGTCAAAATTTAGGGTTTCATGCCTAGAGCGTCCCCATTGCATCTTAATTTGATTTCAAATGAATCTAGAATTCAAGGAGGATCTTTAGGAGGTCCAAGTTAAACTGGTTCCATGCCCTACTCCTCAAATTTGTGATCATTTGATCAATTTGAGCGAATTCGTGAGAGGATGCCGATATTCAAGTTTTCTGTCAACCTCGGCAGTTTCCTGCGCTGGCAGATTTCCTTGGGTTTCCTTGTCCCCTCCATTTTCCTAGAATGTGTGGAAAATCTAGAACTTTTCCATTTTCACAGAATTTTGGTTTGGCCGGATTTTTCCGGATTCCCTGGGAAGCTTTGTGAAACATAAAAATTGGGTGAAATAGATGATTTTAATGATAAATTCTTATCATTCCATGCTCTAAATTGATGGATTGCATTGTTATCTACATCTTTTCAGCATTTTGATCATCTATAGTTGATTTTGTGCCTTCTTCAGGAAAATCCACGTGGCCTGGATTTCCTTGAAATTCCTTTCTGGCCTGGATTTCGTAGTTGGATTGAAGTCCCAAATTGTGTATAAATCGATTTAACTAGGTTTCTAGGTTGATTTCTATCTTTGCTCGGATTTTTTTGAATGATGAATATGTTATTCGTGATGGGCTAATCTTGATCTTCATGTTATAATGAATACTGATGCTAGTTTTTGCTAAGTGTAGGCTGAGCCTAGTAGGGTGGCAGCTAGAAGGAGAAGGTTCTGATGAAGATATATAAATAGAGTCAGAGCAGTTGAAGGAATGGTGGTGAGGTATATGATTTCCAGTCGATGAGGACCTTTTTGTTGAATGCCAATTTGATGATGTGGCTACTTATATTTCCATTATGGATTATTATCAGTCCCTTAAGATTGATTGGGAAGAGGTCGTTGAGCGCTCAAGAGATGAAGTTTAATTCATAAAAGAAATTTAGGTATTGGTTACTTCCCCTTGGCTGACTTGGTGAGGTGCGCTTAGGATAAGGAGAGGGCAGTTAATGCAAGGCTATTTGTGCTTCCCTATTATTTTCCATGTCGTGGTCCGAATTACATTGGGGATCCCAGGCCAACCTAGATTGAGTTCAAGCATTTAATGCTAATTCATTTTATTTTGAATTCTCCCTGTGCCGACCTGTTTTATGGCCATTTATTATTGTAAACATTAGTTGGGTTGACTTGTTTGTGGCTATTTTATGATTGTAAATCCCAGCTAGGCCGACATGCTTTGGGGGTTCCTATAAATTTGGCATTTTGCCTCATTTGTGATATATAGAATAGAGCATATAGAATAGAAAAGACAAATAGTTCTTAGAGTGAACTAGGTAGTAGAGCAGAGGTAGAAGTTAGTCAATTTCTAATCAAGTGCTATAACAAAACATTGCAATTGTTGCTATAATTCGATGATTCAATACAATTGAAGACATTGTGATTTTCTGGTGATCTCTTTTGTGTTGACTTATCTTGCATGGTTCTTATGATTCTATCTTTGAAATTGCTCAAGGTTATTAATTAGATGTATGTTAGATCAGATTCAATGGTGTTTATAGTTTTATGCTTGAAGTGTTTGCAGCAATCCCTAGTCCATACTTTTTGTAGCTAGCTGATTGTTAGTTGCTTTGCAAAGTTAGCCTGGACCTTATATTCATTGTGCTTATTCCAATTGTAGAGATTTATTCATTTCAATTGCAATTGGGTTGTCTTGGGTGAATATTCATGATCTAAAAATCTTTAATACCTTAGAGGATTGCATTGTCTCTGTGATATTGCAGATTCATCTGGGTTAAGCAGGAATTAGTTTATGAGGGATTGGTCCATTTCAAGTATTTCATCATTTACATTGTTAATCTTAGGAATAGCTTCAATTTAGGAATCTCTCTAAAACCCTAATCTTTTGTTATTTCTTTATCATTTGAGTTAGATTTAGGATTGAAGCATCATCATATTACCAGACCTGATTCAGTATTTCCTTATAGTAAGGTCCCTTTGTAATTACCAACATTTTCACATTTATGATTAAGTTGTTTATGCATTTTCAAGACCTGACATTAGAGACCTTGGGGTTATCTCTTGAGGCTTGCTGATAGAGATTTACCTTTCAAGAGAGATAGGATTTCATATTTTGTCTGAGTTGTTGTGGAGAAAAAATCATCAATAGATTGGCGCTAGAAGGAGGGCCTGAATAAGCAAGCTCGATCAATTTTTGTATGCTATCTCTCCTGAAAGATTCATAAGAAGAACTAAATCTACTCTAGGAGATGAGGAATTTCAAGAATTACAAGTCCCTACTAGGTCAAGAAGGATCAATAGAAGGGGAGAATCATCATCCACCCAACCACCTCCATCATCTCCATCATTCTCATCTTCATCTAAGGACATTCCCATCCAACAACCTCAGCCACCCATAAATCAACCATTACCACCCCCACCTCCACCAATGGCTTTCCTCACCAATAATCCATCTCCATTGACCTTTGCTAATTACAATGTCATGCCCAAGAACCCTGAACACTTTTGTTCAAATTTCCATGTCAATGATCCCAATAGAACTATCAAGGAACACATCAGGATCTTTCAGACTAGCCTTAAGGATAGAGGAATAAATCATGAGGATGTAGTATGTAGACTCTTTCCTTATTCCCTAGGAGAAGATGCATTCTATTGGTATAATCACTTACCTGTTGGTTCTGTCCGAAACTGGAATGAACTAGAGACTGCATTCTTGCAGAAGTTTAGGATTCCCATTAGGCCCTGTGAGCTCTACCGTCAGTTTACTAATGTTAAGAGAGAAGTCCATGAGCCTATAGGGTCCTTCAATAATAGGTTTCATCGTGCCTATACTAGACTATAGGCCCCTTATGCTGTTGATGAGCCCACTGCTTTAGAAGTCTATTATGAAGGACTTGATAGTCTGATAGCCACCTTCATGAAATGGAGAAACAACCCTCCTAATACCCTACTTGAAGCATATGTTGAGGTTGTAAAGGTTAGCACTACTTTAAGATAACATTTTTTTGGGCCTTTACCATCACTAGGACCCGCTACTCACCCCGGACAAGTCCTAGCTCTCAACCAGGCTCTTGCTAATCACACTCCTATCATGAATACAACACCTCAATTGCCTCTTGTTCCTCACCCAGGGCCTCTTGTGAGTCAAGTGCCACCTGCAATTAGCCTCTACATCCACAATCTCATGCTAGCTATCCCCCATATCTGCAAAATTTTGAAGTCTTGAACCAGCCATTGCATACCAGCACTGTAGTGGGATATCCCCAAAACAATGTGAACCGGCTTCCATATGAGAATTATGATAAGGAGAGACTGGATGAGTTGTCTAAACAAGTGAAGAAGCTGAATATGGAAGTAACTTACTTGAGGAACCAGAAGAGTTAGTTGCAAGCTGCTCAGAGAAATATGCAGTCTAATTATAGCAGAGAAAATCAACAAGGACAAAACTTTGACTGAGGGCAGCATCTTGAAAGAGGATATAACCATGACAGAGCATACAAAAATGACAGAGGATATAGTAATGATAGAGGACAATCCTCAAGCTAGAACTTTGATTGAGGGAAAGATGGTGGACAAGGGTTTGACAGGAGACAGCCACTAGGACAAAACAAGACTTGGAACAAGAGGCCTAATAATGGAGGAGTCCCTACTCCATTGGATCATCTAGTCAATCAGCCAGTCAATCAAGAGAAGCCTCCTAATGGTGTATATTTAGCTGAGGATGCATTATCAAGATGGTGTAAGCTCCATAAAACAAGTCAGAATTTTGAGTTAGACTGTCAAGAGTTTTAGACAGCAGCTTCAATTTTCCAGTATGAAGTGGAGAATAATGTAAGTGGTTAGGAAATGGTACCATCTACTCCCTATGATTCATCAGTGTTAGTATTGAATCATGCTCCTTTTCCACAGAGCAAAGAGAATGTGCTTGAAGAAGAATTAGACCAGCTCAAGGAAGAAGCAGACCAATTGTACAATGGAGATGAGATTTCACAGTTGTTTGATGAAAATACAATAAATGAAAATGGCCCCATGGATGAAGAAGATGCTTATTTTGAAGAGGTACAGACCTTCCAAAGGACTGTCAAGAAGTATGATCTGAGAGATATGCCACATAGACGTTCACATGCTAGAGGTCCCTTCACCACTTCCATTCCACCAAACAACTTCACAACACCTCCAAATCCTAATGCCATCAATAATCCACCATATCCTCCGATGTCTAGGTAGTACTTCTCTAAAGATCAAGCACAAATGGATCCATCAAAAGGAAAGAGTGTTGATGAAAACAAAGACAGGGTGGTGGAATACCCAAAAGAGACTCCTATTGATCTGAATGAGGAACAAATGGCCATGTATGTTGTAGAAAAACTCAAGAAGCTAAAGGTAAGCCTCTCTGCATTTGAATTTTTGAGAGTTCCAACCATTAGGAATGCAGTTCTAGGAGCTTACAATGCAAATTATATATCACAAGATAGATCAATTAGTGAAAGTGTCAATAGAGTATCTAGCTCTCAAACAGTAGAAAGGCAAAATCAGACTCATAATCAAGTTCATGTGCCTCTTGGAGATAAGGGAAAAGAGAAGGATATGACTCAAGGTGCTCAAGTAGATACTCCCTTAACCTTGTTTCAAGGGAAGTCAGACACTCCTCCATTTCTAATTTTTGTCCGCATATTTGGTAAACACTTGCATAATTGTTTGTTAGATTCAGGTGCTTCCACCAATGTAATGCCCTTTGGTGTTTGTAGAGCTTTGGGTATTACCCCTACTGATTCCCAAAAGAAAGTTACGCAATTGGATAGAATTGAAGTTAAGGTTGTAGGGGAATTAAATATGGTTCATATGCAGGTTGCTTCTGATCCTAGGATTCAACAGGTTATTAATATACAAGTGGTTGATATACTTGATGCTTATGGCTTGATTCTGGGAAGAGACTTTACTAGGGCCTTGAATGGATATGTATCAATTTATCATTCTCACATGTGGCTTCCTTGGAAGGGAGTGCCAAACTAGATTAGAATTAAAAGAGAACCAAGGATGAAGTATATGATGACAAAATATCAAAATACCTCCAATGAAATTATGATATCTGAGGTAAGTATTGGAAATTATGTGCTTGCAGCCCCTTTTGAGGAGTCAGATGTCGAGGAAGTCCTTATGTTTCACACAACACCTATTTACCTTACAACAAAATCCAGTGGTACTGAAGCCTTGGTGGAACCAGTTGAAAATGAAGATGATCTTGAAGATAATCAGCTCAGTTTACTGGATAATTCCCAAGAATTCATTCAAAAATGCATTGAGGATCATATTCAGTTGGGTAGGAAGATGAATTTCAAATATTTTCTCTTGCCAAATTGGTGTAGGGTTCATAATGCCTCTTATTCTGAACTGGATTGTTGCTTATGCCAGATTGCAGTGGAAAAAGTGCAAAAATGTATCAATCCCATTCCCGTAGTCAAAATTGATATCCAGAATGTTCAGGAGGACTCTAAAGGGAAGAAAGTGATGCTTTCTAAAGAACCTTCCAGCAGCAACATTGCAGGAGATACAACAAGGAAGTCTGCAGTTGCGGTCTGTTGGACTTTAAGGTTTGATGGATCAAAATCAAAGCAAGGAGTTGGAGCAAGATTTGAATTAATTAGTCCAAAATGTAAAACTTTCTTTGCTGCTCATAGGCTTCAATTTCATTGCACCAATAAAATAGAAGAATATGAGGCTTTATTCCATGGGTTGTTAATGGCACTAAAGAAAAAGGTTAAGATTTTGCAAGTTTTTGGGGATTTTGAGTTAGTGGTTAAGAAAGTTAGGAGATAATACTCTTGCCATGACAGAAGAATGACCAATTATAGACACAGAGTTTGGGACCTTATTGAAGGATTTGATTCCTTCAACATTCAGTTGATTCCACAATGTAAAAACCAGATAGCTAACTCCCTTGCTCAGGAAACTAGTACATTGCAACCCCTGTCTTTTTCTGCATTGAAGAAGTTTACGGTGGAGCTGACCCCAGTGCCTTTAATGCTTGAAAATGTCACCAACTTCTAGGTATTTGAAGATGATAAGAATATCATGCATTTCATCACAAGCTCATATGTTTTTACTTCTCAGATTATTGATGAAATTGAACTTCAAGAAGTAGAAATGGACTTGGAAGGAGTAATCAATTTGAAGACTAATACAATTCCCAGAGGAATGGTATAGTTAGAGAGGATTTTTGATTTGGATAAGGTCAAAGATTAGGAACAAGATGCCAAGAAGGATTCCATTAGTGGACAATGTGAAAAGTATAATATGGGAACTCAAGATGATGCAAAGAATATCTTCATTGGTAAAGTATGCACCCCAGAAGAAAGAAAAGGAATAATTGATGCATTACATAGATATCCAGATGTGATAGCCTAGAGTTATGAAGACTTGAAGACCTATGACACATCAATCATAACCCACACTATCCCTCTCAATCGAGGAGTAAAACCTTTCAGGTAGAGGCAAATACCAATTAATGCTCTATTGGAACCCACAATTCAAAAGGAAGTACAGGAGCTGCTATCTGCAAGAATCATATTCCCGGTAAGACACTCCACTTGGGTTGCAAACTTGGTTCCAGTACAAAAGAAGAATGGTGAAATCAGGCTGTGTGTGGATTTTAGGAACCTCAAAAGAGCATCAGAAAAGGATAATTATCCAGTACCTTCACTGGATGAAGTGCTTCAGATTGTAAATGGTTCCCAAATGATGTCTTTCTTGGATGGATATTTAGGTTACAATCAAGTTATGTTACAGTATGAAGATAGACATAAGACTGCTTTCACTACCAAGTGGGGAACTTTCACCTACAGAAGAATGCCCTTCGGTTTGATTAATGTTGGGGCCACATTTCAGAGGGCCATGGACATTTCCTTTAAAGACATAATTGGTAAGTGCATAATCATTTATATGGATGATCTGACAGTCTTTTCAAAGAAGAGAGGTGATCATATAGTAGATTTGTGCAAAGTGTTTCAAAAGTGCAGAGCATTTGGTATATCTCTCAATCCAAAGAAGTGCATCTTTGGAGTTACAGAGGGAAAATTACTGGGACATGTTATCTCTGAGAAAGGAATTTTCATTGATCTAGAACGAGTGGAAGCTATACTCAAGATCCCACTACCTGCTAGCAAGAAAGAAATGAAGTTATTCTTTGGTAAAATCAACTTTGTAAGGAATTTCATCATTGGATTTGTAGAAATAGTCAAGCCACTGAATGCAATGCTGAAGAAAGAAGCCAAAGTTGAATGAAGTACAGAAGCTAAGGAAGCATTTGCAGAAATAAAAAAGGGCTATTGCTTAAGCTCCGATTTTGGTGAGTCCAGATTATGATAAGCCATTCTATATATATTCATTTACTTTTGATCACTCATGTGCTGCTATGTTTGATCTGATTAGGATCTAGACTAATTGCATAATTGAATGCTTAATGTTTACAATCTTTAAAATCCAAATTACATAAACAAAATTAACACATTCACATGGTTATTTAAGCGGAAATAGTAAAGTGAAGAAAACAGAATGTGAGAGAGAAGGAGAGAGGAAATGCAAACAATCTGGTAACGGAGTTCGCCACAATCGTGACTATGTCTCTGGGTCCGCTCCAATGGAGTGACCGATCCGATTAATCTGCAGAAAATGATTACAAGATCTTCCACCTAATACAAGATTTATGTCTTCTTGGTCGACAATGAATTACAAAGAAAATCCTTCAAAAAATACAAAAAGCTTAACTAAGCTTCAAATGCATAAGGATCAAATTCACTATCACTTGGAAATCTTCTCACTACTCTCCCAAAAATTCATTTCAAACCACTTAGCCAAAAAAATATTCAAAAATTACTTAATCTCACACCCCCCATTCTACCCTTTTTATACAAAAAAATTACTCAAATTGGTTCATAACCAATTGATTTTCAAAACCTCCCAATATCCCCTTTACATAGAAAATATTATTTGAAAATCCCCCCTTATTTACATAGGGATATCCTCCCGTTAAAATAACCCATCCAATTTTACATAAAATCTTCACAGATGGCCTCTTGTAATTTTATTCCATAATCCGTTTTAGGATTTATTAGGAGATCTTAATAATTCACCTTTAAATATAAACGGGCTTGATTTTGTTAAGGATTTAATCCTTAATTATAGGGGGTGAATTGGTTGGCAGTTTGATTTTTTTTTAAATAATGATTAAGTTCCCCTTAAAAAGGGGATCTCCCATCCACATGTATTTTTAAATATTAAAGGGGTTTTATCCCATTTAAATAGGGGTAAATTTGTTTTCTTTTAAATTAAGACCCCACCTACTTTTTCTCATGTAGGCCTTAAATTAAGGCTTTTAAATGGGAGGAGTGGTAGGCTTTTATATTTTTATATTTTTATTATTATTTTTTGTTATTATTTTTTTTATAAACAAAACAATAATATTTCCATTGGAGGGATGAGGAGATGCCATGTGTCAATGGCTAATTGGTCGTTGAGCTAACTAGGCGCTGACATCATCATGCAACTTTGACCCAATCTTTGACCTTCCATAACTTCGCCATATGGATTCTGTTTTATGTGAAATGAACTCTATTGGAATTATGACGATGAGAACTATGCAATGGTGCTGACTTTGACCGATTTTGATGACTTTGATTTTTTCCCTTTTTCTGCCCTAGTTCTAAGAGTTGACCAGAGGTTTGACCATATATATCTTGAGCTCCGAGACTCTGATTGACTCTGTTCGAGTTGCATTGAAGTCAGAGTCCTGAGCACTTTCTGATGATGCTGAAACTGGAGAAAATTGGAGAATTTCAAAATTGACAAAAAGATCCTCTAGATCAATGTTGACTTAAAAGTCTGATGAAATGAACATCCCATAGCATTCATGAGTGCACCATTGAAAGATGTTGAACTAAAGTACCCAAGTGTGGAGAAGCAGGCTTACACCTTAGTTAGAGCTATGAAGGAATTTAGACACTACATCCTCAGAAAAAAATATCTTTGCAATAGTTCTTGATCCTGCAGTCAAGCTGTTGTTGATGCAGAATGAGCTAGGATAACGCAAAGCTAAATGGGTAACAATGTTACAAGAATATGATATTTAGATTCAACCCATGAAACTGGTAAGAGGGCAAGGACTTACAAGGACAATGGCAGAAATGGGGCCTAATCTTGCAGCCCAACATTCCAATCTAGAAGATGTTTCCCCTGGAGAATGGTATGATGATATTGTTCATTATCTCCTAACTCAGAGGTGTCCTGACTATCTTAATTCAGTATAGAGAAGGGAATTGCGCTTGAGAAGTGATAGTTTCATGCTGAAGGGATTTGTTCTATATAAGAAAAATCATGAGGGTATCTACCTGAGGTGCTTAGGAAGACAGGAAGCTGAGAGAGTCATGGCTGAATTTAATGATAGATATGGTACTGGCCATGGGTCTGCACATGCCACTGTAAATAAGATTTTTAGGGCTGGTTATTATTGGCCTACATTGTTCAAGGACACACACAGTCATGTCAGAACTTGCCATGTGTTCCAGACTACACCCACTAGAGAAAAGTATGCAGCTCTTCCACTTCAGTCAATCGTTGAGGTAAGACCTTTTGCATAGTGGGGGATGGACTTTATAGGTCCCATCAATCCACCTTCCTCTATAGGGCATAGGTATATTCTCACTATTACTGATTATTTTACATGATGGACTAAAGCTCTTTCATGAAAATAGTGTACTTCTGAAGTGGTAATAGATTTCATTGAATCAAGTATTATCAATCGCTTTGGATGTCCTTTATCTTTGGTTTGTGATAATGGACCTGCATTTGCATCATTGAAATTTTCTAATTGGATTTTGACCATGGGATCATAATAAAGTTTGCATCTAATTACTATCCATAGGTTAATGGGTTGGCTGACTCTTCCAATAAAAACCTCTTAACAGTCATATGTAAGTTACTAGAGAAGAATCCCAAGGATTGACACACTCAACTTAGATTTTCTCTATGGGCAGATCGCACAAGACAAAAGAATTCCATTGGGACCTCCCCTTATCATCTTGTGTATGGTCTATAACCGGTATTTCCAATTCAATTAAGGATCCCTACTTTATAGTTCATTAATGAATATTATGATAAAGAAAACAGGCATGAAGCCCACCTACAGGAGTTGTTTCACCTTGAAGAAAGAAGAGATGAAGCCTTAAAGAAATTTGCTAAACATCAAGGTGTAGTCAAGAGGTGGTTTGATAAAAGAACCAAGGTAAAAGCCTTTAGTATTTTTGACTTGGTTCTCTACTGGGATAAAGCCCATGACCGTAAGGGAGAGCATGGTAAATTTGACAAACTTTGGCTTGACCCTTACCAGATTTCAGAAATCCTGGGGGATAATGCTTTCTGCTTGAAAACTCTCACTGGGGAGGATATCCCACTGCCTGTCAATGGGTAGTATTTGAAGCATTATTTCCAGTCTTGAGCTATTTTCATCTCTTGTCCTGTACATAGTTAGAGTAGGTTTTCCTTTCTGCTTTGCTTTGCTTTAGTTAGAGTAGGTTTTCCTTTTTTTTTTTTCTTTTGTTTGTTTTGGTTAGTGTAGGTTTGCTTTCGGTTTGGTGTGTTTTGCTCTATTTTTTGCTCGAGAGGTCTTCTTGTTTTCTTCTGGAAGTGTTGCACCTGCATGGAAAATATTCTTTTGTGTGGGACCGTTCTAAGTATTTCCTTGATGAATTTTAATCACGTGTCTTGAATGGATGGTTGAGGTCTTCATTATCATCATGCGGTCTAAATTTTTGATTTAAAGAGGATAGGTCATTGGTTGGATTTGAATTTTAAGTATTCTGAAATCTTATATCTTTTATACATCTTAAAAATCCTGAGGTTGTGGTAAGGTCCTTGCGAGGTCTTGTCAGGTGAAAAATATTATTTCTGCCTTAGTGCCACTATGCTTCTCAGCCCTGAGTGTGAACTTCATTGTTCATAGGTTGAAATGAAAAAAATGAAAAGAAAATAATATCAAAAGAAGAAAAGAGAATATTGAAAATCAAATGAATTCAACTTATCAGGGGTATCTAAATATCTCTATCGGGGCTACAGACGCCTGGCTGGAAATAGAGCTATGTTCAGGAGAGTCACATCAATAACCTTGTCGGGGCTATAGACACCTGACTGGCAGTGAGGCTCTATCTAGGTTGCTTTTGGAGTTAGAATATTTACGTAGCCTAACCTAATTGAACTTGATTTCTATAGTAGCTCAAGGAAGGAAATGAACTCATGTGCACACACTTGGATTTTCAGTCTATGGAAGATTCAGTCCACCTTTGGTTTTGATTCTTTAATCTTGCATTTCGATTTGTTTGTATGATAGTGGGATCAAAACTAGAGATTTTGGGTTCATGATTCTTGTTCATCATCAAATGCTTTCGAGCATTTTCCCAGCAGAGTGGCCATTTGTTGTACAGTTTTGCACACACACCTCGCTGAAAGCAAGGATCCTCTTTTGCTTTCGCTCTTGTTGTTTTGACCGTTCTATTTTGAGGATTTTCATTGCCTTGGCAAGAGCTTAAAATGTTTATCTTTCTTAGTTAAGTGTTTTTCCCAAGTTACACGTTGAAAATTTCAAGTTTTGGGCCAAATCCGGGTTTTTACCCCATTTCAGGATTTTCCAGTCCGTTCGAATTTTCCCGGATTTCTTCCAAACTCCAGAAAATGGGTTTCAGTGCTGCTCTTCAGAATTTCTGATCTTCACAGAAATCTGCCTAGGCCAAATTTTTCTAAAATTCTGTCGTCTAGTCGCGTTTCCGGATTTTGTCCGGTTGTCTTGTCTGCTTCATTAGTGCTCCTTGTATGAATTGCATTTAGTTGATCTTTGGAGATTTTCCTATCATTTTGCTTTATCATTTGTATTCTCTTGAGCAGACTTATCTTATGATTATCCTTTTGAAATGCTTTGTCCACAAGGGCAGATGATAGTGAACAAATGAAATCAAAGTTGATAGTAATCTTCTTATCTAAAACCTAAAAATGGTTAATTAACATATATAATGAAATTGAATGAATACAAATGATGAAATTGCAGAGACTAGTGCCTTATTGGGTATGCGGAGTCAAATGAAACAGAAGTAGGCAACTTATTCTGGCAGAAAATCAAATTGCAGGCATATGATCTATTCATAACTTGTATAAACAATGCAAAATTATGACTACTAAGCTCTACTTTAATAATCCAGATGAATCTTCCTAATTACTGTGATCAACAAAAAGGATTTAATCTCTACTTGAGAGAACCAATAGATTAATCACACAGATACAACAAATGTGCATTGACAAACTAAACATAAACTTGTTATGTCAATTTAAACAACCAGAAAGAATCAAAATGAAGACAGTTTAGCAATACTTTTCAATAAACTCAACATACAATTGATACCAAAGATAAACTGCCACACCAGCTGAATTTCATTGAAATTGCCATTTGAAAACATGCACCATGGTCTCTGACATGAGAAAATTATTCTACTGTATACATCCCTACCTAATGTTTCTAATCTAAAAATCTCCTCCTATGATTACAATCGGGAGCGCCTATTTATACACCAGCATAAGAAAATAAATCATATTGAAATATCATGTAGGCCCTCCATAGAATTCGGGCCCAGATCAAGTCAGCCAACAACGGTAATTTAGCAATTTTCATATGTTGGCCCATAGTGTTTGAATCTCTATTTTATTCGCCAACCATTCGCCAAGACAGTCTTGAAGGTATGCCGAAGGAAATTATAATGTTAATCAATGTCTGCCTACGTTCCCTTGTTCTTTGTGTCGAAGTCAAGAAATATCCTTACATCGAGATGCATTTTTGTTTTGTTCATAGTCGCTATGACCTTATGATGCCGGTGAGAGGTCCCGCAGATTATAGAGTTATACCGAAAGCCTTTATGCATTCTGATTCACCGTACCTCATCCTAAATAGACACAGACCTTTGATCAACACCAAAAGTTTCACCATCACTCCAAGAAATGCACTGGGAGTCATAAAAATCTTTACACAAAGATTTCTCATTGTCAAAACAAATGTAAGCTGGACACAAAACTTCAAGACCACCTTCATGTGCACATCCCTGGTATTCAGGAGTTAACAAATCTGCAATCTATTCACTGACAAGTGAACAAGTCTCAACATTTTCATCACTATAGTTATACTCCTCACTTTTGTCATCATCAAAAAGAAATCCAATACCATCAGAGAATGGGAAATCAGAAACATCATCAGCACCGTCATTTATGCCATAAATACTTTGTTTATTTGGAATTATTTCCTCTTTTTCATAGAATGGATTTGAAAATATCTGAAACTCATTCATGAACATACCTTGGCAAAAAATCATCTGACCTTCATTTAACTCTTCATCATACAATGAGTTTGAAAATGTTTGGAAATCATTTTCAAATATACAAACCTCGTCATGATCAAATGTATCTTCATAACTTTCAACTGCAGCCAGAGGTATTGTATATTGACTATCTGATGAATCAACATCTCCCATTGCCACTTCATCCTGATCCTCATAAGAGGTAGAAGAATCCCTTGACTGCAGATAAAAATCCTTAGGTTCATCATCGGAATCAGAATATTCACTGGATTCCTCACAACATGCACTGCTCTCCCTATCACAACCTTTTGCTTCCTCAACCACAACAACAGATAGTCTTTCTATCTCTTCCTCAGTAAGTCTCCTCATACTACATTGAGTAGACACCTCAAGAGAATGTGGCACTGTATAAGCTTCTTCAGAGTCAGAAAGGACCTACTGTTCAGGCATATGCACATTGTATTTCTGATTTGAAACATTGTACTGATAACCTTCGTCCTCCAAAGATGAGTACCTCTCCTCAACATGGTGAAAAGTATCTGAAGTCAAAAATACTATGTGATCTTCTATATTATTTCCCATCAACATTCCATCTTCTTACATTCTTTGGGATACAACACAATAATCTGGGGAATGTGGCATATCACAAACTTCACAGAAATAATTGTTACTTACCATGTAGGTTCCCTTTGTCAATGGATCAGGAGCTTCCTTGTTTACAGGCCTAGCTATTATAGGTTTCTTATCCTTCCAGTCTGTATTATAAGGCATGTCATGCAACCTCAGCCTTTCATTCCTATAAGTATTCTCCTGTCGGTACTGATAACTGCTGCTTTGCTGACGAACCCTAGGGTTGTCTCTTTTATCCATTATCCTTGCAGCCTTCCTATTGTTTTCCATTATCTGTGCCATCTTCTGTGATTCAACTAGATCTCTTGGGAAACTATTTCTTAGTTCATACCCTATCTTAGGATCAAATGCATTCAAATACACACTCAGTGCTACAGAGTCTGGTAACTTTGATCCAGGAGGTATTTTATTTTGCAATTTATTGAACCTTTGATTAAAGTCATAAACTGTATCATTTTGATCTTTCTGAATCAGTATTAATTCATGAAGAGCAGCATCTGGTGCACCTAGATTCCCATATTGCTCGAGGAATTGATCCTGAAAACCTTGGAGAGAATCAATAGAGACTACTGGTAGGCTATTGAACCAATCCCTAGCATCTTCAACAAGTGATATCATGAATAGCCTCATGCATAAATATTCATATGGCATATCCAAATCTTGGATGAAAGCATTGAAACTTCTTAGATGCTCTTCAGCAGTGATTGCATCACTCCTAGTAAACCT
Source organism: Sequoia sempervirens (assembly GCA_007258455.2). NCBI lineage: Eukaryota > Viridiplantae > Streptophyta > Pinopsida > Cupressales > Cupressaceae > Sequoia > Sequoia sempervirens. Next base: position 238,761,752 of record VDFB02000013.1, read on the forward strand.
TGGAACAATACTTCTCCAACCGCTATCCATTGGATAAGGGGATAACTGAATCCCTACCAAATCAAACTGTTTGATCATTGTTGTGTATTGATGGGGGGGGGGGCGCTAGGTGGGTACTGATGCTGGTATGGTGGACCATTGTATTGTGAATGATAATATGGCATATATTGCTAACCATGAGGAGCTCTAGCATAACCTCCCCTGAACTGAGATCCTCTTCCATTCATGTTTGAACAAATGCAATGTTTCTTTCAGAGTCACCACCTACTTTTCCAAAAGTAGGAAAATCATTATTTTTGATCTTTTCCCAGTGGAATCACTCTTTCTGAGATTTCTCAAATTACAACTTTCTCCAATGACTCTATAATGTGGTCTTCAATCAAATTTTCTGATATAGTCCCCAGTAGAGTCGCCAATTTGTTAGCTCCCAAAAATGCAGGCTGAATGCCTCAAGAGGCTTCCAATCTCTTGATATGCTTTAGGGTAACAAACAAGGTCAAGAGAACTCAACCTTCTACTCTTTAGGTGCTGCTAACCTGGGTGGGTGTACCTTTTGAATTGAGCAGACTTATCTTATGATTATCCTTTTGAAATGCTTTGTCCACAAGGGCAGATGACAGTGAACAAATGAAATCAAACTTGATAACAATCTTCTTATCTAAAACCTAAAAATGCTTAATTAACAGATATAAAGAAATTGAATGAATTCAAATGATGAAATTGTAGAGACCAGTGCCTTATTGGGTATACAGAGTCAAATGAAACAGAAGTGGGCAACTTATTCTGGCAGAAAATAAAATTACAGGCATATGATCTGTTCATAACTTGTATAAAAAATGCATAATTATAACTACTAAGCTCTACTTTAATAATCCAGATGAATCTTCCTATTACTGTGATCAACAAAAAGGATTTAATCTCTGCTTGAGAGAACCAATATATTAATCACATAGATACAACAAATGTGCATTGACAAACTAAACATAAACTCGTTATATCAATTTAAACAACCATAAAGAATCAAAATGGAGACAGTTTAGCAATACTTTTCAATAAACTCAACATACAATTGATACCAAAGATAAACTACCACACTAGCTGAATTTCATTGAAATTGCCATTGGAAAACATGCACCATGGTCTCTGACGTGAGAAAATTATTCTACTGTATCCATCCCTACCTAATGCTTCTAATCTAAAAATCTCCTCCTATGATTACAATCGGGAGTGCCTATTTATACACCAGCATAAGAAAATAAATCATATTGAAATATCATGTCAACCCTCCATAGAATTCGGGCTAGATCAAGTCGGCTAGCAATGGTAATTTAGCAATTTTCATATGTTGGCCCACAGTGTTTGAATCTATGTTTTATTCACCAACCATTCGCCAAGACAGTCTTGAAGGTATGCCAAAGGCAATTATAACATTAATTGCTATCTGCCTGTGTTCCCCTATTCTCTGTTTCAAAGTCAAGAAATATCCTTACATCGAGATGCATTTTTGTTTCATTCACAGTCGCTATGACCCTATGATGCTGGTGAGAGGTCCCGCAGATTATAGAGTTATACCAAAAGCCTTTATGCATTCTGAGTCGCCATGGCACATGCTTTATCTTGTCGACGAGTCCATCTGTCCCATATATGTCATCGTAGCTTATCGATCTTGGGAGACCTCTTGCAGATTTCATTACCTTTCCCCAAAAGCCCCTTTTGCTTTTTTGCAGGTTGTTGTGACTTTTCACTGTCGGGGGGACATCTCGTAGATTACATTGTTATACCGAAAGACCCCGAGCTCACACCCATTCACCAAGACAACACAAAACTCTTGCCGAAAGCCACTTGAAAAGAACCTTTATGCTCCGTCGGTGAGACATACACACTTCGCCATGACCACACGCCAAAGACATTATGTTTGGCCGAAGTGAAGACTCAAATGAAGTGTCGGCGAGACCAAAGGTCACTCGCCGAGACCTCATATCAATAGCCCCAACCTATACCGATAAGACTCCTCCCGCCATTGGCAGTCAGCAAGGCAAACAAGAATCGCCAAGACATAATGCCGATACCGCCTAGCACTGCCGATGAATCCTCATATGTACAAGTCGGTGAGATCTGACCCATTCGAGGAGACCTCACACAGATGAAAATACTTATGCCGATGTACCATTCCTCCATCACCAAAACAACATGAAAGTTGTGCCGATAACTGCTGGTGAGTAAACTCCAATCGCCGTGACATAGAAAACATCTCGCCGCTAGGCAATACAGACATTTTATCAAAAAAATGGATTGGGGAGACCCCAATATTGTCACGCCGATAAGCCTGCAGCAAACAAATGTTAGCAAAGATGCATGACTCGATGGATTCAAAGGGTAATATAGAAAAATATGGGTGAAATATGCGCATGGTAGGACCAATCTAGAAATTTATGAGTAAAATGAACATGTAAAACACCAAATTATTATAGTTCCAATAGTTTGAATGATAAATATGTTATTTGTGATGGGCTAATCTTGATCTTCATGTTATAATGAATAGTAATGTTGGTTTTTGTTGAGTGTAGGCTGAGCCTGGTAAGGTGGTGGCTGGAAGGAGAAGGTTCTGATGAAGATATATAAATAGAGTCGGAGCAGTTGAAGGAATGGTGGCGAGGTATATGCTTTCTAGTCAATGAGGACCTTGTTGTTGAATACCAGTTTGATGATGCATCTACTTATACTACCATTATGGATTATTATCAGTCCCTTAAGATTGATTGGGAAGAGTTCGTTGAGCGCTCAGGAGATGAATTTTAATTCATAAAAGAAATTCAAGTATTGGTTACTTCCCCTTGGCCGACTTCATGAGGTGTGCTCAGGATAAGGAGAGGGTAGTTAATGCAAGGCTATTTGTGCTTCCCTATTATTTTCCATGTCGTGGTTTGAATTACATTGGGGATCCCAGGCCAACCTGGATTGAGTTCAAGCATTTAATGTTAATTCATTTTATTTTGAATTCTCCCTAGGCCGACCTGTTTTATGGCCATTTATTATTGTAAACATTAGTTTGGCTGACTTGTATGTGGCTATTTTATGATTGTAAATCCCAACTAGGCCGACATGCTTTGGGGGTTCTTATAAATTTGGCATTTTGCCTCATTTGTGATATATAGAATAGAGCATATAGAATAGAAAAGATAGATAGTTCTTAGAGCGAATTAGGTAGTAGAGCAGAGGTAGAAGTTAGTCAATTTCTGAGCAAGTGGTATAACAGTACATTTGAATTGTTGTAATTCGGTGATTCAATACTATTGAAGACATTGTCATTTTCTGGTGATCTCTTTTGTGTTGACTTATCTTGCATGGTTCTTATGATTCTATCTTTGAAATTTCTCAAGGTTATTAGATGTATGTTAGATCAGATTCAATGGTGTTTATGGTTTGATGCTTGAAGTGTTTGCAGCAATCCCTGGTCCATACTTTTCGCAGCTTGTTGATTGTTAGTTGCTTTGTAAAGTTAGCCTGGACCTTCTATTCATTGTGCTTAGTTCAAATGTGGAGATTTATTCATTTCAATTGCAATTGGGTTGTCTTGGGTGAATGTTCATGATCTAAAAATCTTTAATACCTTAGAAGATTGCACTATTTCTATGAGATTGTAGATTCATCTAAGTTAAGCAGGAATTAGTTTTATGAGGGATTGGTCCATTTGAAGTATTTCATCATTTACATTGTTAATCTTAGGAATAATTTCAATTTAGGAATCTCTCTAAAACCCTAATCTTTTGTTATTTATTTATCATTTGAGTTAGATTTAGGATTGAAGCATCATCATATTGCTAGATGTGATTCAGTATTTTCTTGTAGTAAGGTCCCTTTGTGATTACCAACATTTTCACATTTATCATTAAGTTGTTTATGCATTTTCAAGACCTGACATTAGAGACCTTGGGGTTATCGCTTGAGGCTTGCTGATAGAGATTTACCTTTCAAGAGAGATAGGATTTCATATTCTATCTGAGTTGTTACTGTGCATAAAACATCATCAACATTTCCAAAGAAATATTTTATCCCTTTCTTGCTGCCAGGCAGCTGAATCTTTAAAAGGGATTGAATGCGCTCGAGGTCTATGGAGATTCCTCACTCTAAAATAACTTGTTCGAGTAGCTTACCTTCTATAACTCTGACGATGCATTTCTTTGGATTAAGGGAAATCCCAAATTCTCTGCATTTCTAAATTTTTTTGCATAGGTCAGAAACATGATCACCTTGCTTCTTTGAGAACATGGTAAGATCATCCATGTAGATGATTATGCAGTTTTTGATCAGAATCTTAAAATCTATGTCCATTTCCTACTGAAAGGTGGCACCGACGTTGATGAGTCCAAACAACATTATTTTGTGGGAAAAGGTTCCCCACTTGGTGGTGAATGTTGTCTTGTGTCTATCTTTGTATTGCACCATTACTTGGTTGTATCCAGAGTACCTGTTGAGGAAGGACATCATCTGTGAGCCATTGAAAATCTGTAGCACCTCATGCAATGAGGGAACAAGATAGTTATCTTTCTTTAAATCCCTGTTCAAATTGCAGAAATCCACACGCAGTCTGATTTCTCCGTTCTTTTTTCTAACCAGGACCAAATCGGCCACCCATGTAGAGTTCTTGATTGGTAATATAATCCTATTTGACATCAAATTTTGTACTTCCTTGTAGATGATTAGCTCTATTAAGGAAAAATTATACGTTGTCATTGTTGGAATGGTCGAACATCCAGTTTGAGAGGTATAGTGTGTATAATGATGGAGGTATCATATGTCTTTAAATCTTCATAGCCCCATGCCACTACATCATGATACTTCTACAAAGCATCAATGATTCCTTTTCTTTCTTCTAATGTGCAGACTTTACCAATGAATACATTTTTAACCTCCTCGGTTGTCCCAAGGTTGTGGGTGTCACACTGATTATTGATGGAATCTTTCTTTGCTTGTTGATCTTGGTCTCAGATCTAATCTAGGTAAAATATACATTCAAGCTGAACCATACCTCTTGGAATAGTGTTCGTCTCAAGGTTGATAATCCCTTCTATGCCTAGTTTAGCTTCCTTAGGCTCAATTTCATCAATTATCTGAGTAGTAAACACATCAGAACTAGTGATAAATTCTAGGATGTTCTTATTATCATTGAACACCTGAAAGTGGGTGACATTATCTGACATGGATGGGGTGGAAGTAAGCTCAACCATGAACCTTTTAAGGCTAGATAAAGAGAGGGGTTGCAGCATGTTGGCTTCTTGAGAAAATGCATTAGCAGTATGGTTTTGGGAATAAGGGATCAACTGGATGTTGAATGCATATAGGCTTTCTAAAAGATCCCAAACCCTATGCCTATAGTTTGCTAGTTTTTGGTCTTGGCATGAATATAATTTTCTGAATTTTTTACTACCAATTCTGAGTCACCGAAGACTTGCAACATTTTAACTTTCTTGCTTAAATCCATTAAGATCCCATGAGCTAATGCTTCATACTCTGCTACATTATTTGTGCAATAGAATTGGAGTCTATGAGTAGTGAAGTAGGTCTTACCCATAGGGCTAATGAGTTTGAACTTGGATCTGACTCCCTACTTGGACTTAGATCCATCGAAACATAGCATCCAAAATTCGGAAGGTTCCTTGACTTCAGGGCCAACCATGCATTCATTCTTCCTTTGTTGCTTGCTCACATCTACGGTTTCCAAAGTAGGTTTTGGTTCAGCATGATTAAAGGCGGGCAACCCTGTTGGAATCTCCTTTTGGGAAGTGGCTTGTCCTTTAACATGTTCTATTGTCATTTGACACAAGAAACATTGAAATTATGAGTGGGAAACATTATGCACTCTACACCAACTAGGTAGTAGGAGTTCTCAGAAATCCATCCTTACTCCTAAACAGTGCTGATCTTGTATACATCTCTTCATGAAGTCTTGAAATCCATCTAGCAGTCCCAAATTCTCATCATCATCTAATTCCACCAACATTTTTGTGCTCTGAGGTGCATAGGCTAAGTTGGCCGGAGGGCTACATAGTACTAAGAAGAATTTTTCAATCATCTCTTCTTCTTGAGGCTATGATTCTTCTTGATATGGTACAAGAGAATAATTTCCTAGCTTAGTTTCAGCAAACAACACCTCATTAGTGTTGTTATATTATGTAATCATGAACTTCATATGTGGCTCCCAATTTATGCGGATTTGGTTTGGCAGCCCTTTCCATGGCAACCACATGTGAGAGAAATTAGTTGTGGCATACCCATTCAATGCTTAGGTGAAATCTCATCCCAATATTATTTTGTATGTGTCAGGAATATCCACAACTTGAATGTCAATAACTTGTCGCACCCTCAGATCTGCAACAATCTACATCGTAATATGGTTGATTTCTCCAATAATGTTCACCTTAATTTTGTCCAGCTAAGTTACTTTTCTTCTAGAAGGTGTGGGGACAATCCCAAGGCCTTACATATAGCCAAGGGCATGATATTAGTTGATGCTCCTGAGTCAATCAAACAATTATGCAGGTTCTTCCCAAATATCCAGATAGTGGTAAGGAAAGGGGGAATTTCAAACCTGCCCTGAAAGAGTCCCACAGACATGTCAGCCTGTGCCACTTGGACTTTGTCCTTTTTGTTGGTCTTTTCCCTGGTTTGCATCTAACTTTTCTCCTTAGCAGGCTCTCTTCCACCTTGTTGATTTGTAGGAATATCTTTCTTTTTACCTATGTTCTCCTAAATTACAGGCTCATGTGGTGGTTCTTTGAAAGAGACTCTTTTGGCTGGTATCTCTTGCATTTCCTTGGAGGAAGGGGTCCCATTGATAACCCTAAAGAAGGCATGCCTAACGAAATGAACCTTAAGTAACTCAAAATAAGATAAGCTAATCTTGACCTTCTTGAATTCCTCAGCAATGTACTCACCCATTTGCTCAATTTCAACCTCGAAGGATCTACCTATGGAAGAGCTAGCTGGATAGTTTTGAGTTTGTTTTGGTTGTCTATTTTTGTTTAAGTATTGTGTAGGCACATAGGGATAGCCTGGGTTGTTGCTAGCATTGGGATCAGGTGGGGTGCTGAAGTTATTAGGTAGGGTGGAAGTAGTGAAAGGTCCCCCCACTTGTCTACTCCTCGGGTTTTAGGGAGAGGTTCTCTAATAGAACATTTGAACTTCATCCTCGTGAGACTCTTCTTGATCTATTGGACCATTATCTATAGAATTAAAGAGCCGAGATAAATTTTCCTCGTTACTTACCTTTTTTACTTCTTCATTTTTTGGGGAGGTAGCCTCAATTTCAGGCTCATTGCTCTTGCTTCATGGAAATGGGGCTTGATTGACTATGAGCACAAAAGAGTCATATGGTTTTGATGGGACTATGTCTCTGTAGCCTGCACTATCAATGACGTTTTGGACCTCCACTTGACAGATGTCTATTGCTATGAGGAATTTAGGGAAATCCAGCTCAAAGTGTCATTTCATTTTATGAATTCGGCACCATTCGGATAAAGGAGCCTCAACAAGATATACTCCACTGGTTGTCTTCTTTGTACCAGTAGGATGATCAAGAGGAGTGGGAACACCTCCATTATTTGGCCTTGTATTCCACATTCAGTTTTTCCTCTAGGAAGGTCTCCTTTAGAAATTCTGATTGGAGCACTACCCCTATTCATAATTTTGCCCTGATGAGGTACCCGCCTCATGGTTATCGCTATTGTCTCGGTTGAGGTTGGGTTGAATATTGCACTGAGAAGCTTGCAGCTGATTATTTTGGTTCTTGAGATGAGTCATTTCTATAGATATTTTCTTGATCATCTCTGTCAGCTCATCTAACTGATCTTTTTCAGCATTGTTTGGTTGTGGTGTTTGATTCTTGAGAAAGATGGGTTGTGATGCCGGCTAGTTTTGTTGAACGAGTAGGAATTCAGACCCTTGTAGATATAATGGCACTTGAGGTTGTTGTGAGTAGGTATGTTGTTGTTTTGTTTGCAAGTAATGAGGCATGGGAGGTGCTTGATTCATAGGCTGCCCTAGGTGAGGAACTATTGGCAACTACAAAACTAGATTCATGAGAGGCATCTAGTATTGGAGAGCTTGATTGAGCGCTTGAATCTACATAGGATGAGTGACATGCCCCAAGGAAGGCAATGGACCAGAGATGTTTTGTCCTAAATCAGTTCTAGCTATAACCACCTCAGCATAAGCATCCACTAATCTAGCTAGTCGCAGGTTCATTCTTTTCACCAGTGCTACAGTGAGGTTCTCCAGGGTAGCATAGTAGATGGGCAGGACTGCGGCATCATTGAGTGCATATGGAGCTTGCAACCTTGTGTATGCTTGGTGAAACCGATCGTTGAAGGAGCTGATTGGTTCATTAACCTCCCTATGAATTGCCATGAATTATTGATATAGTTATGAGGGACTAATCGAAATCTTATATTTCCTTAGGAATGTATTCTTCAAGAGATCCCAAGTGGTGATAGATCCAATGGGTAGGTTGATATACTAGTAGAAAGCCTCTTCCCCCAAGGAATAAGGAAAGAGTCTACATGCCACATCCTCATGGTCGATCTATATATCCTTCAGTGTTGTTTGAAATATTTTGATGTGCTCTTCAGCTGTCCTCTATAGATCCCAAGGATTTAACTTCATACAAAATCCCTCTGGGTTCTTGGGCATGTCATGGTAAGCATTGAACAATAGTGGAGAAGGGTTGTTCCCCAACCAAGCCATGAGGGGAGGTAGAGGTGCTATTTTTTGTTGAACAGGAACTTGGGGCTACACAGGGGCAACAACAGTTGGGATCACTCCTTGGACTTGGAAGGTAGGGATAGGGGCAACACCTTGGCTATGGGAAGTGATCAATTGGAATGTAGTTTGAGATGGTTGAATGGAAGACATGGAAGTGGGAAAGGAAGTATGAGTATGGGGTGAGTGGAAGGAGGAGGGAGGTGAAGATGAAGGTGAAGTGGATGGAATGGAGGAGGCAGAAGAGGTTGCATCCCCTCTTTTAGTCCTTCTAGCCCTTGTAGGGGGTTGTAGTTCTTGAAATTCCCCTTTATTTGATGTTGATCTTAAAACTCTTTGGAATATTTCAGGGGAGAATGACCCAATTCAATCCAGATTAACTCAAAAGGCCCTCCTTCTAGTGCTAGTTCTTTTGATGGGTGTTTTTGCACCTTCTCAACATAGGAAGCAGACAAGTATGCTACCTCTCTTGAAAGGAAATCTCCAACAACAAGTTGCTGAAAATTACCCCAAGGTCTCTCGGGTGTTAGTTCATGACATGCTTGGAATCTCTCAGTTGGTTCAATGTGATTTTTCTGGTAATCATAGGGTAGCCTTACATAAGTTAAGTTGAATGGGAATTGGATCCTTGGATGGAGTTTATGAAATTTTGTGAAGTGTTTCTCTATTGCTGCAAGTTCAGGACAACAGTCTCAAACTCCACTCTAATCTTTAGATTTGGCTTTACAATGTGCAATGAACTTTATCTAAAGCACCTATTTAAAAGAAAAGTCAAAAAAGGTAGGGGAGGGAGTAAGTTCCTAGACCTGAAGCTACCAATGAATAGTGATAATGGAGGACCCTACAGTGGACAACCTTCCCAAAACAAAGTTCCACTTAACTAAATCAAGTTACAGTCTCATGAAACTAGTGCAATCTTCTAAGGTCTGTAGATTTTTGACTTTTCATTCACCATTAAGAATGAACAAGAGATAGAATTTAAGTGCAATATTTATATAAATTTTCAGACTAGCTTTACACTACAATTTTTCATCAATAAACATCAAAAAGCATGAACAAGGGAATCAACATAGCAGAATTCTTCACCACCAATGAATATCATTAACTAATCTATCAAAGCAAGCTAAAACACATAGAACAACAAAGTGAATCTATCCAAACTCACTAACTATGAGAAGAAGAATCATGCAACATGAAGTTGGAACTCAAGAATCTATTAGTGTAATTAATATTTAATTACACGTGCATAAATTTATTTAGTTAATATTTTAATTCTTAGGTTAATTATTCTCATCCTTATCTTGTTGAGCTATCTTGTTTCTCAAGATAAGATTAGGGTATGCATACTTTGCTTTTATAAAGAAAATCATCTCATGCAATTATGAATTACTGAATAATATTTTGCACGCCTTTTTGCAATAGCTTTGCTTTTTCTATTTTTCTCTTTTGTGGAAGGATTTTTTGTTTGCATGTCCGATCTTGGTTTCTATCATGGTATCAGAGTCTTGATTTGCAACCCCTTCTCAGCTTTTTTGGAGAAATACATTGCAGAGCACGTTCGGGGTTCCTCAAGGGTTTCATTCCTAGAGCATATTCATGCAGTGTCTTGGATTAGATTGGGGTTTTCCATTGGATTCAAAGCACTGGAAAGAGTCAGGATTGACTTTTATTTCACTAATTTTGGTCATCATTGAAGAAATCTGTGAGGGTTTCAAGTTCAGTGATTTTTCTGAGAGATCTGGGGGTCGCCTAATTTTTTAAGCATTTTGGGCTCAAACGGACCTCGCTGTTGGATTCACAACACCCAAAAACCCCTATTTTCATATAAAATTTGTCCATTTTTGGCATAGTCGACTAGGGAGGCAAAAAAAAATTGTTTGAGGGCCGTATGGCCCCAGGCATGTTTTTTGAGGCTCGAATATTGAAAAAAATTCAAAAAAATATTTAAAAAATTAAAAAAATCCTATGGATTTTTGCGCCTCTAGTTTTAATGGGGTGCACCACCCCATAGCCATTGCCATCGGCAGTCTCCGCCCAGGTGCCGCTAGCAGCAGTTAGCCCCTGCGGGCTATTCTGTGGTCATATGGGAACCGGGTGCTAAGACTCAGCCCCCCGCTAGATCTCCAGCCCCAACCCAGGTCATATCAATGATTGAGGGCTTTGGTCTATCCCCTTGCGCGCCAACCCCTGGTCCTGCATGTGACTAGGGGCCAACTACTTTTAGCCCCTGAGGGCTCTGGAGGACCTTATTGGGCAAAATTAGAGTAGTTTCACATAATCAGGCATAACTTTTGCATACAACGTCATTTTTTCACAAACAAGATATTGTTGGCAAGCTGGTTCTAAGCTCTTTGCATTAGTGGAGGTTTTGTTTTTTGGTTTTTCTTTTTTGATTCCTTTTTTATCCTCATAAGTCGCATGTTTCTCTTTTCACTCCGGGAGACATATCTTTTGACTCGCTTATCCATTTTTCACCATTCTTCCGACGTTGGAAAGATGGTTCAGTTATCTACCTAGATCTATGGTCTATTTTTATTTTATGTTTATGAATTTTTTCATTCTCTCCTTTTACAATCATTGGGTTATTGTAATAAATGAACTAAGATAAAGTTCCATCAAGGGGGTTTCTTTCATAATAATCTGATTAGAGTGTGCATGCACTTTGATCTTCATCTTGTTATTGATGATAATTTGCATGGGTTATATCTAGTTTCTTAGGTTCTTTTGGACACATCTTGTTTTAGCTTGACACATATTAGATTCACATTGGTTCACACTTCAGATTGGGAGTTTATAATTATTGATCCGCATTGGTTCAGATCCATCTCATTTTGAGGGCCATGTTTTTATGGTTAATGTTCTAGAGTCTTTATGGTAATTTTTCCCATGGAAGAGTTTTAGTCTTAGTTTGGCATCAACATCAAGATACATGGTTTCCAAATTTTGTCATCATTTCATCTATTGTTGCTTCACATATTCTAGGGTTGTTCCAATTTGTGAGTTTTCCAGTGTTCTGTGGCATTGGGTTTGTTGTCGTATTATTATTATTCTGCTTTGGTTTCTTGTAGATAGAAGTATCTTTCCTTTCTTATCATATTGAGGTTCCAGTGTTACTCCACAATGTTCTTACAGTGCTTCTTTGAAGTAGTCATCTCATTGTAGGGGGGTTTTGTCCCACTAGGTTTTCCTTCTCTACCTCATTATTGCATTTGTACATGGGTACCTAATCAAGCCTTATTGTCGGGATCCATTCATGCTTTCTTGCATTCATCTTAGTTTTAGGTAATATTTTAATTCCTAGGTTAATTATTCTCATCCTTATCTTGTTGAGCTATCTTGTTGCTCAATATAAGATAAGGGTAATGCATACTTTTCTTTTATAAAGAAAATCATCTCATGTAATTATGAATTTCTGAATAATATTTTGCACATATTTTTGCAATAGCTTTGCTTTTTCTATTTTTCTCTTATGTGGAAGGTTTTTTGGTTTGCATGTCTAATATTGGTTTCTAATAGAATCCACCAGATCATTGAATTTCTATTAACATTCCAACAACATGTCTTTACAACAACTCAACTCTCTCTTGAAAATGAGAGGAGACCCCCTATTTATAGTGTCCAAAAGAAAATGAATGGCCAAGATTCACTAAAAATTAGGGTTTCACCTTCCCCCAAATATTTTACAATTTAAAATTGCATCTTTGTCTTTTAGCATATTTTGTCCTCTTGTAGGCAGCACTATAGCTCTTTGTTCTTTTAGCTGATTGTCTTGTTGCAACTACTTTGTGAGGAATTCATCATCAATAACTAGATTTCCTTCTTGTTTCTTCATAGTAGCATATTCCACAAATTTTTTGATCAACGTCTGAAGCTTGCTCCATTCTATAATATCATATTGAAGCACCTAGAAGTTTAATTTCTTTGATGGGCTAGTAATCACATCCCAATATTTATCGTACTTGGGAGCATTCTATATCACTTGCTCAGATTGGGTGAAGGATTATGCAACAAAACCCATAAAATCTGTTGTGAGTGCATCTATGGTTCCACTCTCCATATTTTTATGGAAGAGTGACCTTATCTTGTCTGGGTCCAACTCAACGACGGGCATGTCATAATCTATCATTAATTTTAAATACTCCCAACAGGCTACCCTGATTTCCTAGACCCGGCTGATATCAAGCTCTACTTCATGGAGTACCCATTCCAATATCTCTTTCTTGTGGCCGAGGCCCAGCTTCCATGTCTCGAAGAGCCAGTGATCATCCTTTGCTAGTGCAAGTTCCTTTTCCCATGTTCTTTCAAGCATCTTGAGGATTGTCTCAATTTTAGGATATGCAATCCTAAATAGCTCAGGGAAGTTGGTGCAGAACTTCCTCATGCCTTCAAGTTGTTTCTACAACTCCAAGAATTTTTTTGTTGCCCTAAAAATGTGGCTAATGCCCATATTTCCATTGTAAAGGACCTGTTGGAACCAATCTTCAGTGGCCTTTGTCCAATTTTTTCTTCTCTCCAATTTATCAATGTGTTCCTTGGACAACAGTTGTGGTGGCAGGGTTGACGTGGTGGGAAGCTCCTCAATGGAAGATTATTGTTGAATATAAGTTGTTAAGTCTACCACTTGTGCCTTTAGCTCCTCCTTAGAGGTCTTGTCCTTATGCATTTGATGCACAATGGTGGCGATAGATCCTTCAAGATGGTCAATTTTTTGCTCTCTTTTTGTCATCCCCAAGCCAATTGTAGAAATATTATAGCTGACTCCTTCCCCCATCACTAGAGTAGCTACCTATACCATCCTAGATCTCAAGGCATCCATTGTCAAGTGGGATCTGACCCTCGACTTCTTTTCCTTATTCATACTTATTTGTGCTTATGATAAAATTACCTCCAGCCTTGGCTTTAGATCCATTGGGGTCTGGGTTTTCTTTTCTAACTACTTTTCAAGCCATTTAGGTACTTGGTATTCCCCTTTTGGTGATTTGTGATCACCTTCTTCCTCACGGGTATGTTGAATTGCCATTATTCTGCCACCCGGAGTCTCCTGCTCTGTCTTCTCTTCATCTTTTTCATCAGAATCCCAGATGAATACCATTTCTTTACATGGGGATTTAGTGGATGTATGCCCCTTAAGGTTTTTCTCTCCCTCAGAGCTTTTATCTTCTTTTTCTTGTTAAATCTTGTATTCTTCATGATGCTCTATCTTTGAGCCTTTCCTTATTTTAGCCTCTTTTTCAAGATTGTCTTATTCTTTCTCTTCTCTTTCCTTTTCTTCTTGTTCCCCTGAAAGAGGCATTTATTTATCATGTTCGAGGCTTCTATCTTGTTCCCTAGTTGGAGGTTTAGTGTCCTCCATTTTCTCATTTGTATCCTTCTCTCCATCAGAGGGTTGCCCTTCAGCTTCTTCTCTAACATCCTTGAGTTGTTGGGCCAACTCTTCCTCGAGCTCGGGGTCAAATATTTCAACAATATACTTTGTACCTGGCTCCTCAAAATATTCTTCAAATGATTGTGTTTCCTCCTCCTCCTCACACACCACTTTATCAATCACCAGATGCTTATATTTAGGGTGCTCATGATAGTCGTCTGCTTCTTCTTCCATCTCTTTCCTTTCTAATTCTTCAGATATCTGTATTGTTTCCTCCATTGTGGGTGGTTCAGTTGGAAGAGGAGGGATAGGGAGGTTCCTACACCATGGAAGCTTGTACCATTGGGTTCATTAGCACCCAAGACAGCTCTGTCGGTATGTTTTGCATGTGTCAAGCAAAAGCCTCGGGGAGTGAGAGAGTGGGAATTGGCATTGTTGAAGTAGCCAGTGGGAGGGCTAATGATGGGGACATGGAGGAGGAGAGCAGAGAAGTAGTGGTGGACAAGGAATCTATAACCATTACTTGTGTTTTAGGGGAAGTGGAGGCGAGGTGGACTGAAATGTCCACCACTAGCGGAGAAGAGGAAACCATTTCCTAGGAAGTAGGCAGAGGAGCAACAGTGGTGGAAACAGTAGCAGTGGTGACTGTGAGAGTGGAGGCAGTAGGTGGCGACTTTGGCAGCTCAACCTCTTCTTCCTCTCCTTGGCAGAGCTAGTCTTCTTGGATAGTGGGAATTTCTTTGAAATTTCCTGACTTCTTTGGTTTCTTGGAAGGTTTACCTTCCATTGTTTTTCTTGAGTAGACCCTAGGCTTGGGCTGGTGTTCAGATGTTTCTTTCCACTTCTTGGACCATGTAGTAGGAGGAGATGCAAAGGTCTCTCTAGTTGGGGCAGAAGTGGAAGAGGCGCTATTAGTCTCACTCTCGGGTTCATCCTTGAGCTCACCATACGTTAGAGTAGCCCCTTGTAGCTTTAATTGTGAAATTTTCCCATCAATCCATTGTTTCGTTCTTTCCTCAATGGATTTCATTAGAATATCGAAGTCATTGACCTCTTCGTCATTCCAATTGATCAACGACAGTGTTAGGTTGGTGATGACATTATACCTGGGATCAATCACTGTGTTTTCTTCTTCAACAATCTAGTTAGGGACTAGAAACAACTTACCTGTTTTGACAAAATACACTGTCATGTGCATGTAGTGCCTCATATGTACTTCTTTATCATCCATATAATTGGCCCATAAGTCTTCAACATTATGTAGATGGGCATACTCTATCCCGACCGCCTTCTTCAACTTGCCATATGGGTCCATTCGCAGTCGGGCAGTGTAGAGCTCCAAGTTGTATTCAAATAACTCCCTATCAGAATACTCCACACACTAGGATACAGGAAGTGCATACATTCCTTGACCAAATGTGAGGGGATAAGGGATCCTCGCCCTATGTTTTTCACTCAGGAGGGTATGTGCACGATACAATTACTAGGAGAGTTCTAGTAATACCAACTAGTCATTTGGGTATTGGGGTACTTTATATGGTTTCTCTGAGAAATCCTCAGCTCAAATGTATGTGAATTTGGGAAATTGGATGAACAGAAAGCTGAAACAGGGGATGAAGGCATTGGCACTATGTGTGACTCTTCTTTCAAATTCACCTCCAAGTAACCTGATGATATGCTCGATGAAGGCATCATTGACTCTGCAATAGTCCTTCTTGAAGTTCCTATACAGGAGCTTAGGATATTTATCATATACCTTCAATTCCCTCCTTGGGGTTTGGCTGGGAGCTACAAATAATCCCCTATATTGGGCACAATCAGCAAGCAAATAGATGAGGTATGATGTCATTTAAAATTGTGAAGTTTTCTTCACTGCCACAAACTGGTCATGCAAGCATTGGCTAATCATTCTAGCCCAATAGAATTTGGTCTTTCCCTAGATAATTTCCTCAATGAAATACAACATCCATTCTTGAAAGAAAGCTATTGTTGGAAGGCCCATAACTCTACTCAATAAGGTTACCAAGTCATGATAATCCTCATAGAAATCACTTTTGAAGAGTTCTTGGGGGACTTTATTTGTACTGCCCCTCTTCTCCTTTAGCCAATATTGATTGATAAGCTTCCTACACTTGAGGGGGTTAGCATCCCACATGGTCCTGACATATTGCTTGGATTTCTCTTCCATTTCATTGAAGGTAGAGATATGGAAAGTTTTCCCTATTGATTTGGCATACAGATCGGCCAATATATTGCCTCCCCTATCCCAAATTCTTTTAGTATCTTCTTGATATGCCTCTTTGTAGGCTGTCATGAGCTCTGGAGCAATGAGAGCAGGTGGGAAACTGACAGCCTAGGCCAACCCACTCTTTCTAATATTCCTAGCATTCTTTGTGGTAGGATTGATGATGACACTTTACTTGAATTCATTGATGTCAATATGTCCCAAGTTATTATCTAAGATCTCTTTCCAATCTGTTGTGACATTTGACTTGAGGGGCTCTTAGAATTTTTATTTCATTTGGTCTTTATCTTCTTTACCTCGAGGTGCCTTGGCAGCTTTCTTTCCTTTTTCCTTCTCTACGGTTGCCTTCAAAGGCCCTGCAATTGGTTCCATATATCCTGCAAGAAAGAGAGCAATAAGCACATTCAATTTTAAAAGCGTGAGAAGCATTAACCAAAATCCTACAAAATGATGTTAGATTAGGTAACTCATCATTCAAAGATGCTAACATCTCTTTTTAATCAACATTGTCTATTCATTTAGGGAAGTTATGGCCATGTGGGCCTAGGGGTACAGACTTCCCTGGACTAGAAGCCATTCTAGAGGAAGCTGCAAAAGGGATGACAATTAGGGCATGATGACCCACAAGGTTCTACCCGCATCAGGATTTGGCCTTAAAGTGGGATCAATCAAGAAGGTCAGGCTATTTAGGAACATGGGTGAAATCAGCTTTGTAGTTTTGGAGTCATTAGATTGGTTGTTTATGTGAGCAGGACTAAGGCATGTGGGTGCAGGAGGTCTATTGGCCATTTGGTGCTCCGCCATTGAAATGGTGCTAGCAGTGTGGCATTCCATAGGTGGCATCCTGCCATGCGAGATCTAGAGGCTTGATGGATAGTCATGACTTAGTCACTAAAGTTCAAACCATTTGGAGGAGTGTGGGCTAGATAGTGCGAGAAGGCGCTAGAGGATAGCCATTTAGAATGATGGAGGTGGGACAAAATTACGCCGAAGGAAACCTGCACTATCAAGTTCGTAGGCAACCTAGGCATCATTTGTTTGTTCACCGACGGACTGTCAAAGGGAAATAGCAGGGTTAAGTCCCATGGAGCAAGCTGACAGGAGCCCATGATCGTTTAGAATGGTGATGATAAAGCAACTGTTCTGATGCACAGGGTCAGGGATCTCAAAAGATACACAAAGATTTAAGATTAACAAAGTTTTGTTCTTCAATCTCTCAACTAGACACCAACTTAGAGATAAGGCCCCAACTTTGCATTCATGACTTATTTGCCTTCCTTATGGACCCAAACCCTAGGAACACTCTTAAGAGACCCAAAAAAACTTGTTTTAAATGATTTCAAAGCCCAACCCTCTAACTTAGACACAAAACCAATTTTTCACCTTAACTAGGCTACTAGCCCAACTAGGCCTCCTGCAGTGATTTTTTGACTTTGCACTCAAACTTTCCAAAGTAACCCCAAATATAATGACTGTTTCAAGTGTGGTTTGTGATGAAAAACAACATATCCAAACCTTGATATCACTTGCTTCAGACAAACCCTTCCAAAATCTGTTGTCTCCTCAAAAACTAGGCCTAATTAGCCCACTTTTACAAAGCAACCCCCCTTTAAACTCAACCCTTGACCATGAAACTTTCATCAGTCTCCTAAAATTACTCAAAACCAATGAATCCAATTTTTTAGCCCTCTATGACACCTCTATCACGCTCCAGCACAAACCCCTCCTCAACTTGCCTAAAAAACTAGGGCTTCTTGAAAACTAACCTTCCAATCACTTCCAGAACTTTCTCATTGACTCTACACCATTAGGAAAACATATTTAGTTGATCCAAACTCAAAAACATTCCCTTCATTAAGGCAGATCTTCTGCTGCTACACCCTAGCCTCCATCTTCAAGCACTTTTCCCTTTGACAACTTGGTGTACACCTTGATATTCTTCCTTCCTGCACATTAGTTGGTTAAATATATATGATACATGTTAGGAATGATCCATTTCATAGGTCACAGCAGCATTCTACCTTGAAATGGATCAATCATCCATGAAAATCACCAAAATTAGTGAAAAATCTGCACTTTTTTTGGGACAGTCAGCAATATAACGCAAAGAACTGATTATAAACGTGTATCAGATCATTCAAGAGGTTAATTGAGAGTAAATACAGGTTCTTGAACCATCAAATTGATTGGAAATTCAAAAGGAATCAATAGATCATCAAAAAGACTCAAGAAAATGCAAGAAAACTATGTATTTTCACTATTTTCTGTAGCAGTCCGTACAACCACTTCTCCAAATGCCCAACCTCTGTAAAAATGACCATTTTGGGGTTATAGAACCATCCCCCAACTGATCCAACTGATTGTAATTGATTACAATGCATAATTACCTCTAAAACACCTAAAACTCCTTTTCCCGCCTAAACTAAAATTTAAAAATTTGAAATTACAAACTAGAGATTTATTAAAATCTATCACCTAAAAACCATTGGATATTCACTATCCAAGTTTATTTGACCTATTTAAGCATAATATCATTAATCAAAACCCCTAGAACCTAATTTTCTCTTACATTGCATTTTTAATCCTTTTTTCTTATCAGGAACCTTGAAACTTTTAACACCCTCATTACACTTATTTATCTGAAATGCCATTATAGGCTTCAATACATCATAATTAATGCTTTGATTTGTTTGGAAGGCCCTCCTGACCCCTGCACTCTCCTGGTTCTTGAACAACTCTTTGAAAGCCTTGGGTGCTCCTGCACCATGTCCATAGGTGGCCACCCGCATGGGGCAACTTGCAAAGTCTTTTAACTCAATTATTTTCATTGCTTTGGCTCAGATGGAGGCAACAAGAGAAGTCTACAAGGAGAGCCCAGACAAGGGCCAACACTTGGTCAATTTTCGCATGGGGAGATTAGACGACAATGATAGGGTCGGGATCTATGCGTTGGAAGGACTCTAGGGTTTTTTCATTTGAAGAGGTCATTTATGCATCGATGAAATGTTAATGGAGATCCACATTGGATGGTTCACATTACATAAGTTGCATTAGTATTTTTAGCTCTAACGATGGACGTGACAGCAGGGTCCATCGGACAGAAGGATAGGCTACGATGGTCATTTGGAATGGTGAATCCATGGCAGAGATCCATAGATAGAAGTTTGCAAGGAGAACTCTGCAATGATTCAGGACTTAGGGAGTTTGGCATGGTTAAGTTTGGTCGACAATCACTAGGGTGGGATCCGCACATCAGAAAGGTGGGATCAAATAGCCGGTTGGAACGACGAGGCTCAATGTGCATTTTGCAGGTAGAGGCCCGCACTAGCGGACCTGAGAGGGTCAAAGGATCTTTGTTTTGGGATCATGAAATATAGGAAAATTCTAGGATGGCTAATAAAGGGGGGGCTTCTCATGAGGGCGGGCCTGATGAAGGTATCCACCGTTTTGAGGTTTGGTAGTTTGAGGAAAAAATGACGCCAGTGGGCATGTTGCGGGCCTGTAGGGCATGAACATCTTGGTTCAAGAATGGTCGCGACAACCTCGAGTTTGGCATGCACCTCATGGGCGATTCTCAACAGATTTTAAAGTTCTAAAAAGTGGGTTTTGATCACCCGAGAGTGTTCTAGCTAGGTTTCAAGTTTTCCTTCTTGAGATTTTAACATTTTTTAAGGAAATGAAAGAAAACTTAAAACACAAATGGTGTTGGAAGACCAACCTAAAAACTGTGATGAAATTGATGAGGACACTGCAAATGGAGACATTGAATTGACAAAGGAGCTCGGTGGGTGTGACGGCGGTGTTGGTGGGAGGCTCTGACAAACTCTTAGAATTCTTGATGGTGAAAATGGCAACTCAAAATAGGCTATTTATAGATTTTGCAGTATTTAATGCCCACCATTAATGCGGGTATGATGGTTATGGTGGTTGGTGGACATGCATTTTGAGATGGGTGGCACCAAAAGCAGTGGGGTCCACAAAGTGGGTGGCATCCAAGTGTTGGTTTCCTAACATGTTGAGCAAGAGAATGGCAATGAAGGTTGCGGGTCCCATAGGGTGAGCAGATGAACCGGCTTGACCATCGTAGGGGTGGTGAAACCATAATGGAATCCTGCATAGGGTAGCCCATAAGGGCGGACCCACAGAGCCCGAAAGACAACTTAAAGTTCAAAGGAAAACTACCAGGGGAAACCTGCAAAGACCAAAGGCTTTGAAAATTTGAGGGTGGAAAAAATATGTCAACTCAAGATGATTCTTCTAAGACTTTCTGACCACTTAGGACTTAAAAATAGGGTGGCACACGAAATGAGGCAGTGACAAAAGTGACCCAGTGAAGTGAAAAGAGAGAGAGGGTCCCAATTCTAAATGGGGCATGTGTGTTATAGGCACAATAGTCCTGGTGATCCTTGGTACTAAGACATATTCACCTACCTGAAAATAGGAGTCCTCCCTATTGAGATCACCCCAAACCTCAAAAAAACCTTTAGTAAAAAGTCATCCCATTTCATTATCTTAGGTGAAACCCTATACCATAGAAGTATTGAAGGAACCCTTTTGAGATGCCTTAACCCTGAGGAAGCTTTGACTGGTTTAATCGAGGTACATGATGGTATTTGTGGTTTGCATTCTAGTGGTATGACCTTGGGTAAGAAAATGCTAAGGACTGGGTATTATTGGCCTACGATGGAGAGAGAAGCTCACAACTATGTCCAAAAATGTTTGCAATGTCAACAACATGGGGACCTCATCCATGCACCAACTTAGGAGCTCCAACCGATTATAACACCTTGGCCCTTTTCACAATGGGGGCTTGATCTTATTGGAAAAATCTCACCCACCTCATCCAATGGACACAAGTTCATTATCACTGCCATTGAATACTTCACAAAGTAGGTAGAAGCCATCCCCATGACCTATATCATAGGGAAGTAGATCTAAAAATTCATTCTAAGCTACCTCATTTGTTGTTATGGTATTCCTGAAGCCCTTATCTTTGATAATGGGGTATCTTTCAAAAGCCAAGATGTCTATGAGCTATTCCAAAAATTCAATACCCAACATTGCTTCTCCACCCCATATTACCCCCAAGGTAATGACCAAGATGAGGCTTCTAATAAAACCATCCTAAAAATCCTCAAGAAAATAGTCAATGAAGCTGGTCACGACTGGAACCTACAATTGAATCACTCCCTATGGGCCTACCGAACAAGTATCCACATGCCTATAGGTGCAACCCATTTTCCCCTGGTCTACGGATCAAAATCCATCCATTGAGATCAAGCTCCCATCCTTAAGAATATCATTACAAAATCTCATTATTGATGAAGAATATTGGGTGTCAAAATTGAATGAGCTAGAACTGCTAGATGAGCAGTGCATGGATGCTTTGAACCACTTGTAGGTCTATCAGAACCATCTCAAAAGGAGCTATAATGAGAAGATCAATATTCAATCATTTCAAGTCAGAGAGCTCGTGTTGAAAGAAAATCAGAAAAATGTGCCAAATCTAGATAGCAAGGGAAAGTTTGAACCCAACTAGTTGGGACCCTTTGTTGTCACTCCAAGTTACAAATTAGGAGCATATCAGTTATCCACACCTAAAGGTGAGCCTCTATAGGAGGCCATCAACAACTACCATCTCAAAAAATTTTATGCCTAAGCTTGTAAGGTATAAATCCAAAATACAAAAAAATACAAAAATCCAAAAAAATAAGAAAAAGGATTGAAAACAGTAAAGAAAAAAAATCATCCTCTAGTGAAAACCACTTCAGTGGCACTTTGGGCAAGTACCTTGGTGAAAACCTGGAAATCAGGCACCTTGTGTAAATAATCCACTTTCCATCCACCACGGATTCGTCAGCTTGTTTTGCATCGCCTTCTATCACTTTCCATCACATTCCATTGATCCTTCCCTTGCCCATCCATCTTTGCATCATAGCTTGATCCTGTTTTAGTATCATGTTCCATCCTAGAACTACTTGGCACATTCCTGAGGTTAGTTTTTCCTACCTATATCGGAGTCTATCGTATCATGCTAGGGGCATGTTCTTATACCTGCTTTTAATCAAATTTGTGGATATTCTTGAAATATTTCTTAAAATCCAAAAAATCCAAAAGCATTCATAAACATCAACAAGTCCAAAAACATTCATAAAATCTAGAAAATCCAAAAACATTCATAAAATCTAGAAAATTCAAAAATATTCTTAAAATCCCATAAAATCCAAAAATTTCATAAAACCGAAAAACCCAAAAAGAAGATGGGTCCACTAAGAAGATTGTAAAGATGTATCTAGCAAAGTAAGATTTCCAAGAAGAAAAAGTTCTTGAGGAACATGACTAGTAAGCAAGTTTCCCTATAAAGATAACTTAACCATTGCAATGCAATCTCCAATCTACTTAGGAATATTACCAACCAAAGCATTCCATGAAAGATCTAACACCCCATAATGCTATAAATACAAAGAGTCAAGCAAAGCTATTTTCTTGAATCCACCACAAATTTCACCTAGAATGGTGCCACCAAGCTTATTGTTTGAAAGGAAAAGGTTATTCAACATTCCAAAAATGGAGCACTGAGTCATCATGTCGAACTATGTCATCCCTAAGCTTGAATGTAGGCTAATCATTTATCAGCCCCTGAGACATTAGGTCAATCCATTAGGAGTTCACTATAATAAATTGTTAATCCACACATGTTTATATCTCATCAATAAATGAGTTTGTGTCAGTTGAACTACGTGTTCTCTGCATGTATAACATAGGCAAGGATAATCTTTGATCAGCCCCTGAGGCCCCTAGGATAGGTCCTTAGGTTAGATTATTGGTCAAAATCTTAGAAAACACAATAAAAATGGAAAATTTGAAAATCAAAACATTTGTGAAACATATCAAAAATCCCAAAACAACCTCAAAACATTTCAAAATACCAAAAAAATTCAAAAAAACCAAAATCATCCATCCTGTTTCACCTTCACCTGAAATAAACATCCACTCACAATAAACGATTGTCATCGACAACCTTTGGCAAAACAATCAGAAACAAGTATAGAAAATTTAGAAGTGTAAACTCAAACGTCAAGGTCTCAAGTCTAGGTCAGTAGGTAAAAAAGTTGGTTAGTTCTTAGTATCAATAGCCCATCATTCCGTTAGTCTCAAAACCATTTGATAACATCATGTCCTAGGATGCATCCTTCCTACAATCGACATCAACATCAAACCTCACAGTAGTTTAGTCTTGGCTAGATGTATGAAGAACATTGACTTGTTTGTTTACTTGATCTTTTCTTGTGATTTATCTTATTGCACCTATTCCCATGAACTCTTGATGATATCTATCTAAAAATATTTAGAGAGAAAGGAATGGGGCATTGATCATTATCTTTTATTTGTTGTGCTTGTTGGATAATCTTGTAATATAACTTGGTGATACTTGCTTTGAAGACATTTTAGATGTCTTGTTGACTATTACATGATTAGGATTTTCCTTTCTATGTTTTTGTCCAATGTGTTTGAAATATCTAAATTACATCCTAATAAGGTTTCATATGTCAAGTATGAACAAGAATACTCCTATCTTTTTTTGAGTCAAAGTCCATCGCACTAGATACCATGCCATCCTGATTGTTTGTACCTTGATGCATCGTATCTATGTGTGTTATCAAACATAAGGAAAGTTATGCTCTTTACATCCCCAATCCTTGGATAAGAAATACATCATCATCATTCATCATCATATCTAATAAAGTCTTGATGACTCGTTGACTTGTTGGACTTTTGCATCTTCTTGGAATCAAGGGTTGATCCCTCTTATTCTTCTATCCTCTTTCATGCTAACATGCTACCATGACATGCATCCATCCTGCCTTCATAAAACATCAACATACCCATCCCGCATACTCATACATATCATCATAATAGTACACATCATTCATCTCACATGCATTGCATCATTATTTAAGACGTTTAGGATAATATAGATTTGTTATTCTCAACATCTTAACTCGTCTCATTTGCATCATTATTATCATATAGATATTTTAGTCTAACCATCCATACATCCATCTTGAACCTTTTTGTCATGATATCAACCTTAAAATCAAACTTTTCACTTGATCTCTCAAGGGGGAAGTGTATCAATGTACTTTCCATTGGGGCATCTGAAAAATCAGAAAATTTCTGAACTTTGATCTTAGCAAGGTTATTCTTTGAACCAATGCAACAAATACATTGCTTCAAAGAGGCACAAAATGTAAACATGCAAATAATCCTAACTAACATAGTGCATCTAATTCCAATCAATTATCATCAAATTCTTCTATTAATCAAATACAGTGGTTTATTAGATTAATTCACTAATGTCCATAATGTTTAATTAAATAAATCAATTTGTTTAATTAAAATCCTCAAAGTCCTCTTATTTAATTAAATAAATCAATTTGTTTAATTAAATTCCCAAAGTCCTCTTATTTAATTAAATAAATCAATGTGTTTAATTAAAATCCTCAAAGTCATCTTATTTAATTAAATAAATAAATTTGTTTAATTAAATCCCTAGAGTCCTCTTATTTGATTAAATAAATCAAATAATTTAAATCAAATATCATAAATTCACTAACCCACTCAAAGTTAATTAAATTTTAAATTAATTAACTTTAATCACCTTCTAATCCTCATTAATAAATTCTCTAGCTTTTAACTCCCCAAGAGTTAAATCAAACCATTATTAACTAACCCACTTGCACATGAAAATAGTTTATTTTAATTAACTAATTACCTCATTTATCCTCTCAAAAGCATATTCTAGGGAACATTCCTTCATTGACTCCCTTGATTTGACTTTCTTAACCAAACAATTTCCCTCCAAAACATCTCAACCACATGCATTTAGTGCCTCTTGCATCTCAACCACATGCAAAGTGTGCTCAATCCTCACCCATTGGCATTGAGACTAGTGTCCCAATCTCATTGGCTCTCTTTTAGTCCCACATTCATCCCATCTTTCCATTCTTCAATCCTTCAACCTATAAATAGAAATCACTTCTATTTGAAATCCATCTACATTCTTATGCATTTACACTATAGGAACATTTCATCTTGCACTTGATCACTCATCTTTGCTTGTTCATCATACCACTGAAAGCTTATCAAGGAGGTGGGAAAGGGCATCATTTTCATATCAAAGCAACACCACTCCCACTATGGGATAGGTTTTACACATGCTTTTATAATGATTTTTTTTAACTTCTTTGATATTTAGTGTCTTGTTTGGCATATTTATCATGATTCAATATCTCATAGGGAGGATTTTGTTTTCTTTGTTTAAAATGGATTAATATGCTAATGTTTTTTCTTGAGAAAATGCAGAGAAAAAGCTTCCATAGATTAAGTAGTGTAAAGTTGCAAAGTGGTGCAATTTTCATTTTGCAACTCATATGACCAAATTTCTTTTTCAAACATGTCTGAATGGGTATGTTTACTCTAGGCATGGTTCTCTTTCACACTCAAACATGCCGAATCACTTTGAGCTACATTCAACCGGTTTGATCCCTTAAGAGTCCAAAGTACAAAAAAATAACAACCTTTGATGGGTTATTACTTGGAAACTGTGATACTTATAGACTCTCTGTTTGAGGCTACGAGATTGTGTTGAGACCCTATATAATAGCCTCTCTCAGATTTTGTTGTTGTAGAGGTGTTCTCCCATGGTGACGAGTGTCCAGTTGAGGAAAAATTTGTCAAATGTAAGCATTGTAGAATTGCAAAGTGGTGCAAATTTTATTTTGCAACTTGTATGACTAAACAAATTGTTTCAACACATTTGGATGGGTATGTGTATTCTAGGGATGGTCCTCTTTTTCACCCAAACACGCTGAATCACTCTGAGCTACGTTGGATCGACAATCTCCCTTAAGAGTCCAAAGTGCAAAAAAGTAGCAATATTTTATGGGCTAGTACTCAGAAACTGTGATGCTTATAGAATCTCTATCTGAGGCTACGAGATTGTGTTGGGACCCTCTACAATAACCTCTCTCAGTTTTTCCTATCTTGGAGGAATTTTTCCATGGTAACAAGTTTTTAGTTGAGGAAAAAGTTGTCAAATGCAAGCAATGTAAAGTTGCAAAGTAGTGCAACTTTCATTCTACAACTCATATGACCAAAAAAATTCTTCCAACACATCAAGATGGGTATGTTTATGCTAGGGATAGTCCTCTTTTGCACCCAAACATACCGAATCACTCCAAGCTACATTATATCAATGATTTCCCTTAAAAGAGTCCAAAGTGCTAAAAGGAAACAATATTTGATGAACTATTACTTAGAAATCATCACATAAAAATAATATTTTTTAGTCTACGGGATCATGTAGGGTCTCTCTAGAATAACCTCTCTTGGTTTTTGATATCTCCAAGGAGTTTTCCCATGGTATTGAGTTTTTAGATGATGGAAAAAGGGTCAAATGGATGTAGTGTATAGGTGCAAAGGGATTTAGAGTTTGTTTTGCTCCTCATAATGGAATAAGTGAATCATTTACTCAAATACACTTAAGTCATGGACTATGTTGTGCAATTTTTGCACACACGCCCCGCTAGAAGCAGGGACCCCCTTTCGCTTGGATTTTGGTGTTTTGGCCCTTTCTTTTGAGGTTTTGTCTTACCTAGGCCTATGCTTAAATTGTTTATTTTGAATGCCTAAGTGTTTCCCCCCAGTTATTTATTGAAAATCTTGAGTTCTGGATGAATTTCGGGCTTTTGCTTGTCTTCAAGATTTTTTGCCTTGGTTAGATTTTCCCGGATCTTGCTTGGATTCCAGTTGGATCTTATTGTTCGGGAATTCTTGGTCTTCACAGATTTCTGCGTGGGCTGGATTTCCTTGGATTTCGCCCTGTCGTCGGCTTCCCAAAATTCCTTCTCTGATTGTCCTATTGAATGTGTTGTTGGCTTCGTGCATGCTTTGAGGGGTGTATCTAACTTGGTTTTTGGGTCTCTTGGACTATTTCATGCTTGGGTTGTTCAGTATTGCATCATTTGTCATCTCCCAGGCGAGTTTTGAGCTCATTTGTCTATTTGCATTTCAATGAATCTTGCCTGAGAGTAATTAGTGGATCATAGTGATGACTTAACAGTGGAAACAACTAAATTCTAAGCTTGCCTGTGTGCTAATGGCAGATGAATAGGATTTCGGACCTAGGGAAATGCCATATCAGGTGATTTTGTCTTAAAATTGACCTAGAATGCAAAGCAAATTCATGAAAGGTCCATCTTCGACTTTCCCTAACTTAAAATTTTCAAAATCTATAGTTAGTTCAGTGTCTAGGTGAAATTGTGACTCTCTGTCCCTCCCAAATTTTCATCACTGTGACTCTTCAGAGTTAGAGGGATGTCATACCGATCACCAAAATGTTTCACCAAAAACCTCCTTGAGTTCATATGTCATTACTGTGATAGTATCATTTTCACGCCGATAAAGTTTCTTGTTTCAGTCGGCGAGACAAAGAGGATTCGCCGAGACCTCACTCCGTAAGAAAATGTCTCATCGACATGCTTCATTCATATTCACTTTCGGCAAGACAGGCCCAAGTCGATAGGAGGTCATAGCGGGATCCAGTAGCTTCACCGATATTCATTTTGCTTCACCAAGACATCCATCCTTCGGCGAGACCTCCCACCGAGCACTATTTCTTTCATCAAGCTCTGTTCTTTTAGTCACTGTAACCCTTCGAGGTCGGTGATGTGTCATGTAGATCTTTCTTTGTCATGCTGAAGCCCTTCGTGGGTTTGCATTTGATCGCCCAAACACTGTAATTCTAACACCAAAGTCTTTTTGTCGGCAAGACAAACCCTGTCGCCAGGAGCTCATAGCGAGCTCCTTTTGTCTTTCCTATCTTTCATTTTGTCACTGAGACCTCCCCCTTTCGGCGAGACCTTTCGCTGAACATATCCTACTCTGGTCAAGTGACCTTTCAAGGAGACATTCATGCTTCACTGAGACCTTACTGTGAGCTCCTTTCATCTTGTCAATACATTCACTTTTGGCGAGACTCCTAATGATCACCAGGACTTCATAGCAAGACTTTTCTCTTGACGAGCCCTAATCTTCTGTCGGGGTGACTTCTTAATGTCGGCAAGAGGTTATGCCGATGGAACTCTTCATCGGTGAGACATAACGTAGTCGCTGGGACCTCTAGTCGAACTAAAACGCTTCGCCGAAAGCCCTCCTAAGTCCATGTGTTCATTGTGACTGTATCTTTCTCACACCGAAGGTCTCTCATGTTCTATTGCTAATCGGCGAGATCAAGAGAAGTCATTGATACCTTACCCCGACTACCCGCTGGTCACATCGAGATGTTCCCCATTGACGTTTGGCAAGACTCTGTAAGTTCGCTGAGACATCATATAGATAAACTTTTTCTAGCCAAGAGATATGCTTTTGCACCATTTGGTCTGGAGTCTTGCTTTATCCATAGATTTTTTCCGATTCCGGATTTCCCCGAAGTCCGGTGTCTCCCTAATCTTTCGAATTGCCTTCTCTGGCTCGTTCTCTGTAGAAGTTCTCCCTGGACGGATTTTTTTCAAACTTTGATGGAATGTAATAATTGAATTTGTTGATGGCTTATGATGCATTCATTGATTATTTCATATGACTTATTGATTGATTATGATCAGATTTGATAGTTAATTAGGTGTTTCCTAGTTATTTTGTTTGAATCTGATTGGTCAAGAATTTTTCTGAAATTCCTCTCTGGCTAAGATTTTGAGGATGGCCCCGAAACCCAAAATTTGTGTGATCATTTCATATGAATTTTAATAACACCTTGACTATATGAGATGCATTCTAATGGTGTTTTGATGGATTAACATTGGTTTCCTATGGTTTGTATTGTAATTTTCTTGATGGATGTAGGCTGAATCTAGCAAGATAGTGGAGGGATCCTCTCTGTCTTAGGCATAAGGTGTTGAAAAGGATCTATAAGCAGAGAAGACACATTGATGACACCCTAGCTGGTGTCTACAATGGCCGCATTTCTTTTTTCAAGATAATGATAGGAAGGAAGACGCACCCAAGTATTTGAGTCTGGGGTAGTTGAGACAATGGTGGCAGGACATTTATGCACCAAGTAATGATGATTCTGTGTCAGAGCACCAGCTAGATGATACGGCCACCTACCTTGTAGTTATTGGCAAATACCTAGCATATGAGGAGGACTGGGATAAGTCGGTCAAGCACTCAAGGGATGAGATCGTGTCCATCGAATCGACTTAGGGTTCTACCCCTACCGCCTGTGGCAGGCCTGGGTGGGACGTTCTTAAAAGTACGTGAAGAGCTAGGTTAGAACAGAGATAATAGGGAAGGGAGCTAATGATCGGTTGCGGCGCGATTTGTGCTTCCCTACTATCTTCCCGCGCGTTGGTCCGAACTGCATTGCGGATCCCAGGCTGACTTGGGTGGAACATGCATTTATGCTTATTTGACTGGCCATGGGTTTCTCTTGACCGAGTTGTTGCACATTAATGCTGCAGGACCCTTGCTTGGTGGGCATTTTGCCTCATTTGTTAGAACAGTTAGAAATAGTTAGAAGGTTAGAATTTGTAACTAGAACATAGAGCAGAGCTAGTTAGAAGTAGAGTAAGTTAGTAGGTAGTTTCCCTCAAGAAAATATTGTAATAGAAAGCTAGAATTGTTGCTACAGTGAACAATTTGAGTGCAAGAAATGACATTGTGATTTGGTGCCATACTTGTTTCTTTTGTTTTGCATGGTCCCTGTTATTCCATCTTTAAAATTGCTTTGAGAAGGTTAATGTTTAGGTTAGATTTGGGTTCAATACTATTTTTGATTTAATACTTGAATGTAGTAGCAATCTTTCAGTCCATACTTTTTGCAACCAACTGATTGTTAGTTGCTTTGCAAAGTTAGCTTGGACTTTATATTCTGTATGCTTAAGTTTGATTGTGAGGATTTGTTCATTTTAACAGCAATAGGGTTATTTGAATGAATATTTACAATTTGAAAATCTTAACACCTTAGAAGATTGCACTGTTTTCTGTGAGATTGTAGATTTATCTTGGTCAAGTAGAAATCAGTTTTGAAAGATTGGTCCATTTCGAGTATTGGTTACTTTCATTGTTAATCCTAGGAGTAGTATTAAGTTTAGGAATCTCTTTGAAACCTTTCTCATTTTCTATTTCTTTGATTATTGGGTTAGATCTAGGATTGAGGCACCATCAGATTGTTAGATCTAATAAAATTGATTCAGTATTTTGCTTGTAGTAAGGTCCCATTGTGATTACCAGCATTTTCACATTTCGTTACTGAGTTGTTTATGCACTGTCAAGACCTGACATTAGAGACCTTGGGGTTATCTCTTGAGGCTTGTTGATAGAGATTTACCTTTCAAGAGAGATAGGATATCATATTTTGTCTAGTTGTTAATTTGCAGAAAACACGATCAATAGGAACTGGCGCTAGAAGGAGGGTCTGAATAAGCAAGCTAGATCAATTTTTGAATGCCATCTCTCCTGAGAGATTTAGAAGAAGAACAAGATCTGCTCTAGGAGAGGAAGAGTTTCAGGAATTACCAGACCCTACTAGGTCAAGAAGGACCAAAAGAAGGGGAGAATCATCATCATCATCATCCCATCCAGCTCTTATGTCTCCATCATCCCCATCTTCATCGGGTTCATCTGAGTCTGAGGCTATTCCAAGTCCACAACCTTGGCTAGTCATAAATCAGACATTACCAACCCCCACTTCCACCAATGGATTTCTTAGCAACCAACCCATCTCCATTGAGTTTCGTTAATTACAATCCTATGCCTAAAAACCCTGAACACTTTTGTTCAAAATTCCATGTTAATAATCCAAATAGTACCATTGAGGAACACATCAGGATTTTTAAGACTACCCTTAAGGATAGGGGAATTAATCATGAGGATGTTGCATGCAGACTTTTCCCATGTTCCCTTGGAGATGAGTAATTTTGTTGGTATAACCATCTTCCTGCTAGGTCTATCACTACTTGGCTTCAGTTGGAGACTGCATTTTTATAGAAATTCCAGATCCCAATCAGTGCAAATGAGTTACTTTTGCAGTTTACTGGAATCAATAGGGAGGTAAATGAACCGATAGTGGCTTTCAATAATAGATTCCATAGGGCTTATGCTAGGATGCAAACCCCTTATGCTGTAGATGATGCCTCTTCCAGGGAGGTTTATTATGAAGCTTTGGTAGTTTAACATCTACTTTCATCAAATGGAAAGAAAACCCTCCTGGTAGCTTATTTGAAGCTTATGATGTGGTTGTTAAGGTGAGTACAGATTTGAGACAACACTTGTCTGGACCCTTGGCTAACCAAATACCTGTGATGAGTTCAGTCCCTCAATCACCCTTGGTTTCACACCTAGGTCATCCCCTGAGTTAGGCTGCATTCATGCTTAATTACCATCCAAATATGAACCAACCTGCATTCTATCATCAACAAGCTAATATACCTGGTTACTTACAGAACTTTGAGATATTTAATCAACCCTTGAACCATGGGTCACAGGATGTTTATATGCAAAATTGAGCTAGTATTATTCCTCCCTCAAACATTATAGACAAGGAGAGGTTGAACACTGAAGTCACTTACCTAAGGCACCAGAATAGTCAATCCCATGCAACCCAAAGGGGGATCCAATCCAATTATGATCAAAGCAACATGGATATGATGCAGGCTCAAAGACAGAACTTTGACGAAGAACAATACCTTGATAGAGGTAATGGAAGGCAGCCGCCACTTTAGAATAATGGAGAAGCCTTAACTTCTCTGGATCAGCCAAACAATCAGGAGAAACCTAGTGAAGTTTATCTGGAAAAAACAACTCTTTCAAGATGGTGTAGGCTTCATAATACTAATCAACATTCTGAGCTAGAATGTCAAGAATTCCAGGCTACTATGTCTATTTTCCGGCCGAAGGTTCAACATGCCAGCGGTGGTTCAAGTGGGATGGAGATAGTGCCATCTAATCCTTATGACATATCAGTCATGGTGGTAAATCACGTCCCATTTCCAAGAAG
This sequence comes from Sequoia sempervirens, assembly GCA_007258455.2. Taxonomy (NCBI): domain Eukaryota; kingdom Viridiplantae; phylum Streptophyta; class Pinopsida; order Cupressales; family Cupressaceae; genus Sequoia; species Sequoia sempervirens. The sequence goes on from VDFB02000013.1 coordinate 238,794,176, forward strand.
TGAAGAGAATGAACCAAAAGAAGAATAGGATAAAGGTGTTGAAGCAGGGCATGTATACAGTGAAGAATCTATAGTTCAATCCTTTGGAGGTAATGAGGAGAATGATAATGGTCCACCAAATGAAGAAGAATATGCAACTGAAGAAGTTTAGGCATTTCATCATATGTCTACTCAGTATTTCCTAAATGGAGGGCAGTCTGATGCTAATAAAGGAGGAAGCATTGAAAATGGCAGGGATGAATTGATAGATAGCTCTAAGGGAAATTGTTCTACCATGACTACAGAGCAAGTAGCAGAGTATGTGGTTAAAGAACTCAAGAAAGTCAAAGTAAGTCTCTCTGCTCATGAGTTGTTAAAGGATCCTACCATTAGGGGTATAGTACTAGGGTCTCTTGAAAAGGACATGCTTACTGAACAAAAGGGTACTTCAAGCCATATTGATGCGAATACTTTTAAGGAGGTATTCTTGTCTAAAACAAGCTTGGGAAATTATGTACTGGTAGTTGACCCTCAAGGATGGGAGACTGAGGAAATCCTCATGTTATACGATATTCCTATACATAAATCAAACAATGTTAATGCCGAGGCCATCCTGGAGAAGGTTGAGCTTTTGATTGAGGAGCCTCAATAGATTGCTGATGAACATTCCCTAGAGCAAATTGTGGGATTTAATATTGTGGGTAAAGAAGCTGCTTTTCCTAAGGGTTACAGTTGCAATCCAGAACTAGAACAAATTCCAATAGGGGAGGAATTCAGGGAGTCCCTTCGCTCATCACATTCTGTCGATGAATTCAGTAAAAATTCACATATTTATTGTATTAATGACAAGATAGCTATGGATGTGCAGGAAAACCCAAATGGTGTTGAGAATAACAATGCTACAACCATCACTAATCAGCTTGATTATCCTACTTTAGGTAAAGATGTACTTGAAGATCAGTCTATGAGGCCTCCTGACAAACCTCATTATGAGGAAGTTACTACGCATGATGAGGCTTTTACATTTTCAACAATGTTCCCTCATGAAGAAGGAGGGATATTGCATCATCAGTGGAGACCTCCTGATGACATAGATATCAGCTCTTCACTATTGAAGAATGATGAATACCACAATTAGTCTACAACAATACAAAATCAGGTTATTTCTCTCATTGCTATGAATTCCAAATCTTATCAATTTGATTATGGGAATTTAGGAAACACAGCTTGCATATGGATTAATCATGGTCCTAATGAGTTGCCTCAATTGTTGATCATTCCTAATTATGAGTTTGAGTTTGAATGCTGCATTATTGAGCCTTGTTTTGTTGAATATAAAGATGAATTTGCATTCTTGAGGACTATTACCATCACCTTGTTGCTTATTCAGGCCTTGAAGAGTCAAGTAGGGGTGGGTCTCAGTTCACCCTATCTGATGATGAGTGGTTATGAGTCTTTTGTACATAGTTAGGATATATTTCCTTAGATTAGGTTTCCCTTTCTGCTTCGCTTTTGTTTGTTTTGGGTTAGTGTAGGTTTTCTTTGGTTTTTTTTGTTTTTGCTCTACTCTTGCTTTGGGGGTTTCTTTGTTTTCAACTAGATCTGTTGCACTTGCATGGAAAATCTATCTTCTCTGGAATTGTTCTAAGTATTTCGTGGTGAACTTTAGTCCTAGATGGTTGAAGTCTTTGCTATTGCCAATAGTCTTAATGTCGGATTTATAGAAGATTGAGTCACTGGTGTGGATTTGAACTTGAAATACTCTAAAATCTTATATTCATCATATATCTTAAGAATCTTGGTGTCACTATAGGAATCCTTGTGAAGTCTTGCCAAGTGAAAAATCCTATTTCTGCTTCAGCGCCACTGTGGTTCTCAGCCCTGAGTGTGAGCATATAAAGAATATCAAAAGAAAGTGAAATGTTGAAAATCAAAAGAATAAATTCAACTTATCAGGGATGCCTGCATATCTCTACCAGGGCTATGGACGCCTAGCTAGCAGTAGAGCTATGTTCAGGAGGGTCACAACAATAACCTCATCGAGGCTATGGACGCCTGACTGGCAGCGAGGCCCTATCCAAGTTGCTTTTGAAGTTAGAATCCTTACATAGCCTGACTTGACTAAACTTGGTTCCTATAGTAACTTAAGGAGGGAAATGAACTCATGTGCGCACACTTGGATTTTCAGTTTATGGAGGATTCAGTCTATCCTTTGGTTCTGATTCTTTGAATCCTTGCATTCTGACTTGTTTGTTTGATGGTGAGATTGAAACCAGAGATTCTGGGATCTCGATTCTTGTTTGTCACCAAATGCTCTGGAGCATTTTCCCAGCAGAAGTCGCCATTTGTTGTGCAGTTTTTGCACACATGCCCTGCTGGAAGCAGGGACCCTCTTTCGCTTCGGTTTTGGTGTTTTGGCCCTTTCTTTTGAGGTTTTTTCTTACCTAGGCCTGTGCTTAAATTTTTTATTCTGAATTCCTAAGTGTTTCCCCCTGGTTATTTATTGAAAATCTTGAGTTCTGGATGAATTTCGGGCTTTTGCTTAGATTTGAGATTTTCTGCCCTGGTAAGATTTTCCCGGATCTTGCTTGGATTCTGGTTGGATCTTGTTGTTTGGGAATTCTTGGTCTTCACGGATTTCTGCATGGGCTGGATTTCCCTAGATTCTACCCTGTCGTTGGCTTCCCGAAATTCCTTCTCTGACTGTCCTATTGAATGCGTTGTTGGCTTCGTGAATGCTTTGAGGGGTGTATCTAACTTGGTTTCTGGGTCTCTTGGATTATTTCATGCTTGGGTTGTTCAGTATTGCATCATTTTTCATCTCCTAGGCGAGTTTTGAGCTCATTTGTCTGTTTTCATTTCGATGAATCTTGACTGAGAGTAATTAGCGGATCCTAGTGATGACTTAATAGTGCAAACAACTAAATTTTGAGCTTGCCTGTGTGCTAATGGTAGATGAATAGGGTTTCAGACCTAGGGAAGTGCCATATCAGGTGATTTTGTCTTAAAATCAACCTAGAATGCAAAGAAAATTCATGAAAGGTCCATCCCCGACTTTCCCTAAGTTAAAATTTTTGAAATCCATTGTTGGTTCATTGTCTGGGTGAAATCGTGACTCTCTGTCGCTCCCAAATTTTCATCACTGTGACTCTTCAAAGTCGGAGGGATGTCATACCGATCACCAAAACATTTCGCCGAAAGCCTCCCTGAGTTCATATGTCATCGCTATGACAGTATCATTTTCACGTCGATAAAGTTTCTTGTTTCAGTCGGCGAGACAAAGAGGATTCGCCAAGACCTCACTCCATAAGAAAATGTCTCATTGACATGCCTCGTTCATATTCTCTTTCAACAAGATAGGCCCAAGTCGGTAGGAGGTCATAGCGGGATCTAGTAGCTTTACCGATATTCATTTTGCTTCGCCAGGACATCCGTCCTTTTGCGAGACCTCCCACCGAGCACTTTTTTTTTCATCAAGCTTTGTTCTTTTAGTCATTGTAACTCTTTGAGGTCAGTGATGTGTCATGTAGATCTTTCTGTGTCATGCCGAAGCCCTTTGTGGGTTTGCATTTGATCGCCTGGACACTGCAATTCTCACACCAAAGTCTTTCTGTCGGCAAGACAAGCCCTGTCGCCAGGAGCTCATAGCGAGCTCCTTTTGTCTTGCTGATCTTCCATTCTGTCGCTGAGACCTCCCCCTTTCGGTGATACCCTTCACCGAACATATCTTGCTCTGGTCGAGTGACCTTCTTTCAGGGAGAAATTCATGCTTCGCTGAGACCTTACCACGAGCTCCTTTCGTCTTGCTGATACCTTCGCTTTCGGCGAGACTCCTAATGATCGCTAGGACTTCAGAGCAAGACTTTTCTCTTGACGATCCCTGATCTTTTTTTGGGGTGACTTCTCAATGTCGACGAGAGGTTATGCCGATGGAATTCTTCATCAACGAGACATAATGTAGTTGCTTGGACCTCTAGCCGAACTAAAATGCTTCGCCAAAATCCCTCCTAAGTCCATGTGTTCATTGTGACTATATCTTTCTCATGTGTTCATTGTGACTGTATCTTTCTCACACCGAAGGTCTCTCATGTTCTATCGCTAGTCAGCGAGACTAGGAGAAGTCGCTAAGACCTTACCCCGACTACCTGCTGGTCACATCAAGATGTTCCCCATTGACGTTCGGCAAGACTCTGTAAGTTCGCTGAGACATCTTATAGATAAACTTTGTCTAGCCAAGAGATATGCTTTTACACCGATTGGTCCAGAGTCTTGCTTTATCCACAGATTTCCGCTGATTCTAGATTTCCCCGAAGTCCGGTATCTCCTTGATCTTCCGAAGTCCCTTCTCTGGCCCGTTCTCTGTAGAAGTTATCCCTGGACGGATTTTTTTTGAACTTTGATGGAATGTAATAATTGAATTTGTTGATGACTTATGATGCATTCATTGATTATTTCATATGAATTATTGATTCATTATGATCAGATTTGATAGTTAAGTAGGTGTTTCCTAGTTATTCCATTGGAATCCGATTGGTCAGGAATTTCCCGAAATTCCTCTCTGGCTCAGATTGCGCAGATGGCCCCAAAACCTAAAATTTGCATGATCATTTCATATGAATTTTAATAACACCTTGACTATATGAGATGCATTCTAATGATGTTTTGATGGATTAACATTGGTTTCCTATGGTTTTTATTTTAATTTTCTTGATGGATGTAGGCTAAATCTAGCAAGATAGCAGAGGGATCCTCTCTGTCTTAGGCAGAAGGTGTTGAAAAGGATCTATAAGTAGAGAAGACACATTGATGACACCCTAGTTGGTGTCTACAATGGCCGCATTTCTTTTTTTGAGATAATGACAAGAAGGAAGATTACACCCAAGTATTTGAGTCTGGGGCAGTTGAGAGAATGGTGGCAGGACATTTATGCACCAAGTAATGATGATTCTGTGTCCGAGCACCAGCTAGATGATACGACCACCTACCTTGCAGTTATTGGAAAATACCTAGCATATGAGGAGGACTGGGATAAGTCAGTCAAGCACTCAAGGGACGAGATTGCGTCCATCAAATCGACTTAGGGTTATGCCCCTACCGCCTGTGGCAGGCCTGGGTGGGACGTTCTTGAAAGTACATGAAGAGCTAGGTCAGAATAAAGATAATAGGAAAGGGCGCTAATGATAGGTTGCATCACAATTTGTGCTTCCCTACTATCTTCCAGTGCATTGGTCTGAACTGCATTGCGGACAGGGCTTAAATTTGATGGTCGACTTTTCCTGTCAACAATTTTTTTAATGACAGTTATCTATGCAAAGGTGCCCTTAAAATATTATGATATACCTTAGTGTAAGTAAACTTATATATAAATCAAATATATATATCATTATAATTCTATATAAATTTTGACAGTCTATCCAAAATATCTCGTTTCATTTGATACAATCTTCTTAAAATTTTGATTGTATTCTACGACAAAAATCTTTAAATATGGTCATACGGCCATCAAATTTAAGCCCTGATTGTGGATCCTAGGCTGACTAGGGTGGAACGTGCATTTATGCTTATTTGACTGCCTGTGGGTTTCTTTTGACCGAGTTGTTGTGCCATTAATGCTACGGGACCCTTGCCTAGCCGTCAGGCTTTCTGGGAAAATTATATTTAATGGGAATTTCTCCTCATTTGTTAGAATAGTTAGAAGTAGTTAGAAGGTTAGAATTTGTAACTAGAACATAGAGCAGAGCTAGTTAGAAGTAGAGTAAGTTAGCAGGTAGTTGCCCTCAAGCAAATATTGTAATAGAAAGCTAGAATTGTTGCTACAGTGAACAATTTGAGTACAAGAAATGACATTGTGATTTGGTGCCATACTTGTTTCTTTTATTTTGCATGGTTCCTGTTATTCCATCTTTAAAATGGCTTTGAGAAGGTTAATGTTTAGGTTAGATTTGGGTTCAATACTATTTGTGATTTAATACTTGAATGTAGTAGCAATCTTTCAATCCATACTTTTCGCAACCAACTAATTGTTAGTTGCTTTGCAAAGTTAGCCTGGACTTTATATTTTGTATGCTTAAGTTTGATTGTGAGGATTTGTTCATTTTAACGACAATAGGGTTATTTGAATGAATATTTACAATTTTAAAATCTTAACACCTCAGAAGATTGCACTGTTTTCTGTGAGATTGTAGATTTATCTTGGTCAAGTAGAAATCAGTTTTGAAAGATTGGTCCATTTCGAGTATTGGTTACTTTCATTGTTAATCCTAGGAGTAGTATTAAGTTTAGGAATCTCTTTGAAACCTTTCTCCTTTTCTATTTATTTGATTATTGGGTTAGATCTAGGATTGAGGCACCATTAGATTGTTAGATCTGATAAAATTGATTCAGTATTTTGCTTGTAGTAAGGTCCCATTGTGATTACTAGCATTTTCACATTTCGCTACTGAGTTGTTTATGCACTGTCAAGACCTGACATTAGAGACCTTTGGGTTATCTCTTGAGGCTTGCTGATAGAGATTTACCTTTCAAGAGAGATAAGATATCATATTCTGTCTGGATATTATTGTGTAGAAAACATGATCAACAGACTACACACATGAATACAAAGTATACACATGAAAAAACGTAGGTTGTAAAGTATACATTGAGATACTCATAAGTGACAAAGTATACACATAAGTTGTAAAGTATACACTTGAATACATGTAAAGTATACACAATACACATGATATTATCATTCAAGAATTTCTATCAAATATAGGATTTACAAAATGCCATGTAGGCATGCGACGACCCTAATACATAATCATTTCCTAGTAGGGGAAGAAAATAGATCACACTATGCCTTCACGATCAATACACTCTTCCACAACAGTAGCACATTGGCATTCTGGAGTGAAAAGCACCTATACAAACCATCAAGGTAGTAGTTAAACTACATACAAGAATCACAAAAACTAACAAATAATAGGCCATAGAAGAGAAACTATAATGTCAAATTTACTAATATGTCACATACCTCTACGAAAGGATCAGATCTGGCTATTGTTGTAGTAGCTCCATGATTCATCATGCCACAAACAACGTAATATACTTCAAATGAAAAATATATATGATCACAATAGAAAATATGCTTAGACTAACAAATCTATATTATTCTAAACAACCTAAATGATGATGAATTGATAATGCAAACTAGAAAAGATTCTTAGAATTATAAATCTATATTATTCTAATTTGTCACATACCTCTGTCAAAGGATTAGGGATAGCTATTATTGCAGCAAATCCATGATCCATCGTGCCATGAACATCACAATATACTTTGAATGAAAAATATATATATGATCATAATAGAAAATATGCTTAGACTAACAAATCTATATTATTTTAAACAACCTAAATGATGATAAAATGGTAATGAAAACTAGAAAATATGCTTAGAACAACAAATCTATATTATTCTAAACAACCTAAATAATGAACCTTAGCAGATAAACAATATCAAAATGTGATGAACAATATCATACCTATACCATACAAAAATGATCCTCTACTCAAGTGTGCCTGAAGGGTCATCTCTTACCTTCAGAGTTTCAAGTAATGCTTCATGATCAACACTACTAATTTTCCATAGTTCCTTTATTTTTGGTCTAGCATGATGTCTCAATAACTTAGCATTTTTTTCTATAATAAGGTGCGAATACATGAGAATGGTTTTGTGTTTCTCATAGTATTCAAATGCAGATATGTCATTCTTTCTAATCATATATATTTGCAACTAAGTTTTGAAAATAACAACTGAACTTGTATGATCATAAGTTTTTTATCAACACCTAAATATACTTAGAATAACACATATATTTTATTAAACAACCTAAATGATAATGAAATGGTTATGAAAACTAGAAAAGATGCTTAGAATAACAAATCTATATTATTCTAAACAACCTAAATGATGATGAAATGGTAATGCAGCCAAGTTCAAGAAACAACAATTGAACTTGTAGGATACATGAACCCATCATCATCTATCATTGGTTGTGTTAGATTTTTCTTTCCCTATACACATCATTCCAACAAGTATTTTGATCCCTCTTCATTCCCCTATGGTGCTACAATTGCATAGACATGTCCTAGCTATACAAGATCTGAAAGATGGTCATAGTCAAGTGAACTTTCCATTTCATCTTCTAAAGAGGATGTGCTAGGTACTATGGAATCCATGTATGTACCCACTCACTTGAATCACACTGATACCAATCACAGTGAATACAATTCTGACAAAAACAAGCCATCTCCCATGTCCATATGGTCCATGCACATGCATATGAGCTTCAAAATGAATGCATCTTTGAAGAATATCTAATTGTTTGACATTCCAATTTTTCTCCCACTGTACCCTCCTCAACCAACTAAAAGAACCTAAACACTTGTGAATCAATTGTCCCTCCTTGTAATAATGCATAAGTACACCAATCGACAATAGAACATGCACCACTAAATGTTGCACCACCTCTTATCTTCATTTGTTCCTTATCCAAAGCTCTCTTCACACATGCACTTATGCCATCATGCTCCCCTTTTCCATGCCTAGCTTCAAAAAAATCCAAATATGTGCTACACCCCTCTCTATATGCATCCTACTCGACCAATAAAATATGTGAGCATTCTTGAATTTCCCTATGCAATTATCTGACCAAATTAGATGTTGACCCATTGCAATACCTTTTTCCTGCAAGAACTAAATTTTTTTTCAAAAAATTGTTGTACAAAATTAGATGAATGAGATCTATCATCACTCATGTAAAAATGGTACTCCCTGATTATATTCTTGTCCTCTTGTATACTATTAGGGGCATGTTTATATGTTATGGGGACAAAAATAGCAATTTGAATAAAATTATAATATTGTGATTGTACTTCATTTTGTGGCTACAATGTGTAATTTTTAGCAAAATCAACTACGGATACAATAGTTCCAATGGGGAAAGAGTCCTTACACGTCTTGAATTGCCGATCCAACCACTATGACTTGTGGCTATGCCTTGCATTCTTAGAAAATATTTTTCTTAAAATAAAAAATAAAATCAGCAATACTTACCTCTCTTGCAACCAACTTGCATCTAGAACCCTCACCTCCACTCTTTAATGTGTATTTCACTAGCTCAAACCTTTTTTTCTAAAAAATATTGTTACCAAAATCATGATTGCTGCCCTCATGAAAGCATGTTACAAACTTCGATAAACCACCACAATGCAAAAATGTTTCATTTAAATAGTCATTTTTATAAAATAAGCAACCATCACCTCTAATGCATAAAAATGAATCTATCAGGTTCCTGGATGACTTGGGAAGTTACATTGCATGACTCCTGAAACATTTCATTAGTATGCATAGTAGAACAGATATGGCATAATAATTCATGATACATTGAAAACTCAACATAGTATTTATAACATGTATTATGAACATTAATAGGTACATTATACAATTTCTTTAAAGACTCAAAATCCCTTTGTGAGATTTGCAAATTTGGATGTTCTTGAAAAAATTGTTTGGCTACATTCCAAGAAGTGTTTATGATGTGGTGTACGATCTCGATTACCAATTCGTAACTTTAAAACATCCTTTACATTTGGTGATAATCTAGGGTGAGAGTTCCAAAATTGTTCAATTTGCATCTTTACATTATTGGCTAGCTTCTTATCAACATGTGGAAGCCTCCCACTAAAAGCCTATGTATCATTTTGAAGAGGACTATCAAGTCTTCCTCTACTTGAGAGTGCTATATTCAATGTTTTATGATTTAGATTTAAATCATACAAGTTTGTCTCATTAAATGAGTCTTTCTCAAATGATGGCTTACTAGTGAGGTTGTGATCACTCTATGAGCAGCCCTTTTATATTTTTCCTTACTAGTCTTTCCAATAGAGGTTAGAGCATTAAAAAGATTTTTTACATTAATATTATTTTTTTCCAATTTTTTGGTGAGACAAATCTTCAATTTTTTTTAATAATGGTCTCATTTTGTAAATCTTAGGTAATTGCACAAAAAGTTGACATTATTTGGTTATTGTCTTATTGAAAAAGTATTCATTGAAATTTTTGGTAGCCCACAAATGAACCATTCGTTGTGACCTTTTCCCTTCAAGCTTAGATATTATGTTCTCATCTATTTCGAACAACCATTTAGGGGTTCTCATGTAGTTAGGTGTTACATAAGGTTCATTTTTTAACATTTTCAATGTTATCAACATTTTCATTTTCAAGTTCAATGTTATTAACATTTTCATTCTCACTATTTTCAATATTTTCAACATTTTCAATAACACTTTCATTTTCAACAACATTTTCATTTTCAATAACAATTTCATTTTCAACAACATTTTTATTTTCAATAACAATTTCATTTTCAATAACATTTTCATTTTCAATAACATTTTCAACAACATTTTCATTCTCAATGTTGTTCACATTTTTATTTTCAATTTCAATATGATGTTCAATATTTCCAAATTCTATTTCATCTTCACTTGAATCAACATTTAACCATGTAGTAGAAGCTTCAATTTGAATATTTGTCATACCTTGTCTTCTTTTCCTATGACTTTTTCTATCTTTTGCTCTATATGCTTCAATTTGATTTGTTGTTAGTTTCCTTTTACCTTTTCTCTTATGATGACTGTTGCTCCCCATTGCACAAACAAAAAACACACAAATGATTGTAATTGTAAATAAAGTGTAAGAGAATCTTTCAAAAGCATAATTTTGTCTGATATAGATAGAAAGCATTATAATTTAATGATAGAAAGAATGTAGAGACCATTGAAACACTCAAAACAATCCCATTTTTGTTTTGTATATAACTTACTAAACAGATATTCGTTTACTTTAGTGTTATGAATTATTATATGTTATAATATATATATATATATTATATTAATATAATATTAATATATAATATATATTAATATTATATTATTATACTATATTAATTTAATATATATATATATATTTATATATTATATGTACTATATATTAATATACATTGCTACTCATCTAAGTCTATCTTTATAACCTATAACAAAGAAAATAAATATCCATTGAGAATGAATATCCGTTTACTTTAGTTTTAAGAATTATTATGTTATGATATATGATATATATATTTATTATATATTAATATTAAATTAATATATAATATATAATATATATTAATATATAGTAATATATAATATTAGGGTATGTGCAGGATCATGATGGGCCAAAAAGTGGCAATATGATGGGTATGTGGTGATGACTTTTTTTAACCTAAAATTGATGAAATGAAAAGTGTTTTTAAAGGAGATTCTCACTTTCAGAAAATATAAATTATGCTTTACTTTGAATTTAATAAGTAATTATTATTCATTTTCTATTCAAATTACAACTAAAGTCTTGATTGATAGACTGATTGAAAAACATCTATAGCTTTCAAGCGTTATCAATTTTTTTGAATCCAAAACATACGTCACATTCTATGCTTCACATACTATAGGATTAAAAAAAGAAAAATGAATTTCATGAAGTTTTGACTAAGTTAAGGTGGTCAGACATATGAGTTTTAATATTTTTTAAAATTTGTAATAAAAATTCATAATTAATTATTTACTTGGAAAAAAATTACCAAAAAATATGCATCATATCGGGACATGAATCCTCTACATATATCTAAAATCTTATAAAAAAATATTATCATTTGATTGTGGTTAGGGTGGTCAAATAGACAACTACTTATTTTTTCCCTAAAATTTAAGTACTACTGCATTGAAATTTCAAATTTTCACCAAATAGATTTCTTTTTTTAAAACAAGCCTAGTAGTTTAGAAACTACATTGAATTTACTAGAAATTCTATTCTTACATATTTTTGATATAATATAGATAACTTATTAAAAAATTTACGTCAAGTTGCCTAACTTTGATTTTTCTAATTGTTTTGCCACTTAAGGGCCTATTTTCTCCATGATGATCCTACACATACCCATTATATTAATATATATATATATATATATATATATATATATATATATATATATATATATATATATATATATATTATCCTCTTCCCCTCTCTGCCTTTTTAGATCCTTCTCCCTCTCTCCCTCTCTCTCTCCCTCTCCTATAAGCTCTCCCCTCTCACACTCCCATCTCTATCTCTCTCTCCCACTCTCCCCTCTCTCTCAAGTCTTTCCTCTCTCCCTCTCCCCTCTCCCCTCCCTCTCCCACTCTCTCCCTCTTTCGGGTCTTCCTCTCTCTCACTCTATATATATATATATATATATATATATATATATATATATGCTCTATATTATCTCCTCCCTCTCCTACCTTTTTAGATCCTTCTCCCTCTCTCCCTCTCTCCCTCTCCCTGTAGCTCTCCCTCCTCCCACTCTCCATCTCCCATCTCCTCTCTCCCACTCTCCCCCTCTCTCTCAGTCTTTCTCTCCTCTCCCCCTCTCCCCCCTCCCCTCTCCCACTCTCTCCCTCTCGGGGTCTTCCTCTCTCTCACTCCTCCCTCTCCCTCTCCCACTCTCCCTCTCATGTATTCCTCTCTCCCTCTCCCCCTCTCCCATTCTCCCCCCCCTCTCCCTCTCTCTCTCTCTCTCTCTCACTCCCCCTCTCTCTTAGGTCTTCCTCTCTCTCCCACTCTCCCCCTCCCTTTCAAGTCTTTCTCTTTCTCCCTCTCTCCCTCTCTAACTCAATTATTTCTCTCTCTCCCTCTCCCCCCTCTCCCACTCTCCCACTCTATCTCTCTCCCACTCTCCCTCCACCTCTCCCACTCTCCCTCTCTCTCTCTCCCATTCTCCCTCTCTCCCTCCCTCTATCCCTCTATCCCTCCCTCTCTCCTGCTCTCCCTCTCTCCCTCTCTCCCTCTCCCTCTCCCTCTCCCCTCTCCCTCCCTCTCTCCTCTCTGTCTCTCTCCCTCCCTCTCCTCTCCTCTCATCTCTCTCCCTCTCCCTCCTCTCCTCTCTCTCCCACTCTCCCTCTATCTCTATCTCTCTCCCTCCTCTCTCTCTGCCTCCTCTCCTCTCTCCTCTCTCCCTCTCTCCCTTCCTCTCTCTCCCTCCTCTCCCACTCCTCCCCTCTCTCCCTTTCAAGCCTCTCTCTCTCTCTCTCTCTCTCTCTCTCTCTCTCTCTCTCCTCTCTCTCTCTCTCTCTCTCTCTCTCTCTCTCTCTCTCTCTCTCTCTCTCTCTCTCTCCCCTCTCCCCATCACCTCTCCTCTCCCCTCTCCCTCTCTCCCTCTCTCCCTCTCCTCCTCTGACCCTCTCATCTCTCTCTCTATCCTCACTATCCTCTCCCTCTCTCTGCTCCTCCCTCTCTCTATCTCCCTCTCCCTCTCCTTTGTCTCCACTCTCCTCTCTCTATCTCCCACTCCCCCTCTCTCTCTGTCTCTCTCTCCCCACCCGCCCTATGTCTCTCTCTCCCTCCCTCCCTCCCTCCCTCCCTCCCTCCCCTCTCTCCCTCTCTTTCCCTGTCTTAGACTCTCCCTCTCTCCCTCCCTCTCTCTTCCTTTTAGGTCTCTTTCTCTCCCTCTCTCTCCCAATCTCTTTAGTATATAATGATTAAATATATATGTTAAAGACCTAAGAGAGAGATGGAGATTTCACAGGGAGACTATATATTAAATATATTGTATAATATATAACATATTTAATATATATAGTATATAAAATATAAAATATATATATTATATTATATTATATATAATATATACTAAAATATATTTAATATATAATATATTATATAATAAATATTAAATAATATATAGTATATATGAAAAATACTATGATATATTTATATATAATAAATTTATTATATATTTAGAATACATGACAAATGATTATTCATTGCTAATGGATATATGTTACCAACTACATTAGATTTGAAGCTTCTTCAAAATATATCAATATACTAGAAAGAAACAAATGGATATTCGTTTATAACAGATATCTATTACAAATGGATATCCATTATAAATAGATATCCGTTTTGTTGAGGATTTTAAAACTCGAACCCTACCTCATTTTCATGACAATCCCAATTGAGTAGCAACCTCTAGTGTGATCTAGGTATGTGTTTGAATCTTTTTATTTTCATTTTTATCTATTTTTTTGCTAATTAGTGATTAATTTAGGTTTTTTTTTCATTATGTTAGGTCTCAAAAATGCAGGTTATAAACCTTAAGAGGATGTCAAGCTCTTTTGTAATGTTTTTGGCTAAGAAATGGGGTTAATTGATATGAATGAGAACCCCATGAACTTTAGGCTTTACTAGACCTAGGCAGATGTACCTAAATGATTAGTACATATTTAAGGTTATGTGTGTAGTCTCTAACTTTGGAAATCTATCCAGAATGGCATAGAGTGTGAAATAGATGCAAATTTAATAGCTATTCCTACTCCTAGATATTGAAATATGAAGGTATGAATAAGGTTTTATGAAATGTTGTAAGGTATTGGGTATAATTAGTGCCTAATTTTATTGGGATAATGGAGTGAAGAGGTGAATGATATGTGACATACTTACTGGATACAATTCAAGTTGTTTGGCACTTGTGACTGTTTATACCTTGTATAAATGTGCAAGAATGTAACTATTAGACTCTTCTTATCAATCCAAATGACTCTTTTCAAGTTACCATGATTAATTAATAGGAAATTTTAATCCTTTTGAAGGAACCAGTTAACTGAATCACACAAAAACAACAAGTGTGCCCTAAAAAATTAAATATACTTTTGATTTGAATAACAAGACATAATCAAACTAAAGACAATATGATAATTTTATTGATTATAGGGCTCTTCTTATTGATCCAAATAAGAATTCTAGATTACTATGATTAAATAAAATAATTTTTAATTCTTTTAAGAAACCAATTAATTAAACCACACAAGAACAACAAATGTGCCTTGATAAATTGAGCTTTAGACACCAATTTAAATAAAAAGAAAGCACTATACTAGAGACACCCAAATAATCATATATTATCAACAAAAAATTGACACCAAAATTTATCCACACAATTAAATCTTCTTTTCCATTGTATTTACCTCAAAAAATAGCACATTATATAGCAGAAGTCCTTTTATATTGTAAAATATATATGCTAATATGGTTGCTATTCTATTGATAATCCTAATCTAATTATTCTCTTCATCTGGCCTTGCTTTCCCTTATATATGTGGGAAGCTACAAGCTTTAGGCCTTTACAAAAATTCACATTTTTTCTTAACTAAAATGCTAAAAACTATTTTAAACATAAACACATAAAATGAGAAGTCCACAAATAATCTATGATGCACCATGATATGTTACTCTTCATCAAGTACTCATGATCACTAAAGATCTTCCCAAGGTCCATACTCCATGATAATGCATTGGACACTACGAGACTTCAATATCTTGTACTTCTTATTTTGTTCGGGCCTAAAAGAGATTAACCTTAGATAGATGTTCAATATATCTCATTTTAGCATATGTATCAACATTGTTGATGATATCTTTCATGGCATATTCGAGATCAAAAATTCATTCCAATTGTATATGCGTCTTCTCTATTACCCTCTCTTCATCATTGATTTCATCAAGCGCCATCGACAAATACTGATAGATTTCATCCTTCCATATATCTTGAACCTTCAACTCCCCTTCATCATCAAAGAAGTTTGGTAAAGCCATACTCAAATACTAGTTGAAATCACCAAGTTCTTGCATTAGTATAGTGTGGAAATGGTCATGCATTTTCATTAATTCTTGGTATTCTTGAAATACATGTTCACCACCATTCCCTTTGGCTTTTATTTGTTCCTCTATCTCTTTCATCCTACTATGTAATCTATCATATTCCTGGTATGTTGTGAATTTCTTACTGTGGATAACCCAAACCTTATTAGTATTCTTAAACATCTTGTCAAACCTCTTACATACCAATTTTGAAACCATCTCAAATTTGGTAGTGTTTAATTTCTTTCTTAATTTCTCATGTTTTTTCTATACCATTTCATACTTTCACTTCCAATAAGTTGTTTTAGACACAACTTCAAGTACTTTCCTTTCATAGTCTACCAATGGAGAATACAAGACAAAGGAGGAATGAAAATTATCCTTGTAATTAATTACTTCTTGTTTTAACCTCTCATTTTTAGAAGTCAACCCCTTATTATCTCTTATTAATTTCTCAATCTAAGCCTTGGTACATTTAGCAACATTGATGTTCAATTCAGCTATCTCGATAGGATCTGTATCTCCTACTCGCTACACTAAAAGATGACCAAATATTTGATTAGGGTCATCAATAAGTGCGAGCCTCCTTTTTGGTGGATATAGATCCCAAATCTATAGAGTAGCATTATCTAGATTATACCCTGAGCTAGTATAGATCTTGTCACTAGCTTCATCTATCAGTTGCAAGGTTTTATTTTCCCTCATGAGATTGTCAAATACTATGGCCGAGCTAATATCCCATCTGGGGAGAAGCATGACCCTAGCTTCTTGTAGCAATTATTGTCCTCTTGTAGGGGTGATATCTTTCATCTCCTTGTCAACTTCCTCTTGCAATTATTTTATGGTATTGGCTTCTTGCTCAGGACTAATATACTTTATTCTTTCTCTTATAGTTTTCCCTTTGTATTCATAAATGAATAACTTAAACTCTGGATTTTGAACAAATGCATCATCTGAAATGAATTCCTAGCTTGCACAATGTCTCACATCATTAGAGATTTTATCTGATGATTTGAATGAGGTTATATTTCTTTCTGGTGGTAATTCATACTAGGGGATGGTAGGAGCAGTTATTTGTGTGACCTTATCCTCCTCTTCAATGTCATCTTCAACTGTAATGGGAGTGTTAACTAAAAAGCTAACATCCAGAGTGGGCTGTTGTGATGAATGACTTAAAGGAATTATGTTTTCAGCTTATCTCCTAGAACAAGCATCTTTTCTCCTCTCAAAGGCTATGAGGGGTACATCCTTAGTCAATTCTTCTTCATGTAGGATCAACTACTCCACCCTTTCCATAGGGTCTTGTATTTTGTGAAATGCTTCTGTATATAATGGATTATGAGTTTTCCTCCATGCCTATGCCATCACTACTCTATTGTATGCAACATTTCTTATTTCTACCTAATATTCATCACAATTTCAGATTACATCATCTAAAAAGAACATATGCTCATATTTTTTCAACTTTTGCATCATTTTGGCACTATGAATGAAATGTTCAAGATCAAATTTTTCTCTTTTACTTCTTTGTGGCATGCCATAATAGTCTATCTTGCTACCAATTGAATCATATCCCTTTTTAGAAATAATAGTGAAATCACCAAAACATAAAGTGGAAGACATGAGAGACTATTTTCCATAAATCTTAAGATGAATATAATCTGAATAAGACAACCGCCTCATTATTTCTAAATATGCAACTCTGTCAGGAATAGGGGATTCATGAAGTATTCTTCAAAGTACAAATAATGAGACCTCCCACATCTACTATCCCAAATTGAAGTCTACATTTGCACTATTCTTATGTTCTCATCATCATCCAAGTATTTGATTCTCAAATCTTCTCCCCACATCCCCATTGCTTGTCGCTCATACAAGATCATATGCATAAGCAAGGAGTATTGTTTGAAATTAATTGAATCACTGTTGTTTTTTATGGCAGCAAGTCAAGAGTTTATAACCTCTGCCAAGTACCCTACATTGTCAAATGACCTAGCATCCTGGCTTTGAACATCTACTCCTAGGACCATAGGAGGTATGGCCATCTCGGTAGGAACATGAATTCCTAAGACCCGTCTAATCAAATAATAGGTACATTGATAGTATTCCTCAAACAAATCCACATAAATGGAGGTCATTCATTACTGGAAAATCTTTTGAGTTGATTTCCTACATCCTGGGGTCTATGCAAAGGTAATTTCCACCTTTTATAAGTTGTGTCCATAGTGCAGTATTCTTCCAAAAGATCCCTAATTCTTAGTGGAATTTTCTTAGATATATCCAATTGAAAAATCATAGAAATATAATCTCTAGTGATGAGGATAAACTATGACCCATCATGTGAATTAATTGACCTCATCTTGGGGTTATACATTTTTTCCAACACTTTGATTAACTCCACATTGAAAAATACATTCGGTACTACAATATTTCCTAAGTTCATATTCCATGGGTGTGACATAGGTCTATGCCTATACTTATTTTTGTAATGGTATATGAATCAATTGTACCCTCCTTGTGGAGTTCATACATCTCCTAAGTTCTTGTGTTTATCTTCCAATTTATCAAATAAAGGTTTATTTGGGCTACTCGTTTGGACTTTGGTCCATAACCACAATGTTGTTCAATTAAATCTTGATTTAGTGGTCTCATCGCAATTTTATGTCTCTTTTCTTTTGGTTTCTATGGTGTTCCTTCCATGTTTTAAAACCCTGGCTCTTGTACAATTCAAACAAACTTTGATAAAATCTTCATCTGAGTCTCAAATACTTACTTGGACTAGTGTCACCTTCTCCAAACTTCTCACTATCGCTCAACCCTGTGTCCTCAATTTTTAGCTTTAATTCATTAAGATTCTAAGATCTTATGAGTGAGATATATTCAATATTTGGCACACTTCTATCAACTCTAGCTCATAAATGTTACTTGCACCAACTTGCTAATTATTGATATCATACTTGTCATTTATCTCTTTGAAAGCCTCACCAGTCATGTCAACTGGGTGAGAAGTACTTTTTGTTGTGTCGAAGATACTTTAGTTATACTCTTGTTGATATCCTATTCTCTCTTCGACGTGCTTGTGCCCTTGCTTCCTTTTTGGAGTTTTGGAGAGACATCTGATTATTTCTCTTCCACACCATAAGGTCTTCCTAAAAAAATTATCTTGGGTTTTACCACTTTCATATATTCCTTCCTTCTTTGTTATCAGTGTTTCAAAGAGACTTGTAACCATCTCCCTTTGATATGTCAATGTCCCTTCAAAATTTATCTTCCCTTTGTTTATCAGAGTTTCAAAGAGATTTGTATTTATTTCTTCCTGATACAGGCTTCTGTCTTCAATGTTTTCTTACCTTTATTCTTTATTTTAGAGTTTCAAAGAGACATGTTATTACTTCTCTTTGATATCCTATAGTCTTCCCAAAACATTCCCTCGGCATTACCTTGCCACGTTCTTTTTCCACTATTAGAGTGATCAAAGATACTTTCCTCAATGTCATCTTGATATAAGCTTGTCTCTTTGATGTTTTACTTCTGACTTTTTTTGGAGCGTTGAAGAGACTTTCACACTAGTCAACCTAATAATTCATTGTCTCTTCGAAATTGCATCATGTCTGCCATGCCTTGGTTTTGATCGTTGTTCATATTTTATTGTATAATAATTGTTTATGCCTAAGAGATGTTAATCTATTTCCTAAATGCAAAAATATTTTAGCATATTTAAAATATCAATTTTTCTTCACATTCCTATTTATCAAAAAGAGATGATATCCTTTCCCTCCAAAATAATCAAGTTTCTTTGAAATATTCCTTTTTGGGCTATCAAAGAGACTTCAGAATATGTCGCTTCAAAGTGTGGTGGTCTCCTTGATATTTTGTGTTGGATTTTTATTAGCTTATCAGGGAGACGTATTGTAGATCTTCCCGAAATGGCATTGTTTTACTGAAATGTGTTTCTAGTAATGGATTCAGGGGATGTAAGTGTTGAGGTAGCAGCTATGGGGAAAGTTATTTTTAGATGACATTTTGGTGGGATAGGTTTAGGTAGAGTAGTATTACAATAATTTTAGACTTATTAGGAAAAATTGATGGTTTTGAGGAATGGTGTTGATGGTGTAAAATTGAATAATCATATTGAGGTGGCTATGACTAATGAAAATTTAGGGATTACAATTTTGGTTCCAACACATTCTTTGTAGTTTTGTTGAATTTTTTCATTTCAATCTAAACCTACAAAAAAATTTGAAACCCTCATTAGTGGAAAACAAAAAAAATAAAAAATAAAAAAATTGAACCTTCATTACTAGAAAACAAACATAAAATTGAACCTTCATTACCCCCTTTCTCCATTTATTTAAACTGTTTTACATTCTTGTCTATTTTTCCTTCTTCTTTATCACTTATTCTTGTGTTTCTTAAATTCTTGCTTTGTTGCTTATTCTTAAGTTAGTATTTCTTTGCTAAACAATTATTTTTTTAATTTTTTAATTATTTTGACTCTCCTCAACTCTCAAAATAGAAAGGACCCTTGTTGGAAGTGCTATAAATTTCCAATACGTAGTGAATCTAGATCAATAGTTAGTATTGGGAAAACAAAACTTGTCCTAGTAGGCATAGGGAAATGGGTGAGGTTAATGGATAATAATCAATGCGGTATACAAGAGGATATCATATTGTATCATATTGTAAGATAGTCTCCTACATATCCCATCGATTATTACCCATTAACCTTTCCCATTTCCGTATCGATATTGGGACAAGTTTTTTTTAACCATTACTGACTATGTATCCAGATTCACTAAGTATTGGCAATTTGGAGCTTAACACTTCCACATTGCAATGAGGTAAAAATTTAATGTATTTTTTAATGATATATTACATCACTTTAACAAAAAAAAATTATTTACATGCTTTAAACATAAATGAGCTTTACACATTTTTTCATTTGTATTCAATTAAGTCATTTATATTGAATGGTTTAAGGGGATTTTTAAACATGTATCTTACATTTTGAAATTAAAAATTTAATGTAGGTTCACTTATATCTAAATCATGGATCCATTCCCTCCAAATCCACCCACTCCACCTCATAACCCCCCACCTCCACCACCTGCATCCAATGGTGCTCACTTTCGAGAATAAATCTATGTGAATGTTAGATCCATTCAGGATCAAGTTAACGCTATTCAGAATGAAGAACGTATTCCACCATATTTGAGGTGTTTTGCATCTACAATGCAAAATATTGTTGATGTTGTTAGGTCCATTGATGTGGAGTTAGATGAGCATAAATGATGGCTAGAGGAGAGGACACATTCGTAATCTAAAAAGGAAAAAACAAAGAAATGAAGAGATGCAAAAGAGAGCTGCACAACTTTATTAAGACAATGCTCTTATTGAATTTTATTGAATTTGGTAGTTCACACTGACAATGATCTTATTTTTATAAAGAATTTCTTTAGATGGATATTTTATAAATAATTTGGTTGGATAGATATTTTTAGTGTAGAATTTATGAATATAATAATATAATGATGAGACAAAAATTTAGTAATAAATATTAAATAATCTATTAATTTAGTGTTTTTTCATATATAGTGTGCATATATAGTGTTTTTTCATGCATCATGGTTGAGTGATGTCTTATTTGTTGATCATGATTATTATATAGATTTCACATGAAAATTCTACTGAGCATGTATCTTGTTGTCTTGTAAGGATTTTGTTTGAAGGTTACATCAAAGCCCTATGGCACATAAATAATGTTCTTGTTTATGTATCATGGTTAAAAGATAATGATTCTTATTCATGATGATTTTATACCTTTTACATGAAGGATCTAATTACATGTTATTAAGCTTGAAGGTTTTAATGGCATGAATGTTGAATTTAGTTGTAATAGTTTTTTTTATGGTTGCATCACTTCTTATTCTAGAGGTTCCCAACACGGGAAAACACTCTTCCTCTCAACTCTCTCTCTCTCTGTCTCTTTCCCTCCCTCTCTCCATCTCAACTCTCTTTCTCTCTCCCTCTCAGGGCTTTCTCTCTCTCCCTCTCACTCTTAGTTCCCTCCCACTCCCTCTCTCTCTCTCTTTATCTCCCTCTCAAGTCTCTCTCTCTCATCCTATCTCCCTCTCTCACTCTCCATCTCAAGTCCCTCTCTCTCCCTCTTAAGTATCTCTCTCTTCTTGTATCCCACCCTCCCTCCCTCTCAAGTCTCTCTCTCCCTCTCAAGTCTCTTTCTCTCTCTCCCTCCCTCCTAGGTCTCTCTTTCTCTCAAGATTATCTCTCCCTCTCTCTCTCCCTCTATCCCTTTCTCTCTCCCTCTCAAGTATCTCTCTCTCTCTCCCTCTCTCCCTCTCAAGTCACTCTCTCTCACTCTCTCATGCCTCTCTATCCCTCTCTACCTCCCACTCTCCCTCTCAACTATCTCTCTCCCTCTTAGGTCTTTCTCTCTTTATCTCTCTCCCTCTCACTCTCAAGCCTCTCTCTCTCTCTATTCCTCTCTCCCTCCCTCTCTTCCTCTCAAGTATCTCTCTCTACATCTCAGGTATAATGAAACCAAGGTAGGAGGATCAAATTAAGGACTGTCCAACCTTGTAACCAAGACTAAAAACTCCATGATCACATAGATATGCAACAAGATTTTAATAGTTAATCCATAGAAAGATAAAAGACATCCATGAACACCGGACACAAGATATATCTTAAGAAAACCCTTATAGGGAAAAAAAAAACCTTCAAAGCTCATCCACACTATATTAGATCTCAAAACACATTAAAAAAGCCTCATGGGCTTACAAGATGTAGGTCGAAGCCAAGGGATTACAAATAATTTAAATAACAACAATTTTCATTGACTTCTATTTCCTACTCCACACACTCTCTGCTCTAAGATCCTTCTGGATCAGAATACTTCATCACCATGCTTCATTATTTACACTATCAAGCACCTTGTCGATCTCTTCATCTTCTATCCCCCATAACAAATCCTCTTGCTTATATTTATATCATTTGCAAATCGTCCAACCCTCAATATATCAGCCAAATTACAATGGCTAGAAATATAACGTGCCAACTCAAATAGGTCGGCCCCAAATGATAACAATTTACCATGCGAATCAACCAAGGTTGGCCACAACAAATCCAAGACCCAAAACATCATCCTCTATCATGAAAACACCTTCTAGGTCACTCCTCAAAGATTTACAACATGCCACAACACCCTGTCGGCCAAGAACAAGGTAAAGAAGACCTCACAAAAGAAAATTGCCAATCGTAGGCACACAAATCAAGGTGGACAAAAAACACATGATATGGAAACATCTACGATCATCATGAATAACCATAGTAATTTCCACAACAACTCCATGTATTGGAAACACATCACCTTCCCTCAGGAACACCAACTAGAATAACTGAACAAATGTCATCACACAAATCTTCACAACTTGATCGATCCTTCATGCGGATCCCTAAAACTTAACATGGTTAAACTAGGTACACACAACCACAAACCCTTTAATCCACAACCTCTAATCATAAATACACTGACCTAGCCAAGTTGATGGCTAAACTAAACTTCACTATCAACTACCTCAATTTTCTGAGGACTTCCAGATGCCCCTGCATCAGACTCTAGGGGTTATCTAAAAACAGAGCCTCTTCACTTTGATCTACACTGTATCAAATCCTCAAATGGGTTCGACGATCAGTCTACAGGTACTTGCAATTGCCTCAAGGTCCACATTCTATTCAAGTCTTCCCTGCAAACTTCCTCAAGCTCTTCTAGGTTTGGTGCTCTACTTGCAGGCCTTGCACTACCTCACTGGTTGGCAGTCTGAGCAAGCCCACCCTACAAGTTGCCTCAAGTTATTTATCTTGTCATAGTCAAGGTTCAGTGATATACTTGCAAGCCTTGCACTGCCTCACTAATCTGCGGTTTGAGCAAGCCTTCTCTACAAGTTTCCTCAAGATCATTCAAATTCACTTTACTCCAGTACATAAACCTTATCTAGAAGATCAGTGCTTCACCTTCTTCCAGGTCCACTATGCAATCTAATTCCTCCAAAGGTTGTCCTTCCTCTGTATAAATTAATTCTGGCTCTTCTTCATCTGCACAAACTATCTCTGCATCTTTTACTGCTTCTCTTTCATTAGGTTCTTGATGACACTCAACACTTGATTCTTTCTTCTTCCAAACTCCTCTATGCTCTTCATAAAGTCTTCTTTCTCTACATCTTAGTCCCTCTTTTTCTCCAACATATGATTTCTTCCACCTGTATGATCTTCTAAGAATACAAGTAACATGTTTCCATTTTTCTCTATCAATCCATCGATAATCTATATACTTACAATCTGCCATATGTTTTCTCCTTCTCATGTTACCCCAACACATATTCTTAGAATGATTTTTCAATGCACATAACTTACAAGGATGTAGATCCCAACACAATTCCCTTTCAATTCCATTCCTTTTACAATGTGAACAGTACATATCTTCTCTTCACTGATTCAAACTTGCAATAACATCCTTACCTCGGTCATATCCAAGGCCTTCACTCTTTGGTCTCATTACTGGTTCAATAGGTTCAATAATTCCTTGTTGTTGCTTTCCCAATCCTTTTCCTTTATATCCCATTCTCTACATGATTTTGAAACCAATTCCATCACAAACAACTACAGACTTCATTACCTTGTTATCTTCAAATTCACCTAAAGAAACTTCTACAACATCACACAAATCATTAGTAGCATAGGAAACATCACAACATTCAGGCTTAGATCTCAGATTCTCATTCTCCTTCCAACATGCAGTAAGTGACTCCTCCAACTAATCAACATGTTCCTTCAAATCAAATATTTCCTTCCTTTGCAAATTTTTCTCCTTATTTAGCTATTTCAAACTTTTCTCCAAAACAATCTTGAGTTCTTCTATATTACATATCTAGTTCTGCTTCCAATTCTTCATTTCTCTCCCTCAATTTTGCATTACACTTCTTGATTTCACACAATTCTTCTTCCAAAGTACCCCTTTCATAGATTAGGGTTTCATTTTCCTTCTTCATCCTTTTCCCACTCTTCCCCATTGAAATAAATCAGACTCTAACAAATCCACAACCAACTAGCAGACTCACAACCAACTCTGATACCATTTGATGTAGCCAAGGTAGGAGGATCCAATTAAGGACTGTCCAAACTTGCAGCCAAGACTAACTCCATGATCACACATATATGCAATAGGATGTTATTAGTTAATCCATAGAAAAATAAAAGACATCCATGAACACTGGACACAAGATATATCCTTGGAAAACCCAACCTTCAAATCTCATCCACGCTATATTAGTTCTTAAAACACATTACAAATTCCTCATAGATTTACAAGATCTAGGCCATAGCCCAGGGATTACAAATAATTCAAATAACAAAAATTTCCATTGATTTCTTTTTCCTGCTTCACACACTCTATGTTCTAAGATCTTTTTGGATCAAAATACTTCATCACCATGCTTCATTCTTTACACTGTCAAGCACCTTATCGATCTCTTCGTCTTTTTTCCCCCATAAAAAAACCTCTCTCTTCTATTTATATCATCTGTGAATCATCCAACCCTCAATAGGTCATCCCAATTACAATGGCTAGAAATATAACATGCCAACTCAAGTAGGTCAGCCCCAAACGATAACAATTTACCATGTGAATCAACCAAGGTCGGCCACAACAAAGCCAAGACCTAAAAAATCATCATCGATCACAAAAACACCTTCTAGATCACTCCTCAAATATCCACAACATGCAAGAACACCCTGTCGACCAAGAACAAGATAAACATGAGATCACAAAAGAAAATCGCCAATCACGGGCACAAAGATCAATGTGGGCCAACAACACATGATCTAGAAACATCCAAAATCATCATGAATCACCACAGTAATGTCTGCAACAACTCCACGTATTGGAATCACATCACCTTCCCTTAAGAACACTAATTGGAATAAGTGAACAATTGTCAGCGCACAGATCTTCACAACTCAATCAATCCTTCATGCGAATCCCTAAAAATTAATATGGTTAAACTAGGTACACGCAACCACAAACCCTTTAATCCACAACCTCTGATCATCAATACACAGAGCTAGCCAAGCTTATGGCTAAACTGAACTTCATTGTCAACTGCCTCAATTTTTTGAAGACTTTTGGATGCCCTTGCATGAGACTCTCGGGGTTATTTGAAAAGTGATTTTCTTCACTTTGGTCTACACTGTATCAAATCCTCAAATGGATTCGATGATCAGTCTATAGGTACTTGCAATTTCCTCAAGGTCAACCTTCTATTCAAGTCCACCCTGCAAAATGCCTCAAACTCTTCTAGGTTCGACGCTCTACTTGCAGGCCTTGCACTGTCTCACTAGTCAGTAGTCTGAGAAAGCCCACCCTACAAGTTGCCTTAGGATCATTCACATTTACTTCACTCTGGTACATAAACCTTCTCTAGAAGATCAATGCTTCACCTTCTTCCAGGTCCACTATCCAATTTGATTCCTCCAAAGGTTCTCCTTCCTCTAGATAAATTAATTTTGGCTCTTCTTCATCTGCACAAACTATCTTTGCATCTTTTACTGCTTCTCTTTCATTAGGTTCTTGATGACACTCTACACTTGATTCTTTCTTCTTCCAAACTCCTATATGTTATATATAAAGTATTCTTTCTCTACATTTGAGTCCCTCTTTTTCTCCAACATATGAGTTATTCCATAGGTACAATCTTCTAATCATACAAGTAACATGTTTCCATTTTGCTCCATCAATCCATCCATAATCCATCTGCTTACAATCTGCCATAGTTTTTCTCCTTCTCATGTTACCCCAACACATCTTCTTAGAATTATTTCTCAATCCACATAACTTACAAGGATGTAGATCCCAACACAATTCCCTTTCATTTCCATGCCTTTTACAATGTGAACAGTACATATGTTCTCTTTGTTGATTCAAACTTGCAATAACATCCTTACCGCAGTCATATCCAAGGCCTTCACTCTTTGGTCTCATGACTGGTTCAACAGGTTCAGTAATTCCTTGCTACTTCTTTTGCAATCCTTTACCTTCATATCCCATTCTCTTCAGGATTTTGAAACCAATTCCATCACCAACAACTACAAACTTCATTACCTTGTTATCTTCAACTTCACCTAGATAAACTTTTGCAACATCACACAAATCATTACTATCATAGGAAACATCACAACATTCAGGCTTAGATCTCAGATTCTCATTCTCCTTCTGGCATGCAATAAGTGACTACTCCAACTGATCAACATGTTCCTTCAAACCAGATATTTCTTTCCTCTGCAAATTGTTCTCCTTATTTAGCTCTTTCAAACTTTTCTCTAGAAAAATCTTGAATTCTTTTGCAAATTTATTTTTAAGGTCTTCAAACATATCTAGTTCTGCTTCCAGTTGTTCATTTCTCTCCCTCAATTCTGCATTACACTTCTTGATTTGGTAAAATTCTTCTTCCAATTTATCCCTTTCACAAATTAGGGTTTCATTTTCCTTCTTCATTCTTTTGCCACTCTTCCCCATTGAAACAAATCAGACTCCAATAGATCCACAACCAACTAGCAGACTTGCAACTAATTTTGATACCATTTGATGCAGCCAAGGTAGGAGGATCCAATTAAGGACTGTCCAACCTTGCACCCAAGACTAACAACTCCATGATCACATAGATATGCAACAGGATTTTAATAGTTAATCCACATAAAGATAAAAGACATCCATGAACACTAGGCACAAGATTAATCCTAGGAAAACCCTAACAGGGAAAAACCTAGCCTTCAAAGTTCATCCATAGTATATTAGATCTCAAAACACATTACAAATGCCTCACAGGCTTACAAGTAGGCTGCAGCCTAGGGATTACAAATAATTCAAATAACAATAATTTTCATCGACTTCTTTTTCCTGCTCCACACACTGTCTACTCTGAGATCCTTCTAGATCAGAATACTTCATCACCATGCTTCATTCTTTACACTGTCGAGCACCTTTTCAATGTCTTCATCTTTTTTCCCCTATAACAAATCCTCTCGCTTCTATTTGTATCATCCATGAATTGTCCAACCCTCAACATGTCAGCCCAATTACAATGGCTAGAAATATAACATGCCAACTCAAATAGGGTAGACCCAAATGATAACAATTTACCATGCGAATCAACTAAGTTTTTCCACAAAAAATCCAAGACCCAAAACATCATCATCGATCAAGCAAACACCTTCTAGATCACTCCTCAAAGATCCACAACACCACAACACCCTATAGGCCACTAACAAGGTAAACAGGACCTCACAAAATAAAATCGCCAATTGCGGGCACACAAATCAATGTGGACCAACAACACATGATCTGGAAATATCCATGATCATCACGAATCACCACAGGAACACCTACAACAAATCCAAATACTGGAATCACATCACCTTCCCCTAGGAACACCAAATAGAATAACTAAAAAACTATCAACACACAGATCTTCACAACTCAATCAATCCTTCATGCGGATCCCTAAAACTTAACATGGTTAAACTAGGTACACGCAACAACAAACCCTTTAATCCACAACCTCTGATCATCAATACACTGAGCTAGCCAAGCTGATGGCTAAACTAAACTTCATTGTCAACTGCCTCAATTTTTTGAAGACTTATGGATGCCCCTGCATCAAAGTCTCTCTCTCTCTCCCTCTCTCCCTCCCTCTATCCCTCTCTATCCCTCTGACCCTCTCAAGTCTTTCTCTCTCGGTCATTCCCTCTCAAGACTCACTCTCTCCCCCTCTCCCTCTCAACTCTCTCTCTCTCTTGCGAATTGGTCGTACATCAATAAATATATAATATATACAATGTATTAAATATATTATATAATATATAATATATAATATGTAATATATAATATACTATACAAAATCTATGTAGTATATAATATATAATATAATCATATAATCATATAATAATATAATAATATATAATACATAATATATAATATATAATATATAATATAATACATAATATATAATATATTATATATAATACATATTATATAATACATAATATCAAATATTATGTATTATAAATAATACAAGTAACGAATATCCATTTACAAACATATATCCATTTTTTCTAATAAAATTAGTAGGCTCAGGA
The DNA here is from genome assembly GCA_007258455.2 of Sequoia sempervirens. Taxonomy (NCBI): domain Eukaryota; kingdom Viridiplantae; phylum Streptophyta; class Pinopsida; order Cupressales; family Cupressaceae; genus Sequoia; species Sequoia sempervirens. The sequence goes on from VDFB02000013.1 coordinate 238,823,126, forward strand.
TTTGGCTTAGGATTTGGTTCAAGATTGCCTAACCTAGAAACTGAACCCAAAAAACGTGTTTAAAATTTTTTCTTAGTTTTCCGAAGTTCGCCCTTGTAGTTGACAACGATTTTTTATCTGAATTTCATGAAATGAAAAGGCCTTATAGAAAAAATTGTCAACTTTCCACCAATATAATTATTCCTTATTTTGAATTTAATAAATAATTATTATTGATTTTCTACATACATTATGACTAAAGTCCTGATTGATAGGTTGATTGAAAAACTTCTATAACTTTCAAACTACTTAACATTTTTCGAACCTACAAGATGTGTCACATTCTATGCTTCACATACTATAGCATAAAAAAAAATGAATTTCATAATTTTTTGACCAAGTTATGGTGGTCAAGCACAAATGTTTTAATAATTCTGAAATGTTATAATAAAAAAATCATAACTAATTTTTTACATGGAAACAAATTACAAAAAAAAAATTGGCACATCCAGGCATGTTTCCTCTAGTTATATTGAAAGGTTTTTATATATATATATATATATATATATATATATATATATATATATATATATATATATATATATATATATATATATATATATTTCTTGTACTTAGGGTGGTTAGACATACACGTGCGTCTTATCTTTTTCCTGAAAATTTAGTAACACTGCATTGAAAATTCAAATTTTCACAAAAAATATTACTTTTTTCCAAAAAAGGACTAGTAACCTAGAAACTAAATTCAATTTTCTACAACTTTTGTTCTTACATATTTTTCAAATTATGTTAATAACCTATTCAAATTTTTATGTCAAGTTGCCTAACTCCGATTTTCTCAATTTTCATTGCCACTTAGAGGCCTAGTTTGGACCCCCATGATCATGCACTGACCCTTGTCTCATAGCATATGCTAAGGAAACTTTTCATGATGTAACTTAATCCTCAACTAAGGTTTCATCTAGATTTTTTATTTATTTTATAAGCATTCATTTGTATTATTTGTACCAATTCAGATGTATTTAGATTAATTCAATCCACATATACATTTGTTTTTTGGGTTAGATCTTTTCTCATGGTTGCATATAAAATCAATTGCTTTGAACTCTCTTTGTGATAGGCATTCTATTATAGGTTATTTCTGGGAGTTGTTGTAACATCCCGCTACGCAACCCCGAAAGAGTAAGAGCCAAAAGAGGACAAGATAATTTGTTTTGATAACTTAAAGGATAACTTACAAAAAAAGCAATTTCCAATACATTAAAATGACCACATACATGGCCAAGCATGGCCAAACCAAACCCAAAGGAGAGGATTAATCTACCCTCCAAAGAAAATCCGAACAGGAGCAAATAAGATAGCTCCAGGAAATATGCTCTAGAACTTACTGCTCAAGAACTTTCTGCTCTGCTTTGGAACTTTCTGCACTGCTCCAGAACTTCTGCTCTGGAACTTTTTGCACTGCTTCGAAACTTCTGCTTCGGAAGTTTCTACTCTACTTTGGAACTTTCTGCACTGCTCCAAAACTTCTGCTTCAGAACTTTCTGCTTTGCTCTGGAACTTTTTGCACTGTTCCAGAACTTTTGTAGAACAACAAAGAATAACAAGCTGCGTTGCGCCAAAACTTAACAACATGATACATGAAGGAAGAAAATACATCCATAGCTCTAATTTTACATGAAATAAGAAAGAAAGCCATAAAAGAATTATCATAGTACACGCGAGTCTGATACCAACACCAGAACCCATAAGCCAAACATAATCATCACATACCTTCTCATTAAATTTATGATTTCTTTCTCTCTCTCAAGAGAGTACAATGTGCATAAGGGAATAAGTATGAATACAATAGCATTTCCATGAATAAGATACATCATCAGATAAGATAAATATAGAAGAGGGGATGGTTCCAACTGGTGCTCCAATAACTTGTACACCAGTCCCCAATGGCGGTGGCAATGCCTCCCTACCATGTGGGCTCAAAAGAGGCCACCCACCATGCTCAGAGATAGTCACAAGGCCCAAATAGAGGTAGAAAGACAAAGGTAAGGTAAGACCAACACTCACATCAATCATGTAGCAAACATGAAAGGCAATGCACACAATCAATGTCACAACAAGAAATGCTTATCTAATATCATGACGGGTACTACTCACGACTACCAAGGGCTAGATAATAGAGTGCATATCAGATGAATTTTCATCATGTGTTCTCGAAGGGATGGCACCACATGGAATCAAGTACACCTCTCATAGGGATGAGGAGATTCAATCATGCCCGAATCCATGCCCCGTAGATAGATGGGCCTTCTCGAGTGCATCCTTAGCCTTTACAAGCGCTCAAGGCCATGCATGAGGACTCATTATCTTATTAGTGTTTTACCCCATTAATTTTATTTAGTTATCACTTGTTTACTCTAACTCTGCTACTAGTTCCCCTTGGCAGCCACTTGCGGGCCTCGGGCCTGTAGAGAGCCACTCCATATGACCACTCTATTACCTAGACCTATGCTCATCTCATTTAACCAAATGAGGAATCCAAAGAATACATAAAAAAAGGAAATACCACAATTTCAGTCAAAGGAACCAATTAAAAACAACCAACTAACACTGTTGTAAAGATACATTTAATAGATTAAGACACATTATGTAAAAATTCAAATGTCCGATTAAAATTCTAAACCTCCCAGTTTAATTTTGGCATTTCAAGTTGGAATCCACCTTCGATTTTTGAGTTTAGGACCAAAAATGAAGTGTTGTTCTGAAAAATGTCTTTTTCCAAACTAGGCAAGAAAAATCACAGAAAAATAAAAGTGCCCAAATTTCAAATCTTCCAAAGACCCAGTTGAGATCTTGGAATTCCTACATGAAATATACCCTTAATTTTCATTTTTATCAAGAGGGTAATGAGCAGCAATAAAAAAACACATTTTTCTTTTACAAATTGGGCAAAAGAGAAAATAAGAAAGAGCCCATAAATCAAATTTTTCCCATAAACCCATTTCATGTTTGCTAGAGATTTACAAAAATCGTCATACAAAACACTAAGAGCAGCAATAACCAATTAAAACAATCCATCATTCAACTCCAAGCATTACAAAAAAAGAAATAAAGGAGTTCCTCAAATTTTTTCATGGATAGAAATAACCCAGATTAGAAGAAAAATTACCAGCCATACATCAATGAAGAACAACAAAAAATTACCTCAAATTTCCCCAAAACCGAAATGGAGAATTGCTCAATGAAGAAGGCATGGCCAAGCTCCAAAATCAGACAATAAGCAAGAACTGGCACGCTGATTTCAACAATTTACTACCCACAAATTCTTCTCAAAAACCTTCACAATCTCCCCAACTCAATCACCCAAATCATGGGGTTTCTTTCACCATGCAAACAAAATTTCTTTTCTTTCCTCTCCAAAATATATGATCCCCAAAACAAAACTCCCTTTTCTTTTATATTTTCCCAAAACCAACAAAAGAAAAATAAAGCATTTGATAAAATTATGCATTAAAGCTCCCCCAAAAGGAACAACTAATTAAAGTCACAAAATAAGCAACATTAAAATACACATGGCTTCCCCAAAAGAATTAGTAAATATTTAAATAAAATCTCTAAAATCTCAAGAAAATAACAATTCAAATCCCCCAATAATTAACCACCATAAAATACCATATTTAAAGCACAAGAAGATGCCAATGGAACCACATCAAAACACTAACAATCCAAATTAAGTATATATAATCACATAAAATATTAATGAAAACCAAAACAAAATACCTTAATGAGACGAGCAAGAAAGTCACTTATGGCAGAAGGGTGATCCAGACGTTACCATTAGGTAACCAGATGGAAGACAACAACACAAAACACTACCCTAATAGGGTACAGTGGGCTAGGGTAGGGGATATTTGGCCTGTAACTACCTCTAGTAACCACCATCGGGGAATGAGAGTACACTCAGGCCTATGAATTTAGGCAGAGTTGATACTCAGTACCTGTATCACTCCAATCAAACGTTAAAGTACATGTACATGAATCAAATATTGTATATCTAAAGCAACATCAACCATTAGGAAAAAAGAGTCATAATATCATAAGCCTCTCGGTTATGAGTGTTATGACATCATCCTTTTCCTGTCCATAATCATACGTAAGCAAAGACAATGATGTATACATAAAAATATAAGCATGTAATCCAGCATAATATCTAGCCATATAAGTATGAAATCCAACATGAACAATAATCATGTCAACAACATAACAACATATAAACATGTAAGCATGTAAACATGTAATCCAACATAACAGTCACAGAATTACACCTCTCAAGTGTCAATACAAAAGAATGAAGGGACAAATAGAGAAAATACAAAATATATAGTTATCAGAATCCATCAAGGAAAGACCACAACAAAATACAAACATGGGGGTTGTTACGGTTGTGGGGTTCACTATCAACTCCAACATTATAACAGAGCACCAAATCTGTAGCTTTATATCTAAATTTTAAGAGATCTGGCCTTGAGGGAAAATTAATTCATCTTGGACCGAAACAAGAATCATTGTTTGATGGAAAGAGAATATAAACCTAAAGATCATCTATCAGTTCATCAAATTTGAAGAAGTTGAAAAAAAGGAAAAAAAATTAGTAGACAAGAATCCACGCACAAGAATCTATATGGCCATATAGTCTTATGGCCCTTCATGCGACCCTAGGCTATCATTAATTCTTCAAGCATACAAGTATAAGTTTTATTTTTTTTAAAATAAAAAATAAAATTTCTCAACCTGTAAAAAAATCATCAATAAAAGAAAATTCATAAAAAAAGCATGTTTGTACAACCTGTACAAGGGTTTGTACCCTACGTAGGCATACCCTGCATGATATACAACCCAAGTGGTCCTCACATGGGCACATCGACAAACCAATATCCTTCACTAGAAACCTCATCCATTCCACTTTATGGCCTTACTAATGACCAACAAGGCAATTACTCGCCAACATCCCAACACCCACTTCATGTAATGGAATATTCTATCAAAAATCAAGAATATACTAGTGGGTAGAGGAATTTTCTAGGGACCATAAATATTTTAAGGCAATCGATGATTTTTTTCCAATGGGGAGGAATTTTTTTGGAATATTCTACAACGATGTCATGTTTCAACATCATTATTGTACCACTCACTTGGCCCCCTCCAAGCCCTAATTATGCCTAAAGGAGTTTTCTATTTTCTTTTGGCCATAACTTGGGCCGAAAAGTTGGTTTTGCATACTTTCTAGTGGTAGAGGTCTCATCATCATATTTTTTTGTTGGTATAGTTTATTCGTTGTTGAATTCACATCACCATTTTCTACTTCCAAGCTCATAATATTTCACTTGTATCTCCAATTTTAGTGATTCTTATGGCAAGGGAAAAGAATTTCAAGACTCTTCAGATCCATTCATGGACTTTTTCCAAAATATAACCTAGGTACATTTTATTTAGTTTTTTGTGTTTTCATATTTTGATTAATTACTTAGATATCTTGGAGCTTGGAAATGATCTATTTGTGTAAGATGATTTCATTTGATTTTCTTTACATGCATTAAGGTCATCAATGTCTTATTTTTTCATTTGAGTCCAAGTATTATAGTTTTTTATGTTTATTATTTTGTGGTCATCTTGGAAAAGGATAATTATGAAACTTGGTGAAAGGGCATCTTGACACGTCTCAAGTGGCTTGATCCTTTTCATTATTTTTATGGACTCATACCTACATCAGACACACATAATTATTTTATTTTCTTTATTTTGGAGACAAGTTTTTTTTTAATGTGGTTTTCTCCTTTTCTCCAGTTATTAGAGATTTCATTTGTTTGTACATGGGTATCTCAGCAGGCCTTGTATAAGAGACACATCCATGCTTCCATCATTACATTCATCATCATTATTTTAGCTTATCCCTAATTTTATCTTAAGGGGAATGTTGGAATAAATTGGTAATCATCTTATAATTAATTAATCATTAATCAATTACTAGGCCCCTTTTACTTTAATTACTTAAGCTAAACTTAAAAATTTCTTTTTATTATTAGATTAAGCTAATTATATATCATGTTGTCTCATAGCATAGGATGAGGAAACTTATCATGATCTAACATAATCCTCACATAGGGTTTCATCTAGTTTTTTTTTCTTTCATAACCATTCATTTGTATAATTTGTATCAATTCATATGTATTTAGATTAATTCAATGCACATACAATTGCTTTTCTAGATTAGATCTTCTCTCATGGTTTCATGTCAAATCAACTACTTTGATCTCTCTTGGTGATATGTATTTTGGTTGCAAGTGATTTCTAGGAGTTGTGGGGTTCACTATCAACTCCAATAGTCATTTGGCTAGCTAGCTCTATATTTTTTTATCAATCATAGTGTTGGTTATGGATGGGTCATCACCTTTCTCTCTCCTATATGGATTTAACATTTTATTAACCTTATTTTTTACCCCACTAGTCATGTGATTTGGATCCTCTTAAAAGAATCTATTTTTAGTATTATAATTATTTATGCTTCTGATATTATTGAGATATCTCTTTTATGGTGATGGATTTCTCATTCATTGACTACCACCACTTGGGTTATGTGTGGGGACATCGATATGGTGGATATTACATATGATAAAGATAGGGCCCTACCCTTGCATTGGATAGCTATCAAAAAAGAGGTGTGGTATTACATGTGTAATAAATTCAGTCTTTTTAATTCCAATTTGGATCACTCCCATAATCATTCTCATTAGTATACATAGAATAATATTTGGACTCATTTAGAGATAGAATCTTTAAAAGTATAGATCATGTGATGATTTTTGCACAATCCTTTTTTTCCTTTTTTGGGATGAAGTGTTTGTAAGGAATCACCTTGTTAGACCAGATTCCTGTTAGGTTTAAAATTAAATGGAAAGTGGGAATACCTCAAGTTTGTTAAATATATATTTTTTAAATTCTTCTCTACTAAGTGATCAACCCTTGCTAGCCCACATCAAGAAAGTGTGGAACCTATAAGCTTGGTCCACTCAACCAGCTAACTGGATTACTTGGTGAAATAGATCCATCCAGCATACATCTCGCTTCCTTCACATTTATGGATGCTAAATGATAATTTTTAAATAACATGCATATGAGGTCACAATCTCTAAGTTTTTTAGGGCTACTACAACTCTTGAAATTGACACCTTTTCCCCTTTTTTGCAGGATAGGTGCCTAAGATTCACAATTAGAAGTAAATTGCTAGCAAAAATTTTCTCAAAGGTTCTCAAATCAAAGTAAAAAGTTACACATTGGTTTAAGGTTGGGGATAGAGCTTATAAAGAGTTCATCTTGTAGACACTGAAAAATGTCTTGGTCTACGAGCATCATTTTTATATTGTCTTGGTCTTCTCCCCTGCATAATGAAATAATTTTAATTATTTAATTGTTTTCTTTGATCACATTCCTCTATTAATTAAATAATGTTAATTATTTAATTAATTCATTTTATTGTTCTTTGTTCTCCTTTTATCAATTAAATAAATTAAATATTTATTTAATTGTGTCACTAACGCGCCTTCCCTCTATAATTAAATAAATTATCATTTATTTAATCATTTGCTTGTCATTATTCATCTATAGTTAAATAATTATTTTTAATTATTTGTCTATTCATTAATCCTTTTCATCCTTCCTTGGTTAATTAATTATTTAAATTATTTAACTCCCTCTCTCTAGTTTCCCTCTATTAAATAATTAGTCTAACTTATTTATTTGATTCCTTTTTTACATATGATTCTATATTTAATTTAAGTGGTTGCATAATCATTTAAATTAAATATTCATTTTCTCTTCCTCTATAAATAAATAATATTAAATGATTATGTATTCCTCCATTATCTTTTACCAAATTTAAAATATGGTCAAAGATGCCTTCCATGAATAAAATAATTTACTTTATTCCTCCACTTCCTCTCCCAAATTAAATAATAATATGATTTAATTCTCAAGATTCCCTTCTTCAATTAAAACTTATTATTTGATGGCCGACATGCTCTCCCAAATTAAATAATTATATTATTTAATTTGCTCCACTACTTTCCCTCCACCTCTCATTTCAAATTTAGACCGTCGATTCTCTTTGGCCTCCTCTCAATCTTGACTGTCTGTTCATAGCCGTCCCTAGCCCACTACATTGTGGTGCATGAATTGTCGTCCGTTGATCTTGGCATCTTTCTAGAAGATTGATCTTAGTCATCCGTTTGAATAGATTTTTTATAAGAGAAAGTTGCCTCCTTCATTTTGGCTTAACAACCACATATCTCCAACATTCTTGCTAACATTTGTACATACTTTCATACAACAAAAAATGAGGGAAACTTGCAAAGGAAGATTTTAGGAGAGGCAAGGAAGGTTATTCATGTTCAACATGAAGAGTTTTCTTTAATTTTGTTCCTATTT